>ML784604.1:38859-62726 GCA_009831015.1 Picea engelmannii
GGCCTTCGGTCCCTTCTTACCATTAAATGAGGTACATTGCCTTCTTGGGTCACTAAAGTCAAAGGGCCTTGAAGAAGGAAATATGATGGGAACATACTGAGTGAAAAGTGGTAAGTATGGTAGGGAATGGTACGATAAACCCTCAACGGACTCCCAGTTGTAAACCTTCCCCAAAGGTTGGCTACTTACTAGGAAATCTATGACACTCACCAAGGTGAAACAGGGCCAAAAGCATAATGTCCAAGCATGCGTTCTATAATCAAAAGCAACTTAAATACGTCATGTTTAAATGCCTCAAATATTAGGGTGATTACCTGCCATAATACATGACTTGTACCGCATGGAGCAAGACCTATCTACCTTCGAGAAGCTAGCTTGTATGGTGGATGCACTGACAATGAATCAAAATGTGGTGATAGAGTGGGCTTTCGTATATGCAAGTGGACACTGCTAGTCATGTGGTCTCTCGACACTCCATACCTGCAACTTGAGGGCCTCGAGACATCATCTCCTAAGTTATCACACAAAATGGGGATAACAGGAACCTACTCCATTCCAGTGAGGTGTCACTCTTAGTACCAACTGCTCTTCACCCCGAGTCGATCAATCATTGTATCGATAACTGATTGGGAGACTACTATATTTGACTCATACACATCCTAGCATCTCTTTTGCAGTTCGGCTTGTATCTCGGTTCTCTCAGGATCCTCATGAGAGTCACTGGAAGGAAGCTAAGCGTATTCTCAAGTATATTCGGGGCTCCACCAAGTTTGGCATTCAATACACCTCATGTGCTTCTCAACTTGAGGGTTTCACTGTTTCTAATTGGGATGGTTTTGTTGATGATCGGAAGTCCACTTCGGGATTTTTTTATCACCTTGGGTCTGCTCCTATTGCTTGATCTTGAACAACCCCATAAGCTCAGCGTTTGTGTTGGTTCCCACTCCACAGTTTAGGTAACATTTTGTTATCCTCATTGAACACTCCACCCATTGTCATTGTCAGGCACACACAAAAACTTAAAAATTTATCTTTAGAAAGCTGAAGTTTAGTGGAGTTGCAAGGCCAAGTTTTACCGTGGATGAGATTTAGGTATGGAAATATGTAAACCTTTCCAAAAGCTATACAAAACCTTCCAAACCGACAAAGGGCGGGCCTCGACTTATAAGTTTCAAATGCAGCCAGCGCGCATCCAATTAAAAGTAACTGCGGGCATCCTCGTCGTTGTTACAGGAGGGTTGCATAATTTAAAATCAGTCGCACTTAAACACAATAATTTCCTCAAAAACATTTAATAGTACCCTCCCATGGTACTGACCGGGGTTCGATTCCCCGGATGCGCACGTTTTCATTTTCCTTCTTAAACTGACAACTAAAATCTTACAATGACAGGCATTGCCTCCGCTTCTTTGAAAAGGCAGGGCCAGTGAGTAGTTCCTCTTGCATTAAGCTCAAAGGATGCACTAAAATTTAAAGGTCCCCAGTTCGAACCTGGGCTGACAATCTTTTTTCTAGTTTATATTACGGGCCATAAAAAACCTAGCACGCCCGGTGGGACTCGAACCCACAATCGCCTGATTAGAAGTCAGACGCCTTATCCATTAGGCCACGGGCGCAGAAGACATTTACGCGTAACTCTCGATTCGTTATTTATCGTTTTTTATAATTAACAAACCGTTTTCTACCCTTTTATTTTTTTTTAGGTCCTGAAGAAAATATGCATATTTCATTTATTGCTTACAAAGGCTGGCAATCTCTCAGGGCCGCGATCACCTCTGCAATCGATCAGAGACCTTGGGTGTTTCGCGCGTAGGCAAAAAAATCTGATTACTCTCATTTCGTCATGGAAAGCAAGAGAAAAATATGGAGGCGCCGCAAGTATGGTTTTGTTTTGACATTCCATTTTGAAAATTGAGAGGACCATCTTTATGTAGCATATACCTTTGGTTATTTGGCGATCAAGGTTCTGATTAGTCTCGAAGGCAGAATGGAGCTTTTTTTTTGGATACATGCAGTTGATCTTATTTTGCGCGTTATGTATTTTAAAACTCCACTGTTGAGGTAAAGGGGTTGGCTAAAGTTTTTATCGGCTTTCTTTTTTTCTCGGAATTTGGGGATGTAAATCTAAGCAAAATAGTTATTTTTTGTTGTTTAAATTGTATATGTGAATTACTGAAAAACTCTTAGAGCACTTAGATTATATAAAGTTAGCCACTCAAATCATAGATCCAACCATTCTTCACCGGATTTCAAACAACTTTGAGGGAGCGGCGACTATATATAACCTCTATGCATGAGGTGACAATGTAGCCATATGCAAAATACACACTTGTTGCATGCGTATTGACCTAAAGAATCCCTACTTCACCATACTATGCATGTTTTCCTTGAAGCATGCCATACCTTTTGTAAGAGGTAGAGCTTTGATATGAGTGTTCTCCCTAAAACTTTGTCACACTAGAAGAATAGAGTGTTCTTCAATCCCTTGTTCTTTTCTTTGAACCTTGTTCTTTAGTTGTTTTGTCTTATTTTCATCAAAATCTTGGATGTTTTTAAATTCTCACTCTTCAATTCAAAACAAATTAACATAATTATTCTCTTCTAACAGCGTGTTCACACATCTATTATAGGAAATGAATTATTTTTCAATTAAAGCACTATTAGACATTGTGCAACATTGTGTTGGGCAGCGGAAGCCCACATAGAAATTTATAGCAGAAACAAGAGATCAAGACAATCATATCAATCACATAAGAGACACAAATTTTACTTGGTAAAACCCTTTACAAGGAAATATCCATGGGGCAATGACAATAAGTCTTCTTAGTGTTCAAAAACATGAGATTACAACCAACCAAGCATGCTTACAATTAATGACTCTCTCATTTTCATTTATGGGCTACAAATTTGCACACATTCTTTACAATTACAAAAAATTACTGTAATAATTGATGTTTTTGAATTAAGGCAATGTGTTTTAACCACTGCATCTTCTCTAACAATACTGGTTTCGTGAACACATATGTATGATTTGCTCGAGTATGGATTTTCTGAGGGATCACTCCACCTCCAATGATACCCTGTCTTTCAAAATGATACTTTGAGACATAACTTGAGGTGGATCTCCTCATGTCCAAATCTCCTGTATCCTGTAAACACTGAATCAACATAACCACAGACTAAATCACTGCAACCAATGTAGGTGATACTCGTGCCTCTAAAATACTGAAGCACCCATTTCATTGCTTTACCTTTTTCCATGTATCCATTGACAACACCAACTGCATGTGAAATGTCCGACCATTTCATCACATATATCAAACTTCCTACTGTACTGGCATACAGTATACAAGACAAAACCTTTTCTTCCTTATAACCAAGACATAAACTTGAAGAAAGCTTACAATGGAAAGGTAAAAGGATATCTACTAGTTTCACAATGTTGATGTTGAACTTCATCAGTACAGATTTATGTTGTGATAACCACAACTTACTATTTTCCCCATCTATGTGTACTTCTATGCCCAATATTTGTTTTACTGCTCCTACATCATCGAAATGAAATGTCTTATTCAATTGAGCCTTTATCCTGCTGATCTCAACCATTCTTCGGCTTGCAACAAGAATATCATCAACAAATAACATCAAGATAATGAATGTAACATAAATATTATAGTCATACCTACCCCTTGAAAGCTTTTGGCTCACCATGAAGGAATCAAACCTCTTGTACTATTACCTGGGTACCACTAGGCCATTCAATGAATCCTTGAGTTTGCAAACAAATCTTCCTTTGTGATCTTGAACAAACCCTTCTGGTTGTTCCATTCACACTATATCTCCGTTAATGATGATTTTGTGGCCAGTAGAATCCCACACTCTACATCCCTTGACTCCATCATCATAACTAGCAAAGATATAATACAAGCATAAATTATGAAACAAAGATTTTAAGTCTGGAAGTAACTTATAGTTTACCAATACCTACAACCCTTTCTTGCTCAAATGACCTTGTTGTTGATGCCATAAACAAGAAGATACATCTGTTACCTCAGATGCCACTTCAATACTTCCTTCCAACTTATAAAGATTATCAATATTTGTTTCCTTCATCACCACTAAACTATCTTTTGACACTTTTAGTGCTCCACCTTGACCTATATACTTATATCCACCATAATCCAAAACTCCTAAGGGAATCAAATTTTTCTTAAGTTCGGGAACATGTCTTACAGCCGTTAAATTTCTAACAATACTATCGAACATCCTGATTCTAATGCTGCCAACCCCAACAATTTTATAAGAAATACCATTTCCCATAAAAACAACACCTTCATCAAAAAATTGGTAAGAAGTGGACCAATTTCTATGTGAGCACATGTGGTGGGAAGCACCGGAATCTAACAACCATTATTCCTGATATTATAATATACTAGAAACAAATAAAACTTCATCAATCATCCCTGAATCCATCTCAGCCAAATTCGCTTCATTTGTGGCACTCTCCTCATATTCTTTTCTTTTCCAACAATCTTTCTTGAGATGCCCTGTTTTGTTGCAGTACCAACAATTTTCTCTACCCTTTCTGCCTGCTGACATAGCTCTGGATATACCTTGTGAATCCTCCCATCTTTCTTTAGATCAACCTCTAGCCACCATTGCTTCTGATGTTGAGGTTTTTTGACTGGATATTCTCCTCGTCTCCTTAGACAACATAACTCTCACAACAATATCATAATCAATGACATATGTTGTGCTAAACCACATAGATGTGACTATTTATGATCCCAAGATTCAAGTAATTGTTCGGGACCTAACCCTCTCATAGGTAGAATAATATATTTCCATGTAATAAAGACCAATATTAATAAGGCCTAGCAATAAGGAAGAATAAGTCAAATGTAAGAAGACATAATAGAAGCTTCCACTTTTAGAAGGATCTTCCTCTAGATTGTTCTTTTGGATAGACATATTTAGTATAAATAGGAGTAGAAGGTATGAAAAGTTTTGTATTGGATATTATTGTAATAGAGCTATGCTATGCTGGAGGTTTCCCCCTCCAAGAGGCAAGTGAACATTGCTCTCTGTAATCAAAGTGTTCTTTCTCATATTATTCTGGTATTATTGTGGTGTTGTTTTGGTTATATCATTGTTTATCTGCCATTTCTAGCTAATTATTTATGTTCTGCATACTATTTTATATCTGGAATATTACAAGTGGTATTAGAGCACCTTCCTTGGCAGAAAATTGTGAGTTAATTTTTTTTTTATATAGGGTAGAGAGTATTCTGGCGTCTTAAAGCTACAAAGATATGTCATTACGCACATAAACCCATGGTCAGGGATTCATACACACATGAAATACAAGTGGTACTTAAGTGCACATATGTTGGCCACCCTTGTAACCTTAGTTGGTACCCCTTCAAGTGGTAGAGCATCATACACCACCTGTATATGGATCGACCTAGATCTCCTGAATGCCTCCATAGTTAAACCAATCAGCCGCATGATTGTTATAGTGCCACTGAGAACAACACTCGGGAAGATACTCTCTAGTACCTGGGTAGTCAGGTAGTACGTCTAAGGGCACAATCTAGCCTCCTTAGTTGGTGCCCTGAGATATTGGGTCGAGTACTGTTGATTAAGGTTGGTTGTCATTGATGTCAACCCTTGAAGAAAGCCCCATAGCACAAAGGTTGGGTAATGGACCCAAGATTGTTTGATGTAAAGATGACTTGTTATTGTCTTTTCATGGTTGATAAGAAGTATAAATGGATGAACTCCAAAGTGGTCCCCTTATGGTGAAAGCCCTCACGGGAAGACGCTTTGCGGATTGAGTTATCCTAGAAGCATGGTTAGAGAACCCATGCTTATTTGTGGAATAATGAGATGAATGCCAGTTAATTTGTCAGTGAAACTATCCTATATGGATAGTGCTTATCATGCCATTTTCGTTGGTATGTGGAACGTCACATAACTCGTCACGGTTAGAGAGTTATGGCCATGGGAAGTTGGAGAACCCAGGTTTGGGTAATGGACCCAAGTTTGTTTAATGGATAATGGTATGTGTTTTGATATATTTTTAGGTAATACTATTCTATATGGATGGTACATGTCATTCCATTTCTTGTGGTATGTGGAACGTCACATAACTCCTCACGGTTTGAGATTTATGGCCTTACGAAGTTGGAGGACCCTCATATATCATCTAGAAACCCCAAAAGGTCAAAGTAGTCAAAGTGGTTTAAGAGATTTTAAAAGGTAAATAATAAAGTGAAGTGATGAGTGTACTATAATTCAAAGTGAATACAAAATAAATTAATTCAATAATAAATTTAATGGAGAAATTAGAAGTGGGTTAACCCTAAAATAAAGAAAGTGGGCAAAGTGACCTAGAAGATGTTTTTAAGGAAGTTACTTGGAGAGTATAAATAAGAGGCAAGGCTCTCTCATTTAAGACACGCTTGAGCATATTGAATACCTATAGGTGTCTGTGGTAACCAAAGGATATCTAAGCCAAATTTCTAAGGAAATTGAAGAAAATAAGCTCAGAATTCAAGGAAGGATAATTTCTTTTGATGATGCTTTCTAACATATGTTTTTTTTCAGGTCATCTCACCAATTTCGCAATAACTGTTTTTCTAGAATGATTCAGACCGTGAAATTTCTATTCCATTGAGGAAACATATCCAAGTATCTTTGGTAAAAAAGTCATCTTGTGGGTCGTTTTATTTGTGGAGTTACACTCCGTGGAAAATAGGGTTTGTGGCTAGTCCTTAAACTAGTCAAAACATGTGTTTCGGGTAAAAACGTCATAACTTCTTCATAGCAGATCCAAATTTAGTAAGACCAAATGTTTTGGTTAGGGTACAATATGTAGTATGTTGTGTAACATTTTTAGATTAATTCAACAAATATTCCATGCGAGGCACGCTCTACAAGGTCACTCTCTAGAATAAGCCAGAATTCAACAAGGTGTGCCATTTTTGCCATAACTCCTTTTCTGAGAGGTTCAAAGTAGTGATACCTGGAGGAATTGCATAAAACACACTGAAGAAAATTGTGTATCGGTTTCAGATCTTTATTCATTACAGGTACAAAGTTATGATTATTTCAAGTTAGGGTTGTTGACTAATCCAAAACTAGTCTTGTGAGACTAAATAAACGTTTGATGAAAATGCTAGTCTCTTGTTGTTAAAGTTAAGGAAGATTTGCAGGTATGTGATCATACACACCAGGTCTATTACAGAGTTACAAATCATATTTGGATGATGAAATTGATGAGGGCTTTTGGTTGAGGTACAAGTTGAGTACATGGTTGAGACAAGTAGTTGATGAGTTGGCACATACATAAGGTGTATAGTTGATGATGTTGGTACATATTGATGAGTCATAGTTGATAAGTACTTGAAACATGATTGGTACATACTTGGTACATGGTTGGATGCACTTTTTTATGGTATAGGTTGATTACAGATTGTTTGGTATAGGTTGGTTCATGGTTGATGCACTTGTTTATGGTACAGGTTGATTACAGGTTGAGGTACAAGTTGATGCATGGTTGATGCATGGTTCAAGTTTATTGGTACATGTTTATAGTGGTATATCTCACATTAATAATGTGACAATGGTTCATGTTAATGTTTAAGCCATTATTATAGTTGTTTTCATTTCATTAGATAACAATAACATAATCCAAGATCACTGAGAAATACACAATCACAAGAGACACAACATTTATTCTTGGAATCCCTCTAGGGGAAGAAAATCTAGCAAAACTTCCTTAATATAGATATCCAATACATTGCCAAGAGATCTCTTAAACTAATACAAAAAGTCGTCTCCCAGATATGCGCCACTCTCTCTCCTTCTTCTCCAACAGTAGATCCAAAACTTGTCTCTCAATGAGCAAGTGAGTTGTGTGTCTAAGTGAGGCGCTAGCCTCCTTATTTATATTAGACTGGCACGTGTGAAGTGTCTCTTCACTGGCAGGGCCGACTTCTCCCACTGGGTGGTTATAACCACCTTGATTACATTCTGGGGCCTCTTTAATATCTATTGGGGACGACTTCTTATTCTGCCTATTATAATTAACATTTAACCAATCCGCAAAAAGGGATTTGGTCCTATTACAATAGCCGACAAGATCAATCCAAAATGGGGATTGATCCGATCAATAATATATCAAATAATAATCAGAATACTCTTCGCAGTTACATTATTTCAACACTCCCCCTTAACAAGAAGGATATTCTTCAGCAACATCATGCGATAGAGAGAGGACAACATCATCAACAACATCAAGTAGGTGAGAGGACAACATCATCAATATCATCTTGGAACACTGACTGACGTATCTATAAATCATCGGAAGTTTTCTTCATCAGCAACATCGCATTCTCAAAGGAATGCCATCATCATCTGCATCAATATGTATTAGTATAAAAACCGATACATCATCATCATCACAGCACAAGGCTAACTCATCATAATACAAGAATGGATTTACGTGACAATTGTCAAGCTGGAAGCTCAATACTTGTCTCATCTCAATGTCTTGCTTTACATCACAACACTCAAGCTAGAAGCAAGTTACTAGACTGGATTTATGTCACAACTATCAAGTTGGAAGCACGGTACTAGTCTCATCTCATCGTCCTCTAGCCCAAGCTGGCTTTCTTTTATGGAGGATCGTCATCTGAGGAGGTTCTTTCACTTCTACTATATCATGGTCTTCTAGAAGTTCCTCAATAGGGGAAGTTATGACTTCCCTCACTGGTTCTGCAGCTTTGGGAACCTCCCTCATTGCAGTACTGAGGATTATGGGTTCCTCTTCATATACTTCTTCAAGCTGGCATAGTTTAGATTTCTTGAGTGCTGCATCTTCATCAAAGGTCACATCCCTACTGATCTCAATGTGATGTTGACTTGGTATATAGATTCTGAAGGCCTTGGAGACCTCACAGTATCCCACAAATATTCCCTTCTTTCCTGAAGGGTCCAACTTGTTTCTCTTTTTTTTTGGTATATGAATAAACACTGGACAACCAAATATTTTCAGATGGCTTACTTCTGGCTTCTTTCCGGTGAACATATCTTCCGATGTCTTGAGCCCAAGTGCACTATGGGACAATCGGTTCTGCACATATACAACTGCCATTGTTGCTTCTGCCCATAAGCACATAGGAAGATCTTGATCATGGATCATAGTCTTCACAACTTTCAGTATGGTTCTGTTCTTTCATTCAGCTACACCATTTTGTTGGGGATTATAGGGAGTAGTGAGTTCCCTCTTGATCCCAACATCTTTGCAGAAGTTCACAAGCTCTTTTGAGCTATATTCTCCTCCATTATCTAACCTGAGTATCTTAATATTTCTTTCAGAAAGGTTCTCTATCAAGGCTTTGAATTCCTTGAACTTGCTGAACACTTCATCTTTAGTTTTCAAGAAATATATCCAGGTTTTACGAGAGTAATCATCAATGAATGATACATAATATACATACCCGCTAATGGAGGATGATGGTATTGGGCCACATACATCTGAATGGATGACTTCTAGGACTCCTTTTGTCTTGCTGTCCCTCTTCGAAAACATATTCTTGATGTTCTTCCCTTGTGCACATCCATTGCATATGCCTTTATGGTCACCTTTGAGTTTTGGTAAACCTGTGACTGCTTTGCATATGTACGGTAGTGCCTTGTAGTTGATGTGGGATAACCTTATGTGCCAAACTTCACATGAGTTTTCAATGGCGTGGGTTATGGCAGCCTCTGAGTGACCCTTTAGTTTATACAAGCCATTTTCTTCACTTCCAATGATGATTGCTTCATTTAAGGTTTCTCCTTTAGCCCACATAAGAACTTCTCCATCTATAAAAGGAACTTTGAAGCCTTTCTTTTCTAAAGATGAAATGGAGAGTAGGTTCTTCTTCAAACTTGGTACATATAATATATCCTTCATTTTTAGTGAATTACCTAAATTCAGTTTATGGTTTGATTCTCCCACTCCCTTGATGGGATATTGGTAATCATCTCCAACTGTCACTTTCTGAGAAAACTTCTTTTTTGAGATACAAGAGAGAAAGTTTATTTGTCCCGTCATGTGCTTTGATGCACCACTATCAATGAGCCAAGTGTCCTCTCCGGGTGTTACAGATCCTGAGAGGGTCGAGATCAAGACATGGTCTTTGATTTGCTCTCTTATCATCTTTTTGGGTGGCTCTTCATCTTCGACTGCATGGACATGGAGCCTCTTATGTTTTCTCTTGTATTATTCTTGTATGGATGGACAAAACTTCTCAATGTGTGCCATCTTGTCAAAATGATAGCATTGTATAGATGAGTAGTCCCTTTCCTTTCGTTGTCCTTTCTTCTGAAATCTCCTTGGATGAGATTCCTTATGATTGAATTTGTTTAACTGTTGATGATCTTTATGAGTTTCATTTTGGAAGTAGGGTTTCTTCCTTCCTCCTTTGGTGTGAGTAGCTAAGGATTGATCATCATCCCTTGCTAGTAACACTTCACGATTCACTACTCTTGTTTCTTCTTGGATGCATTCTTCCCATAGACTATCAAACTTTGATACATATCGTTTGGATGAATGCATCCCAAGGTCTTGTGAGACCATTTAGGGTCGTCATTATGAGTTCGTCTTCGTCTATGGTATCTCCAATATCTTCTAGCTATTCTTTGAATTCTGAGATTCTGGAGAAGTATTCCTGAATCATTTCTCCTTTCTGCATCCTTGTATTCTTCAGTTGAGTTCTTATATTCATCTTTCGGTTTATGTTATTTCCTTCATATAGTCTGGTCAAGGCATCAAAAATTTCTTTCGGATTCTTCTTAGATGACACATAAGGAATCAGGTGGTCTTTGATTGAATCTACAATGATTCTTTTGGCCCTTATTGTGTCCTTTTGATGCTTTGCCTTTTCTGTAGCATCGACGGGTTTTGGTACTTCTTCTTTGACGAATATTGCTAGTTCATTCTCTTCAAGAATGAGGCCAATCCTATACTTCCAGGCACGGAAGGTTTCCACTCCTTCTATATTATCAACAATCTTAACGCTTGCAGACATCTTTACCTGGAGCTAGGAAAATGACCAAAAAATGAAAGTGCTGAAAATCAAAATCTGAACTTACCAGGAGGTGCGCTTGGATGAGGTGAGTATTTTGGTGTGTTTGGATCTGAGAAAATCCAAATTTTTCTCCTCCAAATTTGATCTGCGGATTTCTGGACCAGTGGTTCTGGTACCTCTGGTACTCTGGTACTTCTGGTACACTGGTTTTCTGGTACTTTGTGAAACTAGGGTTTCACTTTTCGGGATATCCAGCCATTGAAAATGTGCGCTGAGAGTGCCAAAGTGATCCTTAGGGGAGGGCACACTTTTCTAGATGGTTTTGAGGCTGAAAGGCTTCACCATAAAAAACCCCTAATTTTCATGTACGACAACAGTGATGTTTTTCACTTGTGAAAGATGTTTCCTTCATGTTGGCTCTGATACCATGTTAATGTTTAAGCCATTATTATAGTTGTTTGAATTTCATTAGATAACAATAGCATAATCCAAGATCACTGAGAAATACACAATCACAAGAGACACAACATTTATCATGGGAAACCCTCTAGGGGAGGAAAACCCATCAAAACTTCCTTAATATAGATAGCCAATACAATGCCAAGAGATCTCTTAAACTAATATAGAAATTCCTCTCCCAGATATGCGCCACTCTCTCTCCTTCTTCTCCAACAGTAGATCTGAAACTTGTCTCTCAATGAGCAAGTGAGTTGTGTGTCTAAGTGAGGTGCTAGCCTCCTTATTTATATTAGACTGGCATGTGTGAAGCGTCTCTTCACTGGCAGGGATGACTTCTCCCACTGGGTGGTTATAACCACCTTAATTACATTATGGGGCCTCTTTAATATCTGTTGGGGCCAACTTCTTATTCTGCCTATTATAATTAACATTTGACCAATCCACAAAAGGGGATTTGGTCCTATTACAATAGCCAACAAGATCAATCCACAATGGGGATTGATCCGATGAATAATATATCAAATAATAATTAGAATACTCTTTGCAGTTACATTATTTCAACAGTTCCATCATTATACTTATACTTCAGGGCAGTTGGACGGGGCAAGGACAAGTGGTTGTAGCCACCTTCCGATTGTAGCCGAAGAACATAGGGGGTTGTAGCCTCCTTCTAGTTGTAGCCAGAGAATTGGGGAGTTGGAGCTTCCCTCAGGTTGTAGCCTGAGAAACTAGGGGGTTGGAGACTCCTTCCAGTTGCAACTCGAAAACAAAGGAAGTCGATGCTTCCAATGAATGTAATTCTTCAAGACATATAAGATAAAACATTCCGTGGTTTTCTCTCGATTTGGGTTTCCACGTAAAATGCTAGTGTACTGTGTATGTGTGTGATTGTTCATTTCTTATTGCTCATTATTGAAAAATAATTCTACATTGATATAACACTTGGATTATTTGGAGAAAAAGGATTATAATTACGTTATTACTGATTCACCCCCCCTCTTAGTAATCCAACAATTGGTATCAGAGCAGGTTCCTTAAAAAATCAGTTTAGCCACTGAAAGGTAGATCATGGAGAGTACCAACTCATATAAAAATGGAATATCACACTTTGATGGACATAAGTATGATTTTTGGAGAATAAGGATGAAGACATATATACAAGCACAATTTGGCAATCAATTGTAGATGGATACACAGTACCAACAGTTCCACCAACAAATGACAAAGCAATGAAACTTGGTCAAAATAATTCCAAAGCTACAAATTCACTTTTGAATGGTCTCACTGAAAAAATATTCACCAAAGTTGCACATTGTAAATCCGCTAAAGAGATTTGGGACAAGCTTCAAAATATTTATAAAGGAGATACAAAAGTCAAAGTAGCAAAACTTCAAACTTACAAAGATCGGTTCGAACAACTAAAAATGAAGGAAGATGAGAATATTGTAGCCTACTTCTTAAGAGTTGACAAAATAGTGAATGCAATCATAGGATTGGGAGAAGAAATCGAAGAATTTGTAATTGTTAAAAAGGTACTAAGATCTCTTCCTATGAGATTCAACCCTAAGATATCAACACTAGAAGAAAGATCGGATATGAACTCAATAAGCATGGACGAACTGCATGGAATCTTCACAGCATATGAAATGAGAACTGAATAGGAAAATTTAGATGTAAAAGAAGCAGCCTTCAAAGCATCCAAAAGATCAAAGAAAAAGAAAAAGGAACAAGAAGAATATAGTAGCAACAATGACGTCTTGGAAGATGATGAAGAAGTGGCCAACTTCATCAAAAGACTGAACAAGGGAACCAATGGTAGGTATAGAGGTAAGCTTCCTTTAATTTGTTTTAATTGTGATGGTATTGGTCATTTTGCTAACAAATGTCCTCATAAGAAAAAGAGAAATGATGAAGGTTACTCAAAAGGAAAACACACATATAAAGGCAAAAGAGCTACAAAAAAATATTTCAAGAAAAGCTTATGCATCAAAGAAGACATCTCATCATCAGATGAAGATGAAATCAGTGACAGTGAGACAAGAAGAGTTTTATTCATGGCAGTAAAAGATTCTGACAAAAAAGACTCTAAATAAGAATATGAAGAAGTCGAAGAAGGATATGAAGAAGTCAAAGACGAAATTGAAGAGGCAAAAGTTGACTATCAAGAAGAATTAATGTGTGCCATAGAAGTTATCAGAAGAGAAAAGAAGAAAAACAAGAAATTACAAGCATAACTAGACAAGAAAAATAACACTCAAGAACTAGAACAAATGATCACAAGATTGAAGGTTCAAATAGAAGAAGATAAAAGAATTGAAGATTCACTCAAAGAACAATTATAAGAAAATGACAAGATCATTGGAAACTTGGAAGTAGATATTGTCACACTAAGAAAGGATATTCAAAAGAAGAATATGCAGAATAGCTCAAAAGTTCTGGATGACATTATCAGCAGTCAAAAATCTCATCTTGACAAGTCTGGACTTGGATCCAAAGGGATCAAGCTCCAAAACAACAGAGCAAGAAAAAAAATCCAAAAATCTATGCAAAAATAATCAAAGGGGATAAGAAGATGTACAAAGAAGATTACAGGGACACTCCTCCACCGAGAAGATTTAGATTTCAGAATCAACAACAAACAGATAGGCCTCAAGAAGAAGAAGGATTCATAAGAGCACATTCTTTCAGAAGATATTTAACTCCCAAGTATCAAACTATATTTTTTGGTTTATGTTATGTGTGTAATAATTTTGGACATAAAGCTGTGAATTGCAGATCTAACAACAGGAACAATAACAAATTTGAGAGTCATACACAAAGGGGTTACTCAAGAAGACCTAGTGAAACACAAATAATAAGTTACAATAGGTTTGAATCTTTGAGCACTGAAGTGGAATGTTACAAATGTAACAATTCTGGACACGTGACCAAAAATTGCAGAATGACAGTCCCTCCTAAAGAATCTCAACAAAATAACAATAGTCACAGACAAGAACCTCATAAAACAACATGGATAAGAAAACAAGACCAGTATAGAAATGAAGAATGCACAGTCGCTCTACAAGCTAAGCAGAAGAAACATGGTTGGTATGTGGAAAGTGGGTGTTCAAAACACATGATAGGTGATAAAGACAAATTTATTACATTGCGAAAGGAAAGAAATTGATTAGTCTCCTTCGGAAATGATAATTCAACCAAAATCATTGGAGAAGGCACATTCTGAATTGGGAACAAGAATAAAAATGCATAAAATGTTCTACTGGTAGAAGATATGAAACATAATCTTCTAAGTGTGAGTCAAATGTGTGACCAAGGTCATAAAGTTACTTTCGATTCACAAAAGTGTGAGATAAGAAGAAACGGTTCAGGGAAATTAGTCGGTACAGCTGGAAGAACTTCAAACAACATATATGTGTTAAGTGAAATTGGAAATGAAAAGTGTTGTCTAGGAAATTAAGATGAAAGTTGGCTATGGCACAAAAGAATGGGTCACATGCATTTTGATGACCTTGTCAAAGTCAACAAAAGAGAAGCAGTCAAAGAAATGCCCCAGATCACGAAACCAACCAACACTTTATGCAAGCATTATCAACAAGGAAAACAAACAAAGACCAGGTTCAAATCAAAGGAATATTCAACAACAAGACCACTGGAAATTGTGCATACTCATCTAGTTGGACCAACTACAACAAAGGGCTTAAAAGGTGAGAGATACTTTATGTTATTAGTTGATGATTATACAAGAATGACTGGAGTTTGTTTTCTCAAGAACAAGTCAGAAGCTTTTGAAAACTTCAAGATCTACAAGAAAATGGTTGAAAATGAGATGGATTCAAGAATCAAATGCTTGAGATCTTATAATGGAGGAGAGTTAACTTCAAAGGAATTTATGGACTACTACAACAATCATGGAATAAAAATGCAATTCTTCGTTGCTAGGACACCTCAACAGAATGGAGTTGTTGAAATAAAGAACATGATAGTACATGAAATGGCTCGAACAATGCTAATGGATTCCAAATTGACAGATATATTTTGGACACAGGAAATGCATACAACAATTCACATTCAAAACAGAGTAATGCTCATAAACAACACTGATAAAACTCCCTATGATCTATGGAAAGGAAAACCAACAAATGTGAAGCACTTCAGATTTTTTGGAAGCAATTGCTACATCAAAAGAGAAGATGGCAGAATGGGAAAGTTTGACTCGTGTGGACAAATAATTACTTGTTGGTTACTCAAGTACAAGGAAAACATACAAGTGTTACAATCTAAGATTGAACAAAGTTGTGGAAAGCATCAACGTAACAATTGATGACACATAAAGACTAGAATCAAAAGAAGAAGGAAACAAATCAATGGAACAACTTTTCGAAGAAGAAGAAGCAGAAGATGAAGTAGAAGAGGAAGATGAAGAGAATCCGACAAAAATAGAAGATCAAGTTCAACAAGTATCTCCAAAGACACCTAGAAAACGAGTACAGAAGAATCATCCTTCAGATCAGATTATTGGAAACAAAGATGCAGGAGTTGAGACTAGAAGAAAAATCCATTCACCGGAACAAATACACCTAGCACTCTTATCTACAATTGAACCAAACTATTTTGAAGAAGCCAACAATGATGAATTTTGGAATAAGGCTATGAATGAAGAATTGGATCAAATAGAGAAAAATGACACTTGGGATTTGGTTCCAAGACCAAAGAATAAGAATTTGATCGACACAAAATGGGTTTTTGGGAATAAATTAAATGAGTATGGACAAGTTACAAGGAACAAAGCTAGATTGGTATATAAAGGATATGCACAAATTGAAGGAATCGACTTTGAAGAGACATTTTCCCCAGTTGCCAGAATGGAAGCAATCTAGTTGCTTGTATCCTATGCATGCTCCAAAAATGTTAAAGTATATCAGATGGACGTAAAATCAACTTTTCTGAATGGGGAACTTGAAGAAGAAGTCTACATTGAACAACCAGAAGGATTTCAGTTGTCAGAGAACGTAGATTATGTGTGTAAATTAAAGAAGGCCTTGTATGGTCTAAAACAGGCTCCTAGAGCATGGTAGTCTAGACTGGATAAGTATCTGCAGTAGGCAGGGTTCAGGAAATGAAGTGCAGACAGTAACCTCTACATCAAGTTAAGTGAAGGTAATATTTTATTACTTGAAGTTTATGTTGATGATATTATTTTTGGTAGTGATGATGACATGTTAAGCCAGAAATTTGCAAAAGATATGCAGAATGAATTTGAAATGTCGTTACTTGAAGAACTATCCTTCATTTTGAACTTCATATACGTCAAAGAAACCAATGAATCTTTATTTCTCAAACCAAACATATCAGAGAAATGCTAAACAGGTTCGGAATGGAAGATTGCAAACCAATTATCACTCCCATGCAAACCAGTTGCAAGTTGAGAAAAGATGATGATTCGAAGTCTACAGATCAGAGGCAATACGGGTCAATGATTGACAACCTACTATATGTTACAACATCTAGACCAGATGTAATGTAGGCAGTTGGACAGGTGGAAAGATTTCAAGAAACACCAAAGGAGTCACATCTGTTAGCAGTGAAGAGGATTTTTAGATATATCAAAGGAACATAAGAGTTTGGATTATGGTATCCAAAAGGAAAGGATCTATCACTTTTTTCCTACACAGATGTAGATTGAGCATGTTTTATTGATGACCGACGAAGCACTCGTGGAGCAACGTTCTACTTGGGTGAGTGTTTAGTATCATGGCTAAGAAAGAAACAATCATCAATATCTTTATCTACAACTGAGGCAGAGTATATTGCAGAAGCATCATGTTGTACACAGGTTCTTTGGATGAAACAAAATCTGACAGATATACAGGTTGAGTATGATGAGCCCATTCCAATCTATTGTGATAATACAAGCACCATCAGTATCTCGAAGAACCCGGTTATGCACTCCAAGACGAAGAACATTCCAATAAAGTATCACTTTCTATGGGAGAAGGTTGCATAAAAGAACATCAGAGTTGAGTATGTGGGCACAAAAGAACAAGTGGCAGACATCTTCACAAAACCACTTCCACGGGAATCCTTTGAATATCTTCGCCAGAGACTTGGAGTTATTTCTACTCCAAAATGAATGTTTTTTGAATGCTTATCTTATATGTCTTACATTTAGATGATGAAGCACCATAAAAGGACATTTCAATCAGGGGGAGCAACCCCAGATGGAAAGATACATTTTCCATTGATGACAAAGGGGGAGAGATTTATTAGATGCAAAGGACAGAGGTAGAGGAAAAATGAATGGTTCCAAGGGGATCATGAGTGATATGATTTCAGTATTGCATCCGAGTGTTTCCATCAATGCCAAAGGGGGAGATTGTTGATTAAGGTTGGTAGTCATTGATGTCGACCCTTGAAGAAAGCCTCGTAGCACAAAGGTTGGGTAATGTACCCAAGATTTTTTATTGTAAAGATGAAACATTATTGTCTTGTCATGGTTGATAATAAATAGAAATGGATGAACTCCAAAGTGGTCCCCTTATGGTGAAATCCCTCACGGGAAGACACTTTGCGGATTGAGTTATCCTAGAAGTATGGTTAGAGAACCCATGCTTATTTGTGGAATAATGAGATGAACACCAATGAATTTTTAAGTGAAACTATCCTAGATGAATATTGTTTGTCATGCCATTTCCGGTGGTATGTGGAACGTCACATAACTCCTCACGGTTAGAGAGTTATGGCCATGAGAAGTTGGAGAACCCAAGTTTGTTTAATGAATAACGGTATGAGTTTTGATATATTTTTAGGTAATACTATTCTATATGCATAGTTCATGTCATTCCATTTCTAGTGGTATGTGCAACGTCACATAAATCCTCACGGTTTGAGATTTATGGCCTTACGAAGTTGGAGGACCCTCATATGTCATCTAGAAGCCCCAAAAGGTCACAATAGTCAAAGTGGTTTAAGAGATTTTAAAAGGTAAATAATAAAGTGAAGTGATGAGTGTAATATAATTCAAAGTGAATACAAAATAAATTAATTCAATAATAAATTTAATGGATAAATTTGAAGTGGGTTAACCCTAAAATAAGGAAAGTGGGCAAAGTGACTTAGAAGATGTTTTTAAGGAAGCTACTTAGAGAGTATAAATAAGAGGCAAGGCTCTCTCATTTAAGACACACTTGAGCATATTGAATACCTATAGGTGTCTCTGGTAACCAAATGATATCTAAGCCAAATTTATGAGGAAAGTGGATAAAATAAGGCCAGAATTCAAGGAAGGATAATTTCTTTTGATGATGTTTTCTAAGATATGTTTTTTTTCAGGTCATCTCACCATTTTCGCAATAACTTATTTTCTAGAATGTTTCAGACCGTGAAATTTCTATGTCATTGAGGCAACATATCCAAGTATCTGTGGTAAAAAATTCAGCTTGTGGGTCGTTTTATTTGTGGAGTTACACTCCGTGGAAAATAGGGTCTGTGGCTAGTGCTGAAACTAGTCAAAAACAAGTGTTTCGGGTAAAAACGTCATAAATTCTTCATAACATATCCAAATTCAGTAAGACAAAACGTTTTGGTTAGAGTACAGTCTTTAGTATTCTATGTAGAGTTTCATATCAATTCAATAAATATTCCATGTGGGGCACGCTCTACAAGGTCGCTCTCTAGAATACACCAGAATTCAACAAGGTGTGCCATTTTTTCCATAACTCCTTTTCTAAGAGGTTCAAAGTAGTGACACATGGAGGAATTTCATAAAACACACTGAAGAACATTTTGTATCAGTTTCATATCTTTATTCATTATAGGTGTTGTAACAGATATCAAAATTGGTTGTACTGCCCAAGGTATAGGTATACTTAAAAGGCATCTCTCATATTGTCACGCTCTTATTATTATAGACGATGTAGATAATGCCGATCAGCTGGATGTGATTTTTCCAGTTAAGGATATCCTTAGTCCCAAAAGCTTGATTTTGGTTACTTCGCGGGACAAGCATGTCCTCAAAAGCTCAGGGGTGTTAGAGTAGTCTTGCTTTTATAGAAATGAAGGAGAAAAGGCACCCAAGAGGCACCATCCTTGTTCAAGGGCCAACATGTTGTCCCAACGGCAACATGGACGCAAAGGAAAACAACCTTATCATTGTTCCCGCTTCTTCTTCAAACATTTTCCGGAATGCAGCGCTTCTTGTTCGATTTTAAACTTAGATTGATGTATTGTATCTATAAGGCAACATTTGGTGGAGGAATATCAACTATATAGATGGAATATTAAGGTCTCCATGTCGTAGAGGACCTGGTACAACTATCTAGCCATTCAAGTCGCTTGAAGAGTGGCAGCTTAACTCAGTCCAAGAAAGCAGCAACAACAACAAAACCTTATATTCTCCCAAAGAATTACAGATCTCAATGTTCCTCTTGTCACCTCCAATGCAGGTGTTTTGAGTATTCGACGGAACCATGCTCATCATCTATCATTTTGTTGTGTTTGTGGAGAAAATTCACAAACAGGGTGTGGGTGACTCAAACAAACACCAGCGAAACATGTACAACTTGTGGGATCCATTAATCAGAGCCGGTCTGCGTTGGCGTTCAATTTCTTTATGGTGCCCTGTCTTTATGATTGCAAAAAAATGTGCAGTCAGCCGGATGCCTATATATATACCCATTCTATATCTCATCATGCTTCAGAACTATGCTAGAGATTCACGTTTAGTCGATGCAGACAATGGTTTGTGGAATATACTAAACCCTAATGCCCAGATGGTCATGTACGCAGAGAATAGACAAACAACAAAGAGAATCGATCAGAATGCGTTGCAAAGGGATAGATAGCATATCTGACACTAGCGTTGCCCATGACAGATTGACATGCAGACTAAGGGATAGATTTGCAGGGGCGCAGACTGGCAAGCAGAAAGATGGCATAAGCGTTTCTGCATAATGGAATGAAAACTCCCGTGGAAATGACGTGTTTTCTGCACGATTCAGCTCGGGAAGACTACCATAGCTTAATTCATGCCTAAGAAATGAGGTGACTCTGATACTACTGTTAGAATGCCAGATAAAGAAAAGGTGATATATGCGTCTATTCTTCTTCACCAGAGAGGTTTTTATGTTTAGACCGGAATGGAATTTTGGAAGCCAAACCTATAAAAGGAACTATACCCCGTGGAAATTCACAGATCTCAACTACAACACAGTGAGAAGGACCAAGCAGAAAATTTAATGATTGTAGACCTTTTACGAAATGATCTTGGCCGTGTGTGTGAACCTGGGATTGTACATGTACCCAATCTTATGGACATGAAATCTTATGCAACAGTTCATACATTAGTGGGCACCATTAGAGGGAAGAAAAGCGATAATGTGAGTCCTGTAGAGTGTGTGAGAGCTACATTTCCAGGAGGTCCGATGACTGGAGCAACGAAACTAAGAGTAATGGATATTCTTGACTCTATTGAGAATACTTCAAGGGGAGTTTATTCTGGGACAATAGGTTTTTTCTCCTTTAATCACACATTTGATTTGAATATTGTTATTAGAACAATTTTAGTAAATAGAAAAGAAGCTTCGATCGGAGCTGGAGGAGCCATCGTCGCTCTCTCAGGTCCAGAATGTGAGTATGATGAAATGCTTTTGAAAGCAAGGGCTCCTATTAATGTTGTAGCTGAATTTGAAAACCAGTCATAGTAGAAAAGGAAGGTGGTGTCAAGATTTAAAAAGTTTTACGACCATTTATGCTAGACACTGATTTCTTTCCTCTTCAAAACAGTTTTTTAAGAAAACAAGATTAAGGTGGTTCTAGCAGAAGATAAGGCTCCAGATACTGATAGTTTACCAATTAAATAGTAACCTCAACATAGTGCCCAACATGTTGCGCTATGAATGAATTCGGGAGAATGAATGGAACTTCTTGTCTTGCGGAAGGGTATTTTCCACAGGTGAAGCAGTTTGGCCGAATGAAAGGAATTTCAGTTAGATGATCAGTTTTATATTGAGAAAAGAATTCACTTTGACGAATGTCATTGTGGAAATCTTGAAGCAGACATAAACGAAAGACTATGCAGGAGATTGAAGCATTATTTAATCAACGTGTTTAATGTTTAAATGCTCAATCAAAAGTTAGTACCGGGGAGCCATTTATCTCTGTTGTTACCTATGATAGCATAAATTGGATTTGGCTCATTTTCAGTCGGATGGTACACCAAATCATGAGATTGATTTCGCCCCTGAAATTGTTGAAATATAGCCATCCAAATCATACAGGAGGCGTTCCAAAGGTTCAAATAATAACAGGCATGATGACACCCGGTGTTAAAAGAAAAACCAAACGCATGGATTACACGCATAAATCCATGTCCAACTGTCAAATGATTAATAACGGTTCAACGAAGCTGGCGAAGCATCTGGCAGCCGCATAGTCCATGAAGATGAAGCGTTTCATATTTCTTTTAGATTATTTTTTGTAAACACAGAGATATGAGTCATGTAACGTATTGCGGGTGAGGGTAGCTAAATAAGTGTTGATGTAACAGAAAGAGAGGGGGTGCGTGAGTGCAGGCTGGGGGAAAACCTCTTTCGAAGAGGGGTTCATTGTAATTGCTGAGTTATTTTGTAAACCAGGAATGAAATAATACAGAAGATTTTTTACTTGCGACTGTGAGATTCATCACGGTCGATTTCTTTCAGTATGTGTCTCCTTATTTCAGCTGTGTTAAATCTGTTTGGACTTCATTTATATGTTCCTTACTCGTAGTTGATATTGTCTTTATCATATTGTTTATTTCTTCCTTATTCTGTCACAACTGCGTTTCATTTCATTTTCTTCTAACTGATGTGCTTCGTTATAATTTAGTACGACCACTACTATAGCGAATGGATTTTGGTTTTCTGTAATTGTTTGTTGCCTTTCCTCTACACCAGCTATCAACGGGCGTAAGACTAGCCTACACTTCCAGAATTTTGCATATATTCTCTACTACATCGGCCTTTCCTTTCCTTTTTCTGCTACCACACCACTATTATCAAATCGCTGAAAGATAGACTTACTTTGCCTCACTTTCCGCAAGTCATAATATCTCTGCTACTATCTCCTTTCTTCAGTTTTCATTTGACTCCATGCCCAATGGACCATTTCCCTGGTTTAACCCCCAAACTCTAAAAATCCAAGACCATCATTTACCCATAAATCTGCCCACCATTTCATGCTTACTTAAATTCATATTGTGACATTGCTCGAGAGATCCCTCTCAGGTTGGGGGAGGGAAACTTCCAATCCAAAGTGGTTCGAGGTTGCCTCAGGATTGATTTGCTGCAACCCATTTCAGTTCCGAGTGTCAACAACAGGTACCAAGTTATGATTATTTCAAGTTAGGGTTGTTGACTAATCCAAAACTAGTCTTGTGAGACTAAAGAAACATTTGATGAAAATGCTAGTCTCTTGTTGTTAAAGTTAAGGAAGGTTTGCAGGTATGTGATCATATACACTAGGTCTATTACAGAGTTACAAATCATATTTGTATGATGAAATTGATGAGGTCTTTTGGTTGAGGTACAAGTTGGGTACATGGTTGAGACAAGTAGTTGATGAGTTGGCACATACATGAGGTGTATAATTGATGATGTTGGTACATATTGATGAGTCATAGTTGATGAGTACTTGACACATGATTGGTACATACTTGGTACATGGTTGGTACATACTTGGTACATGGTTGGTTGCACTTGTTTATGGTACAGGTTGATTACAAATTGTTTGGTACAGGTTGGTGCATGGTTGATGCACTTGTTTATGGTACAGGTTTATTACAGGTTGAGGTACAAGTTGATGCATGGTTGATGTTTATTGGTACATGTTTACAACAATATATATCATAGTGATAGTGTGACAGTGGTTCCATCATTCTACTACTACTTCAGGGCGGTTGGACGGGGCAAGGACATATGGTTTTAGCTACCTTCTAGTTGTAGTCGGAGAACATAGGGGGTTGTATCCTCTTTATGGTTGTAGCCAAAGAATTGGGGAGTTGGAGCTTCCCTCAGGTTGTAGCCTAAGAAACTAGGGGGTTGGAGCCTCCTTCCAGTTGTAGCTGGAAAACAAAGGAAGTTGGTGCTTCCAATGAATGCAATTCTTCAAGACATATAAGATAAATCATTTCGTGGTTTTCTCCCGATTTGGGTTTCCACATAAAACATTGGTGTACTGTGTATGTGTGTGATTGTTCATTTCTTATTTCTCATTATTGAATAATAATTCTACATTTATATAACACTTGGATTATTTGGAGAAAAAGGATTATAATTACGCTATTACTGATTC
>ML784604.1:62949-77575 GCA_009831015.1 Picea engelmannii
CTGTAGAAACCTTGAATACCCTAACCCTTGGGATGGAAACAAAAACAGAAAAAATGAGATATATTGTAGCGCAACTGTGTCTCCTGCATTTGGGTTGCGAAATTACTACACAGTTCTTCCTGTTAAGAATTTGGTCATTTCGTCACTGCAATGTTCTTAAGATCGGAGTATAACTTCGTAGGAGTAAAAAAATAAAAAGGATCTTGTTGGCACCATTATTTGAGACCTATCGCGTTGGATTCCTCTCTTTTCCCTTATCGCAGTCATACCTATCATTTTTCAACATTTTTTTTTCTTGTGGACAATGTGCACCACTCGAGTCCTGGCCCTCCCTGATTTCACAAAGACCTTTGTCCTGGAATGTGATGCTTCCAGGAAAGGAATTGGAACATTCCTTATGCAAGAGGGTCAACCTTTGACCTTTACCAACAAAAAATTGTCCGAGCGAAATTTGGGCAAATCAATCTATGAAAAGGAAATGTTGGCTATTCTGCATGCAGTGGATCTTTGGCACCCTTATCTATTGGGGCAACACTTCAAAATTAAGACATATCATCAAAGCCTCAATTATTTTATGGAACAATGCCTTTCCTCCCCAGAGCAACAAAAATGTGTGACTAAGCTCATTGGATATGATTATGAGATCATTTAAAAGAAAGGCTAAGAAAATGTGGTTGATGATGCACTTTCCAGAAAATATGAAGATGAAGGGTCCCTTTTTTCCCTCTCCTTCATTGTACCAGAATGGATCCAAGATGTTCACCAGGAATGGCTACACATTCCCAAAATTTTGCATCTGATACAACAATTGCAGGCCAATTCTCCTGTTTCCCCAGGGTATTCTTAGCACAATGATGAGCTCTGATACAAAGGTGGTTTGTATTTAAGTAAATAGTCAAAACTTAAATCCACGGTACTTTCTGATCTTCATGATACACCCACCGTTGGGCACTCAAGGTTTACTAAAACCTATGATTGGGTCAAACGGTCTTTTTTCTGGGATGGTATGAAACAAGACATTCACAATTTTGTGGCAGAATGTGATGTTTGTCAATGCAACAAGGGAGAAACAATCAAAGCTCCTGGCACACTACAACCGCTTTTGATTCGACCATCTATTTGGAGGGATATCTCTATGGATTTTATTGTAGGCTTACCTAAATTGGGAAATAAATCATTCATCATGGTGGTAGTTGATCGTTTTTCCAAGTATGTTCATTTATGTGCTCTTTAACACCCATTTACAACCTCCACTATGGCTCAACTTTTCATGGATTAGGTCTTCAAGCTTCATGTCATGCCTCATTCTATTTTTTTTTATCGCGACCCCACTTTCATCAACAATTTTTGGCAAGACTATTCAAGCTACAAGACACCCAATTGCATCACATCACAACTTATCATCCCCAGACTGATGGTCAAACTGAAGTTGTCAACAAGTGTTTGGAAACATATTTGAGGTGTTTGGCATCAAAACGGAAAAATCAGTGGGCTCAATGGTTACGACTAGTTGAATGGTGGTATAACACCTCTTACCATACAAATTCCCGCATGACTCCTTTTGAAGCAGTATATGGACAAAAGCCACCTTCAATTCTCTCATACTTGCCAGGTGTCTCAAAGGTCCAAGCGGTTGACCAAAAAATTACAGTTCGAGAGGCTATTCTCCATACCTTCAATAAGAATTTGATCATGGCCAGAATCGTATGAAGCAACAAGCATATCAAGGTCACTCTGAACGTAAATTTGCAGAAGGATATCAGGTGTTTCTTCGACTGCAACCTTATAAGAAAAAATCCCTCAAACCTGACCATTGTCATAAACTGGCGCCCAAATTTTATGGTCCTTATACCATTCCCAAGCATGTGGGACAAGTGGCCTATCAATTAGCTTTGCCCAGTCATTCTAAGCTCCATCTTGTTTTTCATGTTTTCTTCTTAAAGAAGGTGATTGGAACTAAGTTCCAAACTCAAACCAACCTTCCCAAGTCGGATGAAGAAGGATCCATTTGGCTACAACCACAAGCAGTTTTGGAAGAGCGTGAGTGTCGTCTGTGCCAGAACACCATCAAGTAAGTGTTAGTCTAGTGGAAAGATACAACTCTGGTAGATGCCACTTGAGAACCAACTACCATTTTGCAACAATTTCATCATCTCAAGCCTTAAGGACAAGGTTGTTTTTAAGGGGGAGGACATGTTAGGGACCTAACCCCTCACGTAGGTAGAAAAATATATTTTCATGTAATAAAGACCAATATTAATAAGGCCTAGCAATAAGGAAGAATAAGTCAAATGTAAGAAGACCTAATAGAAGCTTCTGCTTCTAGAAGGATCTTCCTCTAGATTGTTCTTTTGGATATACATATTTAGTATAAATAGGAGTAGAGGGTATGGTAATATTTGTCTTGGATATTATTGTAATAGAGCTCTTCTCTGCTGAAGGTTTCCCCCTCAAAGAGGCAAGTGAACATTGCTCCCAGTAATCAAAGTGCTCTTTCTGGTGTTATTTTGGTATTATTGTGGTGTTGTTATGGTTATACCATTGTTTATTTATCATTTCTAGCTAATTTATTTGTTCTGCATACTAATTTATATCTGGAATATTACAGTAATGAACACAATAGTGTGACTTCTTTGTCCTCATCTTCGTATGTTACTTCCATACTAGATAATTGACAAATTAAAGTATTGAAAACATTTAAATGATCAACAATTTTTGTACCTTCTTGCATCCGTAAGATATACAACTGCCTATTCAAGAAGATTTTTTTCATCAAGGAATTCGTCATATAAAGAATTTACATCTTTCTCCATAAGCCTGATGTTGTTTCCTCTCTAATGATATTAAATAGAATGTCATCTGCCAGACACAGACGAATGGCACTAAGAGCTCTTGAATCCAGATCTTCCGACTCTTTGTCCGACATTTCTGCGGGTTTCTTTGACTTTCCCACCAATGCCTTTTGCAATCCTTATTGCACGAGCAGATCTCGCATCTTGAGCTTCCATAACTGAAAGTTAGTTTTCCCATTGAATTTTTCTATCTCAAACTTTACACTCTGTAACTTTGCCATTTAATATGCTGCTAAACAAATGCCAATGACTCTATATAGAATATTTTCCCTTCATATCCTTTCACCAATTAAAGGTATTGTAATAAAGTATTACACTTCACCTTGTAATCATCCAAACCCTTTTTTTTAAGACTAAAAGGATGGTGAGCAAATTTAAATCAACCACCATGAACATAAGATTATATTTCAAAATATCGACGTAAGTTTGAAAGAAATAAACTTAAGCATATTTATTTAATACAAACTTATCTTCTTACTTTAATACTTCACCATGCGTTCCTCTTCAATAATAGGGACAAAATAGTGAGGATGCTTGTTTCAAACTTAGTCAAGGTTCAATGCCCCTTTCCTCGCAATGTCATTGGGAATTTGCTCCTTAATATTATGCCTTGACAACCCGTTTTCATTGAAGCCCTATTTGGGATTGATGTGGTATAATCCATGGTAAGGATTTAAAATCTGTAGATAGTAAAAGTATTTATAAGAAAGTGCCATTATAACAAGTGTTGGACGACAACTTAGTCCCTCCCAATCTGGGATTGATGTGGTATAATACATGGTAAGGCTTTAAAATCTGGAGATAGTAAAAGTATTTAGAAGAAAGTGTCATTATAACAAGTGTTACACAACAACTTAGTCTCTCCCAGGTAGGTTTGGAAATACAATGATGATTTAAAGCCAATATATTATGTGGTAAACATTGTAACGTAGACTCGTTCGATGAAACATTTATGCACTCAAATTAATTAAGAAAAAAAGGCCAAAGTTTGGAAATAGTGTGATTGTTTAAAGCTAATATATTATGTGGTAAACACTGTAACATAGACTCGCTCCACAGAACATTTATGCACTCAAATCAATTAAGAGAAAAAGGACAATCAATTAGAAGGTTTTAGCCTTACTACATAAATATGTTTATGCATCAACAAGGACTTTGAATCACAATCACTCTATTCTAACATTTATGGATCTACAACCCAATAATATTTTCATACATCTCAACCAACATAAGTATAAATCATTCTGCACACAATGCATATCAACCTTAAATGAGTGCTCATCCATTTTATGCTAACGTTTTGTACAAGTTCTATGAACTTACCAGGGCTTGACTCTGAAAATTTTCATTGTTTGAACACAATAACTTAGTAATGTTGAGTCTTTCTAAACAATTTTGTTGAGCGATAGATATATTTTTTCCAATACAACCAAGCATGACACAACAACGTTGGTAGGCTAAATGCATAAGTTGTGAACTTCAATTTGAATTGAATTTGACTATAACATTGTCCTTTTAGCAGAGTTGGAGACAACACCTACATTCGTGGTCGCGTGGTGCAACAAATTTTTTTAAATTGTGTCAATGCTTGTATTTTTCCTCCTATAATGAGTGTGGGTTATTCCGAGTTTTTTTTTTTTAATTTTTGAGATCCGACAAAATATTATTTCATGATTAATAATACTTTACCCACTATGTAATACACAATTGTTTCAATTATTTCTAATGGTATATAAGATGGAATATATTAACATATTTACAATCCAAAATTATATGTATCATATCAAAACAAAACGTTTGGAAAAACAAAAATTTTTACCATTATTTAACTTTCATTTAAAGTTGTATTTAAATGGAATAAAAAATATTGAAAAAACAAAAAAATCTTGTCATTTAAAGTTGTATTTAAATGGAAAAAAAAATATTGGAAAAACAAAAAAAATCCTGTCATTTAAAGTTATATTTAACTAGAATAAAAAATACCATCACATTTCTTCCATTATTTAAGTTTCATTAAAAGTTATATTTAACTAGAATAAAAAATACCATCACATTTCTTCCATTATTTAACTTTCATTAAAAGTTAGATGCATCTAACTAGAATTAAAAAAAATACCATCACAATGCCTCTCGATAATCATCCTAAGATTCTCCATAACAAAATTTCTCATTACTAATAGGGATTGGTTGAAAAAGATTTGAAATAAAATAATTTGTTTTTGTGTTTTTTTTAATGGGATGGGGTTTAACGTATCTCTATGAAAAATATTTTTTTTGATCATTGCCTAGTTATTAGTTCCTGTTGAAGGTAAGAAGGGACTCTAGCGTTCTATATGACGTTGACCGTCAATTAGTTTGATGTTGACTTTTAATACATTTGGTATATCCATACCTTTTAACTTATGATTTGGATGATGATTTGCATGCAATTTATTTGTTCTAAGTTTTAACCTAAGTTCTAAGTTTTCAATGCACCCAAAAATGTCTGACGAATACGATCTGTGTCTGATCTTCCTCCCAAATTTCAATGTCTGACACCATCGTCTCCACCAACTGCGTGCATGCAGGCACATGGCCTGCTCATTTATTCCTCGCAGTATAGCAGGGGTTGAACTTGCTAAGCTCTATCTATAGCCTATATCCCTGTTGTCTATACCTATGCATCTATATATGGAACTTAAATTGTTGTTGGTCCATCAACTTAAATTGGTGTTTCTCAAGGGTGAAGCCCAAGCCGAGCCCATTGATTTATTGATTGGAAGGTGAATGGCCAACTAAGATCGGATATAGTAAGTGACATAGAAATGCAGTTTTCTTATGTAATTGTCGTATGAAGCTATATCAAGGTAACACGAGTGAAGCTACATCAAGGTATTGGAAGGTAAAGCTATAACAATATAGAAACATAGTGCAGCTACAACAACAACAAGCATATTTCAGAGGCGAGATGGAGGAAGAGTTTGGTCATCACAACCGCCGACGCCTATCAATACCAATATGTTGCATAAGGGCCTACCTACCATTTGTTTGTAAACTTACACGTATTGGGAGGATTGATTCTTGAGGAACACGTTGGGAAATACAAAAAGTTGGAACTACCCTAATGTGCAAGAAGCCAGAACAGGTCTAGGAACGCTTGGTAAAGAAGTCAGAAAAGGCTAACTGGATCAAAAATAATCTTGATACATGCTTAGTGTGCTTAGTGATGATCCCGTGTGATGTTGGATGCGGATTCACCAACAAAGGACAATTCAATCTTACCTTGGAATTGGAAAAAATAATGTTTCCTTGCATAATATGGAATCCTTTTTCTTCCTACGATTTTCCCTAGCACAACTGGGCTATTCTGAACTTGAGCTAGAGACCTCGCCCCTGAAGTAAATCCTCGCACCTGGTACAAAATCCAATGAAGACAGGGAAGTGCTAAAATAATTTTCAGAGAGCACACTATGTTTTACTTGTTATTTCCTTGACACTTAATTTTTATTAGTCACGTGCTTCATTAACCATTCAATGAACATACACTAAATTTCAGGGTTCTTTGTGCTTACCAGTGAAATCCATCATCGGGCAAGCATTCGTACCTCACCCTGTAAATCTCTGGATTTACAACTACTTCGTTCCTCAAGCAACAAGATCTAAAAGCCATGATGGTTGATCCCGTCCTCTATTCGAAGTTGTTCAAAACCCTATGCACAAAAAAGATGTATGGGATAAAATCCTTCCTAACAGCCGAGGCTATCAGTGAAAAAATCCTAAGCACAAGCAGGCTGTGGGGAGAGCCTACATACACAAACCTATTTTAATATATATGCAACCACGTCCGGACATTGGAGGATAGGTGGAAGCACCGAGGTCAAAGAGATCAACTGGAGTATACCCTATCTGATGGGTTAGTCAGGAAGACCACACAGAAGTCAGTAGTGGGGTACCAGGTCATTCATGTATAGGTCTCACTTGATCCATATGTTAGAATCTCACCTCATGGAATCAACCTTTTTCCATTTTGACTACCCTCAGAGAGTTATGGGCCTGGAATTTCATAGCCAGGGAAAAACATAGATATGGGCGAATCGAATATATGACTCCATATACCTGATTGATTGTTTGAAGCATAAATAGATAGAACCAACAATGGTAGAGCTTGAACCAGAGAAACAAATGGATTGGGTAAACCGATGCCTATGTATTGGTTGTGCAGAGTCCTTCTGCTCTTCTTTGGCTTTTCTGAAAGCTTATTTTTGTGTCATAGTGATCATCCAAGGTTTAGGGTTCGAGCTTCATCCCGATGATGGTCACAATAACTATGCCCATTCCTCTTGCTCCTCTTTGGGTTGCCACATTGTTAGTGAGTCCAGTGCAGGTTTTGTTACTCCGTATTGCCACAGGGGTTGCTACTTAGTATTTCCACTTTATTTCCTTAGCTCTGTCTTATTGTGAGTTCATGTAGCAGGTGAGCCATGTACATATGACACTTGTGCTTCCACTCATTGTTTGTTTAACAAACCAAGTGTCAACATTCTAATTTTTTTAATTCTTTTTCCTCTTACCAATTTGGCTATTCCTAAAAATCATCGCTTCTTGTGATGTTGCAGAAGCATGGAAATTAGGATCTCAAGACCAACACCTGTGATGCGAGGAACCCCTTGTCATGAACAAATTCACATTCAGGTTGAGGAACCATTTGTCATGAACAACTGCACATTCAGGTCGCTCGTACCCATGTTGTCAATTTCTTTTTATTATTTTTTAATATATTTTTCTATTTGATTATTCAAAAATAGGTTTCATGTGCGTTAATTCTTTAAATATATGATTGAATTTTCAATCTTCCAACATGGTTGCACGTGATCGAGAGGTTGGAACCTTCGCCATGCAGACTCAATTTCAGTGACTATTTTTAGTAATATGAGAATGCAGTACATAATAGACTGATTTAATTAGATTGCAATGACAAATCCCAATTTCGTTTTGTTTTCTATCTCGTACTTTTTTTTTTCCCACAATGATTTTATCTACCAGTTGCAGGAAATTAACTCAGAGATGCCAAATCATTTGATGGTGCAGGGCTTACTTGATGTAGTTGGGTTGTAATTATTTTATGCAGTAATGATATATATGATTACAGTTAGTTTGGATTAGTTAAATTATTTGGGCGGTTTGGAACTTGGGTGATGCTAACTCTGTAGTACATGCCTTTTGTATTTTTGTTTAGAGAAGCAACTGCAGAAGTTGTTTACAAGGAAAATTGAATTATTGTAAGAGATGGTGCTAGTTGGTCCAAATACATGTCTGTCACTGGGAACTCGAACGACAAATATGACATCATCACCCTACAATACACTCAAGAGGGTCTCATGACATTGGATGAAAACATAGAAGGTTGTGTTGTTGCGTTTGGAGATGATATTGCCATTGAGAGTCTGGCCTCAGAGTTTGAAAGAGAAATATTTGTGGTATGTGCAACAATTTCTGCTTAATTTTGTGTGCACTCTGATTTTCCTTAAGGCACTTGACTTGGAGGAGCACGGTAAATGAAGAGACTGAATATCTTTTTCTTACCTCCCTTTACTTGTAACAACCTCAAGCGCATGGAGTTGATGCCATGGTAGGAGAGGAAAATTGTTTGTTCTTTCTTCCACATAGTCCGAGAGGCCAGGTGTCTAGCCCTCCTATTTTCATGTTCATGAAAGGCACATGTAATTTTTCTGTTGCAACAACACTTCTTTATTTACATGTAAATATGGCCTTTGTTGGATTGATATCATTGAAATTGAAATAATTGCATGGGAGAAGTGAAATATTTTTACATCATAATTTGATGGCCATTGTTAAGGTGTTAAAAGGATTTAGGAAAGAAATAGATCATTAATTTGGAGTTAAATAGATCATTGATTTGGATTTAAGATGAATCTATATTAATAAAATAATACATTTTCATCTAAATCTTAATGTTAAGTTTGTTAAAAGGACTTAGAAAAGAAATGTTAAGTTGTTAAAAAGACTTAGGAAAGAAATAGATCATTGCTTCGAAGTTAAGATGAAACTATATTAATAAAACAATACATTTTCATTTAAACCTCAATTTGATATGTATATAGAATTCTACAGGTTCAATGTTACGTTGTTAAAAGGACTTAGGAAAGAAATAGATCATTGCTTCGAAGTTAAGATGAAACTCTATTAATAAAATAATACATTTTCATTTAAACCTCAATTTGATATGTATATAGATTTCTACATGTTCAATGTTACGTTGTTAAAAGGACTTAGGAAAGAAATATTAAGTTGTTAAAAGGACTTAGAAAAGAAATAGTAAGTTGTTAAAAAGATTTAGGAAAGAAATAGATCATTGATTTGGAGTTAAGATGAATCTATATTAATAAAATAATACATTTTCATTTAAATCTCAATTTGATATGTATATAGAATTCTACATGCTCAATGTTGCATATCTCAAGTTCCAATATTTGATGATGAAGACATGACACGAATCCAAAATATACAACGTGTCTAGCTTTGCAACCTAAATGTGCATATCACACCGTGATGTAGATCAGTTTGTTTGTGTCCATTTTCAATGCACCCAATGCATCATTTGGATTCAATGCACCCCAGAATATAATGCATCCTTACATCAATGATCACACCCAATGATCACACCTAGATTAGAATGAATGGATCTATGTAAGCGTTCATTTTCATTGCACCCAATACATCATTGGATTGAGTGCACCCTTTGGATACAATGCACCCATATATATACACAATCAGAGTTTTTGAATCACACCACCCAACCCAGAGTGTAGAATGCACCCCCCTTTCTTAGGGCAAAAACAATTTTAATTCTTCTTCATTTTGGGGATATTCCATGGTTTTCATTTTGGTGAATTTGTGGTGTAGGATGGTCTGTTTGGTGAGTTTTAACATTAGTATTTGTGGTGTAGGATGGTCTATTTGGTGAGCTTTAACATTATTTTTGTGATGTAGGATGGTGCGCAGCTGGTGCTGATCATTATGAGCCATTGATTTCCTGTGCAGCCCCAGTAGCCTCACAAGATAAAGCTGCAATTTTTTTGTGATCAATGAATGTTGAGATTCAGATATCAGTTTTGCAGGAAGAGAATGAGTATCCAAAATATTGACCGCTGTTATTATTATCCGCAAATTTTTTTACAGGAACGATTTTCTTTGGTTGAAGCAATCCCATTTATTCATTTGTTGATGTGGAGAGTTTTTGTCATCCATGGAGAGTGTTTCTTTCTTCTTCGTCCTTTTTAAGCTTACTGCCTTGTGAGACCCTGTGTATCTAAATCAGATTTTCTTATTCTTTCCACAATTCTTTTGATAACATCCACATTGTTATACTCTTCAGGATTGAAAAGTGGTATAGGTTTTCCATTATGGATTCTTTCCAAAATTATGGAATGGCCTATTTCCCTAAGCACATAAAAAAAAGGGTTATACATGCAACACAAATAATCTTATTTTTTCCCCATAAATCAAAAACTCCAATTGCAGAGAGGTGTTAGGTCAAGTAATCTCTGCAATCCTTCCTTTGTTTAATTAATTTCCACAGTCCAATCGTCATCAAGATTTCACATCTTCGTTGTCCATGTTCAACGCCATCAAGCTTTCACATCTTCGTTGTCCATGTTCAAAGGTGACACGAGGCTCGTTTTATTTTCACAGCTACATACATGCAACAACAATTGTCAATTGGAAGAATTAACTAGTGAAACTGGTGAATAATAAGCAGTCTCAACACCAAATAATAAGCAAAAAAATAAATAACAATTACTAGTGAATTAGCCAGAAAACAGTTACATATTTTAGAAATACATAGTGGTGAAGTTGCATCACAGAGTTTAGAAATACCTTGTGTTGAAGTTGCATCAATTAGCAACTACTATATGGGTAGTTGAGGATCTATGGTTCAACGTTTCGGTCTCCTATGGATTTATCGATCTGGGCCGCTCATCCAACAAATGACGCAGAGGCAACTCTTTCGGCTCTCGCATGGCTCTCATAATCGATACTCATAAATCAATGTTGTTGTCATTGTTGTTTCTTGTCATGGGGGTTCATGTGGATACTGGAAAGTTGGTTTCCCTCAATCACAATGTCGAGGTTTTCGTCGAGATGGGGCGAGAAGGATCCTTAGTTGTGGAACCCCCAAAAAATATCCGATGGAACAATACTTGCAAAGATGAAAACCAGACTCAAAAAAGAAACATGTATGAACATTGATTTCCTTTATAGTTCATTAACATGTTTATTTGGTTCATAAATTTTTTAATAAAACACATAATATGTAATATATCTATGAATGAATTTATGTGAACATAAAATGCATACAATAGAGTACGAAAGGGCTTGATCATCCAACGAGCTGGTTGGCTAGATGGCTACTCTTTTCCTTCTACCCTATATATTGAAAGATGATTTTAAAGGTAAAGCATGTTGCGATAACTTCTATAAAGATTAATTATCATCTTTCGTCGAAATTCTATTCCTCCATTGTTATTTTCTTCATTGATTTCATAGCTTCTATAAAGAGTAATTATCGACTTTCGTCGAAATTCTATTCCTCCATTGTTATTTTAGCCATTGATACCCTGGAAAAAATCATGTACAGGCTCAACCAACATACTAGGAATCAAAGAACAAGAAGGATGGACTGCAGAAACAAGTTGAGGACAAAACCACTAGTGGACCAATATTTCCCATGGCAATGGAGTTCAAAATTAAATTTAAACTTGAGACCCCTGTTTAAAAAAAAGAAATCTTCTAGGAATCAAACACAATACAACGTGTGTTTCAACTAAAGTATGATGGAAATAAAACCCAATGCATTTTCTTTAGAAAATCTACTGCAATGCAATTCAATGTTGTATGCACAACTAGAAAAACCTTTTTAAAGGTCAAATAAGCCCTTAATCAACATTAAAGGTACCAAATAACATTAAAGGTCCTCAATGACAATGCCGAGGTTTTGGCCGAGAAGGGTCCTTAGCCATGTACTAGAGCTATACTGCAACAAGGAATCATTGTTGTTGGTTTTCAACTGTGGGATATAAGGCACTGTCACCTTGGATGTTGCCATGAATCGCCATTGATTGGTGATCATGTTGTTGTGGGAAGATTCAGAAAACAAAATGTGTTCATACATTTCTCCACCTTCCATCCCGTTCACATACCTAAAAAGAAGCCCAGAACTGTAATTAGAGTAATTAGAATTACTCTAGGTCGTAGACATGAAGGAAAGAATAGAAGTTGCTTAAACGAAGTAAGAATTACTTACAATAGGTTCAAAAACATAATGCTACAAAAAAGAAACGGAGGCGGTGAAGTGGAGAAAGATGGCCATGCAGACGACCACAATGCGCCATCGACTGCAACAAAGATTACTATAGTGAAAATGCACTGACAAGAGGATACTAATGAACCATCTAAACTGATGGATGATCCTATGTTTGTATTTATGAACGACCACCTGGTCCCTATGTTTGCATTTATTCACCTTCGACCTCCCTATGTTTTCCCTATGTTTTTGTTTATGAACAACTGCCACGTCTGCAATAAGAGTTTCATTTTATCTCCAATGGGATGGTTGATTTTTTTTTTAAATAATTAAAAAAAATAAAAATAAAACATTTCTGAAGTGTGACATTAGAAAAAACACACAATGTTTTTGGTCAATGCCTAATTATAGTGAAGAGTTTTGCGTTGTCCAAATGCCCCAGAGCACAGCACCAGAAAGGGAATATCTCGAAAATCCTTTAGTTCTTTCCTCGAAAACCATATATGAAAACAATATTTTAAAGTAGGACTCTTCCACAAGGAGCGAAGATCAGTCTCAACTTCAATTTCAATCCAAATTTGATTTGATAAGTATAGGAACAATGTAAGAATAGATGAGTATTGGTCTCGTCGACTAACGACAAAATACTTCCAGTGGGCAGAATAATCCCGGTGGGCATAAACAAATAATCCATCTCACTCCTCAAACTCCTCAAAATCAATTGAAAAAGCTGCTTAAGATGGACTATATTGCTAATCCTATTTTTATTCCACTAAATTTTTTTTCCAAAGCTCCCCGAATGTTGAATCAACGTAAGTAACATCAACATGTATGATATCGATTGGAAAAAAACTAATTTATTCTGTTGAAAGGCTTCTGAATATCCTAGACGATTCATTAGTCCTTCAAAGCCAATTTCTGTCAACCCGAGATTTTCCACGAGGATTATGGGCATGTTTTGTTGGTTGCAAAAGAGGATCATGTGCATACATGTATGTTGTTTAGAACTTATGTTCGGTCAAAAATTATGACATAATTCCTTAATGTTAAAGAATTTGGTCAACATTTATGACACAATTCCTTAATGTTAAAGGATTGGAGGTTTTCTATGAGTGCGTCTAACTCATAATTAGGACTGTGAACTTCTGCTTCATCTGCTTAACCAAGTCTCCCTCATCTGAGCTAGCCTAATGAGTGTTGATTCAGTCCCATTCAAAGTAAATGAGTATCGGTCACTGGTCTAAGAGCATGAGTGGGATCAGCCTTTCGGAAGATCTAGCTATTGCGTCTCTTGGAGAAGTTGCTAGTACCAGGATCAATTGTGTAGGTGCATAAGCAGATCATTTAGTAGTACTTCGTGGTTTCTGTGTTTTCTCCCTTTGATATCAGGCATGAATTAAGCAAGCTCAAAATCCCAATGCCTCTATTCTGAGTGCACTTCACAATTGTCCACATGCCCTAGCAGATCAGAACTACCATTGAATTGTTCCCAGAACTAAAGCAAGACCTTCCTTCTGAAGCTGACTCTAAGGAATAAGACTGAAGGTAACATTTCCCGTCAGTGTCCAACTGATTGCCTACTATTTTAATCGTTGTTGGCTATCCTTCCAACAAGATTCAGATGAATACTTCCGATGTGGAAACTCAAGTGAAATGCCTCGCAAAGCTCATTGTTTGATGAGCTTTGCGAGGCATTTCACTTGTTTCGTATGAATGCAAAGATTCAGATGAATGTGTTGTTTGATGTCTACAATTTGTTGCCGAAGGTAAATGCCTACAATTTCTGTATTTTCACATTTCCACATTTCTCGCAAAACAAAAAGAATTTTAAATTGTGGGAATTTATTTTCATGAGTGTCATGTCATTCTTTCTTTCATTGTTGTCTAGACTTGAGCAATATAATTATTTAACTTTAAAGCCTTAATTGTGTTAATCCATTCAAATCCTTTGGAATAAGTCCATTTGGGTCAGTTTTCAGAGCTTCTTTATCAACTTCAAAGCATTTTTTGTGATTCAATAGTTTGTGATTCAAGTAATGATTGGGGGTATCTATTCAATCAAAGCACATGCACATGGATTCGTCCCCATCAAATATTTTTAACGCAGGGAGCGAACCCGCTAACTGGTTATCATCATTGCAAGCGCTCCGACTAGGCATTGTTTGAATTTTGAAGTACCTTCCGATATATTTAAAAAAAATGTTGTTTTAACGTGTGCAAAACCTATAGTATTGTTTTTTACAAACCCCACATCTCTAGATAAATCTTAAACAACTTTAGATAGATTCAAATAGCATAGCCATATGTGAGATCCTTAAAATTGTTTCTGAGGTATTTAATGGAAAGGAGGAAAACCACATATTACTATTTAGTCAAGTTTAAGCTATCTCAACTGAATTGTTTGGTAGAATCCTCTGTGAAATGGGCAGTTAAACGGATAAAACTTGTTTCATTTGAAATAAAAAATAAT
>ML784604.1:149196-173749 GCA_009831015.1 Picea engelmannii
TACCCACTATGTAATACACAATCGTTTCAATTATTTCTAATGGTATATAAGATGGAATATATTAACATATTTACAATCCAAAATTATATGTATCATATTAAAAAGTACGTTTGGAAAAACAAAAATTTCTACCATTATTTAATTTTCATTTAAAGTTGTATTTAAATGGAATAAAAAATATTGGAAAAACAAAAAAAATCCTGTCATTTAAAGTTATATTTAACTAGAATAAAAAAATACCATCACATTTCTTCCATTATTTAAGTTTCATTAAAAGTTATATTTAACTGGAATAAAAAATACCATTACATTTCTTCCATTATTTAACTTTCATTAAAAGTTAGATGAATCTAACTAGAATTAAAAAAATAGCATTACAATGCCTCTTGATAATCATCCTCAGATTCTCCATAACAAAATTTCTCATTACTACAAGGGATTGGTTGAAAAAGCTTTGAAATAAAACAATTTGTTTTTGTGTTTTTTTTAATGGGATGGGGTTTAACGTATCTCTATGAAAAATATTTTCTTGATCATTGCTTAGTTATTAATCCCTGTTGAAGGTAAGAAGGGACTCTAGCGTTCTATACGACGTTGATCGTCAATTAGTTTGATGTTGACTTTTAATACATTTGATATATCCATAAGTTTTAACTTATGATTTGGATGGTGATTTGCATACAATTTATTTGTTCTAAGTTTTAACCTAAGTTCTAAGTTTTCAATGCACCCAAAAATGTCTGACGAATATGATCTGTGTCTGATCTTCCTCCCAAATTTCAATGTCTGACACCATCGTCTCCACCACCTGCATGCATGCAGGCACATGGCCTGCTCATTTCTTCCTGGCAATATGGCAAGGGTTGAACTTGCTAAGCTCTATCTATAGCCTATACCCATGTTGTCTATACCTATGCATCCATATATGGAACTTAAATTGTTGTTGGTCCATCAACTTAAATTGGCGTTTCTCAAGGGTGAAGCCCAAGCCGAGCCCATTGATTTATTGATTGGAAGGCGAATGGCCAACTAATATTGAATATAGTAAGTGACATAGAAATGCAGTTTGCTTATGTAATTGTCGTATGAAGCTACATCAAGGTAACATGAGTGAAGCTACATCAAGGTATTGGAAGGTAAATCTATAACAATATAGAAACATAGTGCAGCTACAACAACAACAAGCAGATTTCAGAGGTGAGATGGAGGAAGAGTTTGGTCATCACAACCGCCGACGCCTATCAATACCAATATGTTGCATAAGGGCCTACCTACCATTTGTTGGTAAACTTACACATATTGGGAGGATTGATTCTTGAGGAACACGTTGGGAAATACAAAAAGTTGGAACTACCCTAATGTGCAAGAAGCCAGAACAGGTCTAGGAACGCTTGGTAAAGAAGTCAGAACAGGCTAACCGGATCATAAATAATCTTGATACAGGCTTAGTGTGCTTAGTGATGATCTCGTGTGATGTTGGATGCGGATTCACCAACAAAGAACAATTCAATCTTACATTGGAATTGGAAAAAAGAATGTTTCCTTGCATAATATGAAATCCTTTTTCTTCCTACGATTTTCCCTAGCAGAGCTGGCCTATTTTGAATTTGAGCTAGAGAACTTGCCCCTGAAGTAAATTCTCGCACCTAGTACAAAATCCAATGAAGACGGGTAAGTGCTAAAACAATTTTCAGAGAGCACACTATGTTTTACTTGTTATTTCCTTTTAATTTTTATTAGTCACGTGCTTCATTAACCATTCAATGAACATACACTAAATTTCAGAGTTCTTCATGCTTACCGGGGAAATCCATCATTGGGCGAGCGTTCGTACCTCACCCTGTAAATCTTTGGATTTACAACTACTTCGTTCCTCAAGAAACAAGATCTAAAATCCATGATGGTTGATCTCGTCCTCTATTCGAAGTTGTTCAAAACCCTATGCACAAAAAAGATGTATGGGATAAAATCCTTCCTAACAGTCGAGGCTATTAGTGAAAAAATCCTAAGCGCAAGCAGGCTGTGGGGAGAGCCTACATACACAAACCTATTTTAATATGTATGCAACCACGTCCGGACATTGGAGGATAGGTGGAAGCACCAAGGTCAAAGGACTCAACTGGACTATACCCTATCTGATGGGTTAGTCAGGAAGACCACACATAAGTCAGTAGTGGGGTACCAGGTAATTCATGTATCGGTCTCACTTGATCCATATGTTAGAAGCTCACCTCATGGACTCAACCTTTTTCCATTCTGACTACCCTCAGAGAGTTATGGGCCTGGAATCTCATGGCCAGGGAAAAACATATATATGGGCGAATCGAATAATTGACTCCATATACCTGATTGATTGTTTGAAGCATAAATAGACAGAACCAACAATGGTAGAGCTTGAACCAGAGAAACAGATGGATTAGGTAAACCGATGCCTATGTATCGGTTGTGCAGAGTCCTTCTGCTCTTCTTTGGATTTTCTGAAAGCTTATTTTTATGTCACAGTGATCATCCAAGGTTTAGGGTTCGATCTTCATCCTGATGATGGTCACAATAACTATGCCCATTCCTCTTGCTCCCCTTTGGGTTGCCACATTGTTAGTGAGTCCAGTGCAGGTTTTGCTACTCCATATTGCCATAGGGGTTGCTACTTGGTATTTCCACTTTATTTCCTTAGCTTTGTCTTATTGTGAGTTCATGTAGCATGTGAGCCATGTACATATGGCACTTGTGCTTCCACTCATTGTTTGTTTAACAAACCAAGTGTCAACATTCTAATTTTTTTAATTCTTTTTCCTCTTACCAATTTGGCTATTCCTAAAAATCATCGCTTCTTGTGATGTTGCAGAACCATGGAAATTAGGATCTCAAGACCAACACCTGTGATGTGACGAACCCCTTGTCATGAACAAATGCACATTCAGGTCGAGGAACCACTTGTCATGAACAACTGCACATTCAGGTCGCTCGTACCCATGTTGTCAATTTCTTTTTATTATTTTTTAATATATTTTTCTATTTGATTATTCAAAAATAGGTTTCATGTGCGTTAATTCTTTAAATAAATGATTGAATTTTCAATCTTCCAACATGGTTGCACGCGATCGAGAGGTTGGAACCTTCGCCATGCAGACTCAACTTCAGTGACTATTTTTAGTAATATGAGAATGCAGTACATAATAGACTGATTTAATTAGATTGCAACGAAAAATCCCAATTTCCTTTTGTTTTCTATCTCATACTTTTTTTGCCCACAATGATTTTATCTACCAGTTGCAGGAAATTAACTCAGAGATGCCAAATCATTTGATGGTGCAGGGCTTACTTGATGTAGTTGGGTTGTAATTATTTTATGCAGTAATGATATATATGATTACAGTTAGTTTGGATTAGTTAAATTACTTGGGCGGTTTGGAACTTGGGTGATGCTAACTCTGTAGTACATGCCTTTTGTATTTTTGTTTAGAGAAGCAACTGCAGAAGTTGTTTACAAGGAAAATTGAATTATTGTAAGAGATGGTGCTAGTTGGTCCAAATACATGTCTGTCACTAGGAAATCAGACGAAAAATATGACATCATCACCCTACAATACACTCAAGAGGGTCTCATGGCAATGGATGAAAACATAGAAGGTTGTGTTTTTGCGTTTGGAGATGATATTGCCATTGAGAGTCTGGCCTCAGAGTTTGAAAGGGAAATATTTGTGGTATGTGGAACAATTTCTACTTCATTTTGTGTGCACTATGATTTTCCTTAAGGCACTTGACTTGGAGGAGCACGGTAAATGAAGAGACTGAATATCTTTTTCTTACCTCCCTTTACTTGTAACAACCTCAAGCGCATGGAGCTGATGTCATGGTAGGAGAGGAAAAGTGTTTGTTCTTTCTTCCACATAGTCCAAGAGGCCAGGTGTCTGGCCCTCCTATTTTCCTGTTCATGAAAGGCACAGGTAATTTTTCTGTTGCAACAACACTTCTTTATTTACATGTAAATATGGCCTTTGTTGGATTGATATCATTGAAATTGAAATAATTGCATGGGAGAAGTGAAATATTTTTACAACATAATTTGATGGTCATTGTTAAGGTGTTAAAAGGATTTAGGAAAGAAATAGATCATTAATTTGGAGTTAAATAGATCATTGATTTGGAGTTAAGATGAATCTATAGTAATAAAATAATACATTTTCATCTAAATTTCAATGTTAAGTTTGTTAAAAGGACTTAGAAAAGAAATGTTAAGTTGTTAAAAAGACTTAGGAAAGAAATAGATCATTGCTTCGAATTTAAGATGAAACTATATTAATAAAATAATACATTTTCATTTAAACCTCAATTTGATATGTATATAGAATTCTACATGTTCAATGTTACGTTGTTAAAAGGACTTAGGAAAGAAATAGTAAGTTGTTAAAAGGACCGAGGAAAGAAATAGTAAGTTGTTAAAAGGACTTAGGAAAGAAATAGTAAATTGTTAAAAAGATTTAGGGAAGAAATAGATTATTGATTTGGAGTTAAGATGAATCTATATTAATAAAATAATACATTTTCATTTAAACCTCAATTTGATATGTATATAAAATTCTACATGTTCAATGTTGCATATCTCAAGTTACAATATTTGATGATGAAAACATGTCAGGAGTGCAAGATATGCAACGTGTCTAGCTTGGCAACCTAAATGTGCATATCACACCGTGATGTAGATCAGTTTGTTTGTGTCCATTTTCAGTGCACCCAATGCATCATTTGGATTCAATGCACCCCAAAATATAATTCATCCTTACATCAATGATCACACCCAGATTAGAATGAATGGATCTATGTAAGCGTTCATTTTCATTGCACCCAATACATCATTGGATTGAGTGCATCCTTTGGATACAATGCACCCATATATATACACAGTCAGAGTTTTTGAATCACACCACCCAACCCAGAGTGTAGAATGCACCCCCCTTTCTTAGTGCAAAAACAATTTTAATTCTTCTTCATTTTGGGGATATTCCATGGTTTTCATTTTGGTGAATTTGTGGTGTAGGATGGTCTGTTTGGTGAGTTTTAACATTAGTATTTGTGGTGTAGGATGGTCTATTTGGTGAGTTTTAACATTATTTTTGTGATGTAGGATGGTGTGCAGCTGGTCCTGATCATTATGAGCCATTGATTTCCTGTGCAGCCCCAGTAGCCTCACAAGATAAAGCTGCAATTTTTTTGTGATCAATGAATGTTGAGATTCAGATATTAGTTTTGCAGGAAGAGAATGAGTATCCAAAAGATTGACCACTGTTATTATTGTCCGCAAATTTTTTACAGGAACAATTTTCTTTGGTTGAAGCAATCCCATTTATTCATTTGTTGATGTGGAGAGTTTTTGTCATCCATGGAGAGTTTTTGTCATCCATGGAGAGTTTTTAAGCTCACTGCCTCGTGAGACCCTGTGTATCTAAATCGGATTTTCTTATTCTTTGCACAATTCTTTTGATAGCATCCACATTGTTATACTCTTCAGGATTGAAAAGTGGTATAAGTTTTCCATTATGGATTCTTTCCAAAATTATGGAATGGCATATTTCCCTGAGCACATAAAAAAAGGGTTATGCATGGAACACAAATAATCTTATTTTTTCCCCTATAAATCAAAAACTCCAATTACAGAGAGGTGTTAGGTCGAGTAATCGTACACAGTCCAAACGTCATCAAGATTTCACATCTTCGTTGTCCATGTTCAAAGGTGACACGAGGCTCGTTGTATTTTCACAGCTACATACATGCAACAACAATTGTTAATTGGAAGAATTAACTAGTGAAACTGGTGAAGAATAAGTAGTCTCAACACCAAATAATAAGCAAAAAAAAATAAATAACAATTACTAGTGAATTAGCCAGAAAACAGTTACAGAGTTTAGAAATACCTAGTGGTGAAGCTGCATCACAGAGTTTAGAAATACCGTGTGTTGAAGTTGCATCAATTAACAACTACTATATGGGTAGTTGAGGATCTATGGTTCAACGTTTCAGTCTCCTATGGATTTATCGATCTGGGCCACTCATCCAAAAAATGACGCAGAGGCAGCTCTTTCGGCTCTCGCATGGCTTCCTACACACTCTCATAATCGATACTCATAAATCAATGTTGTTGTCGTTTGTCATGGAGGTTCATGTGGATGCTGGAAAGTTGGTTTCCCTCAGAATGTTGAGGTTTTCGTCGAGATGGGGCCGAGAAGGATCCTCAGTTGTGGAACCCCAAAAAAATATCGGATCTACACATATTTGTAAATTTTTACTCCTCCCATAGATCCTGTAACAATACTTGCAAAGATGAAAATGAGACTAAAAAGAAACATGTATGAACATTGATTTCCTAAAATTTTCAATAAAACACATAATATGTAATATATCTATGAATGAATTTATGTGAACATAAAATGCATACAATAGAGTACGAAAGGGCTTGATCATCCAACGAGCTGGTTGGCTGAATGACTACTCTGTTCCTTCTACCCTATATATTGAAAGATGATTTTAAAGGTAAAGCATGTTGCGATAACTTCTATAAAGATTAATTATCAGCTTTCGTCGAAATTATATTCTTCCATTGTTATTTTCTCCATTGATTTGATAGCTTCTATAAAGAGTAATTATCGACTTTCGTCGAAATTCTATTCCTCCATTGTTATTTTAGCCATTGATTTCCTGGAAAAAATCTTGTACAGGCTCAACCAACATACTAGGAATCAAAGAACAAGATGGATGGACTGCAGAAACAAGTTGAGGACAAAACCACTAGTGGACCAATATTTCCCATGGCAATGGAGTTCAAAATTAAATTTAAAATTGAGACCTGTGTCTCAAAAAAAAATCTTCTAGGAATCAAACACAATACAACGTGTGTTTCAACTAAAGTATGATGGAAATCAAACCCAATGCCATTGCTTTAGAAAATCTACTACAATGCAATTCAATGTTGTATGCACAACTAGAAAAACCTTTTTAAAGGTCAAATAAAGGTACCAAATAACATTAAAGGTCCCCAATGACAATGTCGAGGTTTTGGTCGAGAAGGGTCCTTAGCCGTGTACTAGAGCTATACTGCAACAAGGAATCATTGTTGTTGGTTTTCAACTGTGGGATATAAGGCACTGTCACCTTGGATGTTGCCATGAATCGACATTGATTGGTGATCATGCTGTTGTGGGAAGCTTTAGAAAACAAAATGTGCTCATACATTTCTCCACCTTCCATCCCGTTCACATACCTTTCCATCCCGTTCACATACCTAAAAATAGGCCCAGAACTGTAATTAGAGTAATTAGAATTACACATACCTAAAAAGAGGCCCAAAATTGTAATTATAGTAATTAGAATTACTCTAGGTCGTAGACATGAAGGAAAGAATAGAAGTTGCTTAAACGAAGTAAGAATTACTTACAATAGGTTCAAAAACATAATGCTGCAAAAAAGAAACGGAGGCGGTGAAGTGAAGAAATATGGCCATGCAGACGGCCATGATGCGCCATCGACTGCAACAAAGATTACTATAGTGACAATGCACTGACAAGAGGATACTAATGAACCATCTAAACTGATGGATGATCCTATGTTTGTATTTATGAACGACCACCTGGTCCCTATGTTTGCATTTATTCACCGTCGACCTCCCTATGTTTTTGTTTATGAACAACTGCCACGTCTGCAATAAGAGTTTCATTTTATCTCCAATGGGATGGTTGATTTTTTTTTAAATAATTAAAAAAAATAAAAATAAAACATTTCTAAAGTGTGACATTAGAAAAAACACACAATGTTTTTGGTCAATGCCTAATTACAGTGAAGAGTTTTGCATTGTCCAAATGCCCCAGAGCACCAGAAAGGGAATATCTCGAAAATCCTTCAGTTCTTTCCTAGAAAACCATATATGAAAACAATATTTTAAAGTAGGACTCCTCCACAAGGAGCGAAGATCAGTCTCAACTTCAATTTCAATCCAAATTTGATTTGATAAGTATAGGAACAATGTAAGAATAGATGAGTATTTGTCTCGTCAACTAACGACAGAATACTTCTGGTGGGTAGAATAATCCCGGTGGGCATAAACAAATAATCCATCTCACTCCTCAAACTCCTCAAAATCGATTGAAAAAGATGCTTAAGATGGACTATATTGCTAATCCTATTTCTATTCCACTAAAAATTATTTCCAAAGCTCCCCGAATGTTGAATCAACGTAAGTAACATCAACATGTATGATATCGATTGGAAAAAAGATAATTTATTCTGTTGAAAGGCTTATGAATATCCCAGACGATTCATTAGTCCTTCAAAGCCAATTTCTGTCAACCCGATATTTTCCACGAGGATTATGGGCATGCTTTTGTTGGTTGCAAAAGAGGATCATGTGCATACCTGTATGTTGGTTAGAAATTATGTTCGGTCAAAAATTATGACATAATTCCTTAATGTTAAAGAATTTGGTCAACATTTGTGACATAATTCCTTAATGTTAAAGGATTGGAGGTTTTCTATGAGTGCGTCTAACTCATAATTAGGATTGTGTAACTTCTGCTTCATCTTCTTAACCAAGTCTCCCTCATCTGAGATAGCCTAATGAGTGTTGATTCAGTCCCATTCAAAGTAAATGAGTATCAGTCACTGGTCTAAGAGCAAGAGTGGGATTAGCCTTTCGGAAGATCTATCTATTGAGTCTCTTGGAGAAGTTGCTAGTACCAGGATCAGTTGTGTAGGTGCGTAAGCATATCATTTAGTAGTACTTCGTGGTTTCTGTGTTTTCTCCCTTTGATATCAAGCATGAATTAAGCAAGCTCAAAATCCCAATGCCTCTATTCCGAGTGCACTTCACAATTGTCCACATGCCCTAGCGGATCAGAAGTACCGTTGAATTGTTCCCAGAACTAAAGCAAGACCTGCAGTTAGGCAAGACCTTCCTTCTAAAGCTGACTCTAAGGAATAAGACTGAAGGTAAGATTTCCCATCAGTGTCCAACTGATTGCCTACTATTTTAATCGTTGTTGGCTATCCTTCTATTACTGCATAACAACAGACACATCATTATTACCACATCCCTATTATGGCAGGGACATTGCTACTATTGTAGCACTTGTTATTATTGTGATCTTGTGGATTTTCTTTTTTGTTTCTTTGACCATGAATGAAGGAGAAAATTGATAACTTTTGAAATATTTTCTTAATTGTTGCGTATTATTATTATTGTAATCTTATGACCTTGTTTTTTAAATTTTTGTGACAATGAATGAATGGATACCCAGGGAAATATTTTATGGCTTCAATTTTTATCATTTTTGGCAATGAATGGATACATGAACTTGGAAGAAAATAATTAAAGGGCACCATGATCAACATACTTTCAATAGTGTGGGAGGCCTCATACCCGTAATGAATTAAACATTAAGTATCTAAATGGTCGTTTATTAGTCCTTGTCGAAGGCCTTGGACTATAGCAATGAGTTTGCCTTTTGACTCTGTATTAATTTATTTTTGACTTTAAATATGTGTGCTATGTCCAATATGTAACATAGGAAATCAATATATGTATTTTTTTAAATAATAAAAAAATATATTTTTCTAAAATTTAATTGGCTAATACTTTTGATGTCTTATTGCAGGTTTCACGTCATTCAATGTATAAAATTGATTATGTATAAAATTGATTACACAATTAATGGATTTTCCAGTTTGACAAGGATTTTGGGTGCATAAATGTTGGATGATGAAGTAATATAAACAAGAAGTTATTGTGAATAAAGTATTATCCACACATACTCGTTACAACCTTCACATATTTCAAAATGTAAAATTAATTGCCAAATCCATTCTATCCTGTTGTTGATATCTTCCTTCGTATGAAATGGATTTGGTGTGTGTCGACAACTTCCACCTAACGAGCCATTGAATGAAGAGACAATCTTCTACAATCCTCTCACTTCTGCCAATCACTATCATCGGTGGGACATTAATGGACTTCGGGGATGGTGGGATAGTTCATTGTATTAAATTCTCTAATAAAGCTAGAAACAAGAACTTTAGTCGAACCTTAAATCCTTTTCCAGGAGGTCTACTTTAGGCGATGGTCCACCCTTCTTCTTCCTCAGTCGTGGCAGGGTGAGTCAACAAGTATCTCAAACTTTCATGATCTGTCTATAGTTCAAATTTATGCCAATTAAGTAATGCTAGCATGACTCGCTTCGTATCCTCTCACAACAGTAGAACAAAACGTTGGGAAGAAAATAATTACGTAGACATTATTTCAGTTCAATGGTTCTTGATTACGGTGAATAGTTCATTATAAAGTGAGTCCATAGTATTTGTAGATACTCTTTTGCTCTACTGAAATTCCACTGGTTAAAGATGTGTTTGACTATTTAACTAACAATTAACAATACCAGTCACATTGAGACATTGAGCTGACATATAAGCTTTGCATATGTACCATGAATAAAGGGGCATGTTATCCCCGATTCCTAGGGATAACTAGGAGATCATGTCTCGAGGCCCACAGGTCCTAGACATGGAGTACCGAGAACAGTATTGACCTGAGCATGGCCCTGGAGGGCCCATCCTTCTTCTTCTTCGCTAGATTTGTCCTGTCAGCAGCAACAACATCCGTCACCATCGGCTTGGGCTTGCATCATAGAATACTCTTGCTCCATGAGGTAATTGGTCCAGGTATCATGGTATGTGTCATGTTTGATCGTTATAAATTTCTTATATATGCATCAGGTTCCTTACATTTCTGACGACTGCTTGGATCTTACACTAACCCACTTGACCATTGTTGGGGGGATTAACGGGGTGACCTAGCAAGCTTGTATCCATGAGTTTTGGTTATCCACCAGGGGGGATTTGAAGAGCCATCGTCCGCTCCCACCATACTATCACTTTACATCTTATCTCCCATACATCCATCCCATTCCCCTGGTCCGGACATTAGGATGACCTTTGAAGGTTTACACTTTGTCCTGTGGGAAGAAGGGGCTAAAGGCCCAGGGGATAAAAGAAGTTGGTAAAACATAAAATCCATAGGAAATAAAACCTAGAGATGCTTCGCCCAGGGATCCCCGAGAAGACAATAAAAGGCCTCTCGATAAGAAACAAAAGGACCCGAAGAAAAATAATAAAACAAGACCTAACCAAGAGGATGGGAGGTCTCATCACGAGCTGACCCATTATGTTCATAAGTATCTAGCAGTATGACATTTCCATTATCTGGTCACCACACTAGGGCAATGACCTTTGGTTGCATGGCCAAGGGAAAGGGGGTCTCATCACGATCCAGCCTTATCATTTCTATGAAAATGCCAGTGGGTAACACTGTCAGCTTTGGTCACCACGCCAAGGCAGTGTCCTCTGGTTAGACCTTGAAATAAAAAGAAAGAAAAAGCAATAAATAAAGAATAAAGGAAATAAAGGGGCTTGGAAAAAGTGCATCCATGACGGGTACAACTCACCTCCTACAAAGGCACCCACAGACAATACCTACCCTTGGTCTTCACTATGACTAGACATCCTTAGACCATATCACTTCATGTACATGGCTTGAATAATCTTCTGTGGAAACTTTCCTTTTTTTATGGATACCAGCCCAATAGGTTGTTCTGTCTATTTCTTCAAACTTTGTATAGTAGATCAGTGTAATGTCTTTGAGCTATTAGACGATATGTTAGGGGTTTATGCATGTATTTGATAAATTTAATGATGAAATATGATTGACATTGCTATGATCCCAAGGACTGATGAGCCCATGGAGGGCGAAGTTTTTAATGTGCAGGACCATACCCGACGGACATGTGCCAGTGGACCGGTATGCATGGGGATATGATTATTTGTACCTCCATGGGGCTGAAGAGCCCATCAGATGGTTGTTGGGATGGCAGAGACAGGACAACGTTATGATGAGCCTTTTCACGAGAAGAAAGAAGGACGTTCTACCCAGGACACTTTGGCAGAGCCCGACCTAGGGGGAATCGCCCACTACAGATGGAACGTTTGCCTTTGATGGACAGGACGTCACCCAGGAGAGAAGGACGTTATTCTGAGCATGTGGCAGTGTGATGAGGCTGTATGGCACGTGCGGCAGCTTGGAGGAGCCCTAGAAGGGAAAACGTCTGGCTTCTGGATGCTGGATATTCCCAAAAAGGGCCAACGTCTGCCTCAAAAGGGCTTGACGTCCCTCTTTTTGCTCATATTATGTCATTTTTCTAGTAGTTAATGTAAAAACAGTGTAAATTTTGTAGTCAACCTTGTCGGATGTTTTAATGACCTATTTTTTAATTGAAAGGTCATGGATTGGTATAAATACAGGACATTTTCCCTCATTTTGAACATAACACAACTCACTCTCTTGTGAGAGACTATCTTTTAGCCTTTTGCTTGGTATTTTTGGTGTTCTAAGTGAGGCACAACTCTTCTTGGAAGATTCTTCTTGGCATATATGGTGTTTCTCTCATGGAAGGTTTACAACTAGGGTTTGATTATGCATTCTTCATGATATGTAAGTGAAATTTTCATGCAAAACTTCTTAAATGAATGGTTGTAGGCTTAATTTCTTACATTTTGCTATTATATTGTTGAATCTTGAAACCCTAGGTAGCAAGCACACTAGTAGGTCATTGCTACATGTCCCCATGGTTTGAGAAATAATTTTAGCCATTGATAAAGGAAGATATAGCCTAGCCGTTTCTACACTTTTCTATCTTTTTCTGAGTTAGCATTAAAGTTATAGGCTAAAAAGAGGAGATGTCCTAGGCCTAGTTGAATCTACACCTAGGGTTTGAAAGCCTTGCTCCTGCAACACTTTCTCCCTTAAACCTGTACTTTGAAGCTAGCCATTTTACCAAGTGTATTTAGAGAAAGAGGAAGGAGCACAAGACCTTGCTTAATCAACACCGGAGTGAGCCTCCTTCCCTTAGGGTTTTGATTCCAGGGCCCTGCCATTGCAGCACCTTGGAACCCTACCTTCTAGTCTCTAAACTTAAGTCCTCCCGAGACTTTTTCCCTTACTTTGACTCCATTTACCCTAAGGCACTGGTATTTTCTTCAACGTTGAGCTTGTGGTGTGCAAAATCATCTTTCAAAACTTTCATTTTTGAAACCCTAACTAACCCTAATGCCACTAACTAGGGTTGACGTCATACTTGATGCAACAACCCTTCTAACTAGCAAACAAGCAATCAAGAGATTACGTCAAGCATTTATTGAGATATTGTTGATTATACTGTTGGCTTGGTCATTATTATAGACATTGATGAATTGGTGATCTTACATAAGCTACTTAGCAAAACGTTGACCTCATTTTGTCTATTATATTGCATATTAAATGAAATCAGATAGTCAAGAAGTACTAACCCTTTGAATTATAACCTGCAAATATACATATTGTGTTGTTATTGTCTTGTTCCGGGTAGGTGTTCTCAACAGGGACTTCACTTATTTATTGGCTGATTAGCCTGATTATTTGATATTGGTGGTAACCTAAGAGGAGGGAAAACCTTACTTCTTGTACTTATATTCTTTGCCTCTTCAAACCCCAGGTTACCAGGGACGTCTCCCCTGGGCTAACCTCCCTAAACAGAAATAACCTCCCCATCGAGGTGAGATTGGGTGGGAAAGGTTCATGTTACGCCAGTTTGAACACTGAGTCAATCCTCAACGACAAATCCTTTGGTAAGCCTTGCCTCAGAGCCTTATTTTACAAGCTTACCTGGCGACTCCACTAGGGTGTTTTCCCTTTTATTTGATGATTTCAAGAAAATCATCTGGCGACTCCACAAATAGCTAATGACAACTCGTAGTAGACGTCAGTATATACCTTAATCTACTACTATGACCTCCACAAATCCTATCACCCCTGTAAGTTCTTCCAAATGGTCTCATAAAGAACTCTTTGGCCCTTTAAGCTTACCTAACACCCAAGGGGGGTTACATGATCTACCCAAGAGGGTCGAGTCCTGGATACCTAAGTTCTCAGGGGAAGATGGATCCTATGGAAACTCTCATTGGACCGACTTCTGTGATTCTTTCCAGTTTCACCAATCCGGACAAGAACACCCCGATGTCTTCTTAAGGCTCTTTATGAGCTCACTCACCGGAAGTTCTAGGAGATGGATTAACAGACTCCCGAAAGGAAGCATCAAAAGCCCTGAAGATCTTGAACAAGCCTTCCAAAGAGATTGGTGTGAAAAAGAAAGCATGGATTCCCTTTACTCTCAATACACTAATATTTGCAAAGCCTCTAGTGAGGGAATTAGGGATTTCAATGATAGGTTCAACCTTTTACTCAAGAAGATCAGTCCTAGTTTCTCAAAAGAAGTTGTCCTCCAACACTACTTGAACTCGTTGGAAGGATTTTTGCAGTTTACTCTCAAAGATAGGTCACCCTTGACTCTAGAAGAAGCACAAGACTTTGCTTGTCGGATTGAGAAGAACCTTGAGTTCGAAGACTACATTCATCAATTCAATCTCTCGCCCAATAATGACCACAAAGAGTCTAGTGATGAGGATGTCACCGAAGCTGAGCCTAAATTCCCAGAAATTCTTGAAGTAAAACTCATGCCTCCCAAAAGGAAATGGAACATAGCTTTCTAAAAAACAAACAATGTTTTGGATGCCTCGAGACAACATGAGCCATCTAACGATTTGGGCATGGCTACTCACAAAAAACCTAACTTTGAAGATGCCTTATTTGTCTTGGACACACCGATGTTGGAAGATCAAGATATGAGTGAAGCCGATAAGTTTGAAGAAACTGATCCAAGCATTAGTATGTCCTGTATCCTGCAAAGGGTTAAAAGGATTCGTGAAATGTTAGAAATTTATTTTCTAAAAAAGCAGGATTTAGATGACCAATTGTCTTTTAAGGGGATTCCCACACTATTACATACTGGTCACTCTGAGAAGGATGAACAAACACCCTTTTCAATGGATCCATACTTGTTTCAAGATTGTCCCACTTTTCCCTTGACAGGAGAAGACACAGATTAGGGTGATTATCCTGATGGTGCCTCTGATACCTCAGAAGATTCAGACGAAGATGGCTATCCAATACAGAGAAAAAGTAATTTCGTTGAGTGGAACAAAGATGTTTTCAAAGACATAAAAGTTCCAAGCGCCATCATTTCGGATGAAAACCCTTGGTGTTTTCAATGTAGTGAATCACATTGGGAACATGAATGTCCTTGCAGTAATGGTGACCATTAACAGGTAAACAATATAGACTACTTCATAGAAGGCCCTCAAATAAATATCACCGCTGAAGAGCATCAAGAGGCCATCAAAGAAGCAGCCAGGTCAGCTAGGATGGCGGAAATAAACAAACTAGACCAGGAATCAAAAGAGAAGCTAAAGAAACAAGCGTTCCAGGTATATAGGAGAAAGAAGTTGGACCAACCTTCCACTGACCAAACAAAAAACCCACCTGTGGATGTAATCTTTCCTAAAACATCCAATACTGAAAGGGTTAGTATGAATTTTGACCTTGAAGGGGAATTATCCAAGATGCTTGTAACCATACCTTTGAGAGAAGTCATCAAGGTACCATCTGTCAAAGAGCAATTTGACAACTTTTTCCAAAGATCAGATGGGCCATTGAAAGATGGAACTATTGGTTGTATCTAGAATGTACATATAACTACAACTTATGAGAAAAAGTCTCGTGATTCCATCAAAGATTACAAAGCATGTGACAAAACTGGGACGACTCCTCATAGATATTCTCCAGAAGATATGCCTTTTGCAAATGAGGAAAATTCGAGTCAAATTGAATGGCCCACGAAAGAAGAATACCAACAACTCATGGATGATCTCAAAGCTCAGGAATCAGAGACTGTGGAAATATTAAAGAAGGTGGAAGATGATGTATGGATCCGTCCTTCACAGCAGGAGATCTTTATAGCAGAATCCCACCCACCTCCCTCTACACAATACACCAGGGTTATTCAAGGAATGACCAATTTCAGAGTCAAAGAGTACAAGGAGGGAGACATGGTTTGGATGTGGGATGCCAATAAAGGGAAGCCTACTAATATCAAAGAAAACAATCATTTTTGTCTTGGCCCTTTTAAGGTCGAGAGAAAGTCAGTTAATGACTCCTATTACCTATCTACACTGGAGGGAAGAAGGCGCACAGTGCCCGTCAGCGGGCACCTCCACAAACCCCACCAGGGTGGGGTAACCCGACTTCACAGGTAAGTATGAATAGGTAGGCATTTTCCGTGTATTATACCATCTGCATTTCATGTTTGTTTCCTCATATGCATTTGATTGTTTTACTTCATATGTATACATGTTATATTTTGCGAGGTGGCAATACCACCCCACCTTTGTTGCTAATGTTTCTTTTCAAGTGTGAGCAGGTCTGTAGTTTTATGCCAGATATGTTGAGGTTCTCATGCGCTCTATGGTGAGCACATGTCCCCAAGTTGGAGCCACATGTTATCCCCGATTCCTAGGGATAACTAGGAGATCATGTCTCGAGGCCCACAGGTCCTAGACATGGAGTACCGAGAACAATATTGATGTAAGCATGGCCCTGGAGGGCCCATCCTTCTTCTTCTTCGCCAGATTTGTCCTATCAGCAACAGCAACATCCGTCACCATCGGCTTGGGCTTTCATCAGAGAAGATTCTTGCTCCATGAGGTAATTGGTCCAGGTATCATGGTATTTGTCATGTTTGATCATTATAACTTTCTTATATATGCATCAGGTTCCTTACATTTCTGCGACTGCTTGGATCTTACACTAACCCACTTGACCATTGTTGGGAGGATTAACGGGGTGACCTAGAAAGCTTGTATCCATGAGTTTTGGTTAGCCACCAGGGGGGATTTGAAGAGCCATCGTCGGCTCCCACCATACTGTCACTTTACATCTTATCTCCCATACATCCATCCCATTCCGCTAGTCTGGGCATTAGGATGACCATTGAAGGGTTACACTTTGTCCTGTGGGAAGAAGGGGATAAAGGCCCAGGGGGTAAAAGCAGCTGGTAAAATATAAAAGCCATAGGAAATAAAACCTATAGATGCTTCGCCCACGGGTCCCCGAGAAGGCAATAAAAGGCCTCTCGATAAGAAAAAAAGGGACACGAAGAAAAATAATAAAACAAGACCTAACCAAGAGGATGGGAGGTCTCATCACGAGCCGGCCCATTATGTTCATAAGTATCTAGCAGTATGACATTGCCATTATCTGGTCACCACGCCGGGGCAATGACCTTTGGTTGCATGGCCAAGGGAAAGGGGGTCAAATCACGAGCCAGCCTTATCATTTATGCGAAAATGCCAGTGGGTAACACTGTCAGCTCTGGTCACCACGCCAAGGCAGTGTCCTCTGGTTAGACCTTGAATAAAAAGAAAGAAAAAGAAATAAATAAAGAATAAGGCAATAAAGGGGCTTGGAAAAAGTGCATCCATGACAGGTACAACTCACCTACTACAAAGGCACCCACAGACAATACCTACCCTTGGTCTTCACTATGACTGGACATCCTTAGACCATATCACTTCATGTACATGGCTTGAATAATCTTCTGTGGAAACTTTCCTTTTCTTATGGATACTAGCCCAATAGGTTGTTCTATCTATTTCTTCAAACTTTGTATAGTAGATCAGTGTAATGTCTTTGAGCTATTAGATGATATGCTAGGGGTTTTATGCATGTATTTGATAAATTTAATGATGAAATATGATTGACATTGCTATGATCCCAAGGAATGATGAGCCCATGGAGGGAGAAATTTTTGATGTGCAGGACCATACCCGACGGACAGGTGCCAGTGGACCGGTACGCATGGGGATATGATTAGCTCGGACCTCCATGGGGCTGAAGAGCACATCAGATGGTTGTTGGGATGGCAGAGACATGACAACGTTATGATGAGCCTTTGCATGAGAAGAAAGAAGGACGTTCTACCCAGGACACTTTGGCAAAGCCCGGCTTAGGGGGAATCACCCACTACAGATGGAACGTTTTCCTTTGATGGACAGGACGTCACCCAGGAGAGCAGGACGTTATTCTGAGCGTGTGGCAGTGTGATGAGGATGTTTGGCATGTGTGGCAGCTTGGAGGAGCCCTAGAAGGGAAAACGTCTGGCTTCTAGATGCTGGATATGCCCAAAAAGGGCCAACGTCTCCCTCAGAAGGGCTTGACGTCCCTCTTTTTGCTCATATTATGTCATTTTTCTAGTAGTTAATGTAAAAACAATGTAAATTTTGTAGTCAGCCTTGTCGGTTGTTTTAATGACCTATTTTTTATTTGAAAGGTCATGGATTGGTATAAATAGAGGACGTTTTTCCTCATTTTGAACATAACACAACTCACTCTCTTGTGAGAAACTATCTTTTAGCCTTTTGCTTGGTATTTTTGGTGTTCTAAGTGAGGCGCAACTATTCTTGGAGGATTCTTCTTGGCATATATGGTGTTTCTCTCATGGAAGGTTTACAACTAGGGTTTGATTATGCATTCTTCATGATATGTAAGTGAATTTTTCATGCAAAACTTCTTAAATGAATGGTTGTAGGCTTAATTTCTTACATTTTGCTATTATATTGCTGAATCTTGAAACCCTAGGTAGCAAGCACACTAGTAGGTCATTGCTACATGTCCCCATGGTTTGAGAAATAATTTTAGCCATTGATAAAGGAAGATATAGCCTAGTCGTTGCTACACTTTTCTCCCTTTTTCTGAGTTAGCATTAAAGTTATAGGTTGAAAAGATGAGACGTCCTAGGCCTAGTTGAATCTACACCTAGGGTTTTAACCTTCTATGGTTTGAAAGCCTTTCTCCTGCAACACTTTCTCCCTTAAACATGTACTTTGAAGCTAGCTGTTTTGCCAAGTGTATTTAGAGAAAGAGGAAGGAGCACGAGGCCTTGCTTAAGCAACACCAGAGTGAGCCTCCTTCCCTTAGGGTTTTGATTCCAGGGCCCTGCCATTGCAGCACCTTGGAACCCTACCTTCTAATCTCTAAACTTAATTCCTCCCGAGACTTTTGCCCTTACTTTGACTCCATTTACCCTAAGGCACTGGTATTTTCTCCAACGTTGAGCTTGTGGTGTGCAAAATCATCTTTCAAAACTTTCATTTTTGAAACCCTAACTAACCCTAATGCCACTAACTAGGGCTGACATCATACTTGATGCAGCAACCCTTCTAACTAGCAAACACGCAATCAAGAGATGACATCAAGCATTTATTGATCTATTGTTGATTATACTGTTGGCTTGGTCATTATTATAGACATTGATGAATTGGTGATCTTACATAAGCTACTTAGCAAAACGTTGACCTCATTTTGTCTATTATATTGCTTATTAAATGAATCAGATAGTCAAGAAGTACTAACCCTTTGAATTATAACCTACAAATATACATATTGTGTTGTTATTGTCTTGTTCCGGGCAGGTGTTCTCAACAGGGACTTCACTTCTTTATTGGCTGATTAGCCGAATTATCTGATACTGTTGGTAACCTGAGAGGAGGGAAAACCTTACTTCTTGACCTTATATTCTTTGCCTCTTCAAACCCCAGGTTACCGGGGACGTCTCCCCTGGGATAACCTCCCTAAACAGAAAGAACCTCCCCATCGAGGTGACATTGGGTGGGAAAGGTTCCTGTTGCGCCAGTTTGTCCACTACCTCACAGCCTGTAACCTAAAATACAAACTGCGCGATAACATTTTGGCGTTGTTTCCAGGGAACACTGAATCAATCCTCAATGACAAATCCTTTGGTAAGCCTTGCCTCAGAGCCTTATTTTACAAGCTTACCTGGCGACTCCACTAGGGTGTTTTCCCTTTTATTTTATTATTTCAAGCAAATCATCTGGCGACTTCACAAATAGATAATGACGACTCATAGTGGACGTCATTATATACCTTCATCTACTACTATGACCTCCACAAATCCCGTCACCCCTATAAGTTCTTCCAAATGGTCTCATAAAGAACTCTTTGGCCCTTTAAGCTTACCTAACACCCAATGGGGGTTACATGATCTACCCAAGAGGGTCGAGTCCTGGATACCTAAGTTCTCAGGGGAAGATGGATCCTATGGCAACTCTCATTGGACCGACTTCTGTGATTCTTTCCAGTTTCACCAATCCGGACAAGAACACCCCGATGTCTTCTTAAGGCTCTTTATGAGCTCACTCACCGGAAGTGCCAGGAGATGGATTAACAGACTCCTGAAAGGAAGCATCAAAAGCCCTGAAGATCTTGAACAAGCCTTCCAAAGAGATTGGTGTGAAAAAGAAAGCATGGATTCCCTTTACTCTCAATACACTAATATTTGTAAAGCCTCTAGTGAGGGCATTAGGGATTTCAATGATAGGTTCAACCTTTTACTCAAGAAGATTAGGCCTAGTTTCTCAGAAGAAGTTGTCCTCCAACACTACTTGAACTCGTTGGAAGGAGTTTTGCAGTTTACTCTCAAATATAGGTCACCCTCCACTCTAGAAGAAGCACAAGACTTTGCTTGTCGGATTGAGAAGAACCTTGAGTTCGAAGACTACATTCATCAATTCAATCTCTCGCACAATAATGACCACAAGGACTCTAGTGATGAGGATGTCACCGAAGCTGAGCCTAAATTACCGAAAATTCTTGAAGTAAAACTCATGCCTCCCAAAAGGAAATGGAACACAACTTTCTCAAAAACAAAAAATGTTTTGGATGCCCCGAGACAACATGAGCCATCTAAGGATTTGGGCATGGCTACTCACAAAAAACCTAACTTTGAAGATGCCTTGTTTGTCTTGGACACACCGATGTTGGAAGATCAAGATATAAGTGAAGCCGATAAGTATGAAGAAGTTGATCCAAGCATTAGTATGTCTTGTATCCCACAAAGGGTTAAAAGGATTCGTGAAATGTTAGAAATTTCTTTTCTAAAAAAGCAGGATTCAGATGACCAATTGCCTTTTAAGGGGATTCCCACACTATTACATATTGGTCACTCTGAGAAGGATGAACAAACACCCTTTTCAATGGATCCATACTTGTTTCAAGATTGTCCCACTTTTCCCTTGACAGGAGAAGACACAGGTTGGGGTGATTATCCTGATGGTGCCTCTGATACCTCGGAAGATTCAGACGAAGATGGCTATCCAATACAGAGAAAAAGTAATTTCGTTGAGTGGAACAAAGATGTTTTCAAAGACATAAAAGTTCCAAGCACCATCATTGTGGATGAAAACCCTTGGTGTTTTCAAAGTAGTGAAGCACATTGGGAACATGAATGTCCTTGCAGTAATGGTGACCATCAATAGGTAAACAATATAGACTACTTCATAGAAGGCCCTCGAATAAATCTCACCTCTTAAGAGCATGAAGAGGCCATCAAAGAAGCAACCAGGTCAACCAGGATGGCGGTAATAAACAAACTAGAACAGGAACCAATCGAGAAGCTAAAGAAACAAGAGTTCCAAGTATATAGGAGAAAGAAGTTGGACCAACCTTCCACTGACCAAACAAAAAATCCACCTATGGATGTAATCTTTCCTAAAACATCCAATACTGAAAGGGTTAGTTTGAATTTTGACCTTGAAGGGGCATTATCCAAGATGCTTGTAACCATCCCTTTGAGAGAAGTCATCAAGGTACCATCTGTCAAAGAGCAATTTGGCAACTTTTTCCAAAGATCAGATGGGCCATTGAAAGATGGAACTATTGGTCGTATCCAGAATGTACCTATAACTACAACTTATGAGAAAAAGTCCAGTGATTCCATCAAAGATGACAAAGAACGTGACAAAACCAGGCCGACTCCTCATAGATATTCTCCAGAAGATACGCCTTTTTCAAATGAGGAAAATTCGAGTCAGATTGAATGGCCCACGAAAGAAGAATACCAACAACTCATGGACGATCTCAAAGCTCAGGAATTAGAGACTGTGGAAATACTAAAGAAGGTGGAAGATGATGTACGGATTTGTCCTTCACAGCAGGAGATCTTTATAGTAGAATCCCACCCACCTCCCTCTACACAATACACCAGGGTTATTCAAGGAATGACCAATTTTAGAGTCAAAGAGTACAAGGAGGGAGACATGGTTTGGATGTGGGATGCCAATAAAGGGAAGCCTACTAAAATCAAAGAAAACAATCATTTTTGGCTTGGCCCTTTTAAGGTCGGGAGAAAGTCAGTTAATGACTCCTATTACCTGTCTACACTGGAGGGAAGAAGGCGCTCAGTGCCCGTTAGCGGGCACCTTCTCAAACCCCACCAGGGTGGGTTAACCTGACTTCATAGGTAAGTATGAATAGGTAGGCATTCTCCGTGTATTATACCATCTGCATTTCATGTTTGTTTCCTCATATGCATTTGATTGTTTTACTTCATATGTATACATGTTATATTTTGCGGGGTGGCAATACCACCCCACCTTTGTTGCTAATGTTTCTTTTCAAGTGTGAGCAGGTCTGCAGTTTTATGCCAGAGATGATGAGGTTCTCATGCGCTCTACGGTGAGCACATGTCCCCGAGTTGGAGCCAGATGTTATCCCTGATTCCTAGGGATAAATAGGAGATCATGTCTCGAGGCCCACAGGTCCTAGACATGGAGTACCGAGAACAGTATTGACCTGAGCATGGCCCTGGAGGGCCCATCCTTCTTCTTCTTCACCAGATTTGTCCTGTTAGCAGCAGCAACATCCGTCACCATCGGCTTGGGATTGCATCAGAGAAGACTCTTGCTCCATGAGGTAATTAGTCCAGGTATCATGGTATGTGTCATGTTTGATCGTTATAAATTTCTTATATATGCATCAGGTTCCTTACATTTCTAACGATTGCTTGGATCTTACACTAACCCACTTGACCATTGTTCGGGGGATTAACGGGGTGACCTAGCAAGCTTGTATCCATGAGTCTTGGTTAGCCACCAGGGGGGATTTGAAGAGCCATCGTCCGCTGCCACCATACTATCACTTTACATCTTATCTCCCATACATCCATCCCATTCCCCTAGTCCGGGCATTAGGATGACCTTTGAAGGGTTACACTTTGTCCTATGGGAAGAAGGGGCTAAAGGCCCAGGGGGTAAAAGCAGCTGGTAAAAGTTAAAATCCATAGGAAATAAAACCTAGAGATGCTTCGCCCAGGGATCCCCGAGAAGGCAATAAAAGGCCTCTCGATAAGAAACAAAGGGACCCGAAGAAAAATAATAAAACAAGACCTAACCAAGAGGATGGGAGGTCTCATCATGAGCCAACCCATTATGTTCATAGGTATCTAGCAGTATGACATTGCCATTATCTGGTCACCACGCCAGGGCAATGACCTTTGGTTGCATGGCCAAGGGAAAGGGGGTCTCATCACGATCCAGCCTTATCATTTCTGCAAAAATGCCAGTGGGTAACACTGTCAGCTCTGGTCACCACGCAAAGGCAGTGTCCTCTGGTTAGACCTTGAAATAAAAAGAAAGAAAAAGCAATAAATAAAGAATAAAGGCAATAAAGGGGCTTGGAAAAAGTGCATCCATGACGGGTACAACTCACCTCCTACAAAGGCACCCACGAAAAATACCTACCCTTGGTCTTCACTATGACTGGACATCCTTAGACCATATCACTTCATGTACATGGCTTGAATAATATTCTGTGGAAACTTTCCTTTTCTTATGGATACTAGTCCAATAGGTTGTTCTGTCTATTTTTTCAAACTTTGTATAGTAGATCAGTGTAATGTCTTTGAGCTATTAGATGACATGCTAGGGGTTTTATGCATGTATTTGATAAATTTAATTATGAAATATGATTGACATTGCTATGATCCCAAGGACTGATGAGCCCATGGAGGGCAAAGTTTTTGATGTGCAGGACCATACCCGACGGACAGGTGCCAGTGGACCGGTACGCATGAGGATATGATTAGCTCGGACCTCCATGGGGCTGAAGAGCCCATCAGATGGTTGCTGGGATGGCAGAGACATGACACCATTATGATGAGCCTTTGCACGAGAAGAAAGAAGTACGTTCTACCCAGGACACTTTGGCAGAGCCCGGCTTAGGGGGAATCACCCACTACAGATGGAACGTTTTCCTTTGATGGAGAGGACGTCACCCAAGAGAGTAGGACATTATTCTGAGCGTGTGGCAGTGTGATGAGGTTGTTTGGCACGTGCGACAGCTTGGAGGAGCCCTAGAAGGGCCAACGTCTGGCTTCTGGATGCTGGATATGCCCAAAAAGGGCCAACGTCTCCCTCAGAAGGGATTTACGTCCCTTTTTTTTGCTCATATTATGTCATTTTTCTAGTAGTTAATGTAAAAACAATGTAAATTTTGTAGTCAGCCTTGTCGGTTGTTTTGATGACCTATTTTTTAATTGAAAGATCATGGATTGGTATAAATAGAGGATGTTTTTCCTCATTTTGAACATAACACAACTCACTCTCTTGTGAGAGACTATCTTTTAGCCTTTTTCTTGGTATTTTTGGTGTTCTAAGTGAGGCACAACTCTTCTTGGAGGATTCTTCTTGGCATATATGGTGTTTCTCTCATGGAAGGTTTACAACTAGGGTTTGA
>ML784604.1:173799-247163 GCA_009831015.1 Picea engelmannii
AGGATTCTTCTTGGCATATATGGTGTTTCTCTCATGGAAGGTTTACAACTAGGGTTTGATTATGCATTCTTCATGATATGTAAGTGAATTTTTCATGCAAAACTTCTTAAATGAATGGTTGTAGGCTTAATTTCTTACATTTTACTATTATATTGCTGAATCTTGAAACCCTAGGTAGCAAGCACACTAGTAGGTCATTGCTACATGTCCCCATGGTTTGAGAAATAATTTTAGCCATTGATAAAGGAAGATATAGCCTAGCCGTTGCTACACTTTTCTCCCTTTTTCTGAGTTAGCATTAAAGTTATAGGTTGAAAAGAGGAGACGTCCTAGGCCTAATTGAATCTAGACCTAGGGTTTTAACCTTCTAGGATTTGAAAGCCTTGCTCCTGCAACACTTTCTCCCTTAAACCTGTACTTTGAAGCTAGCCATTTTGCCAAGTGTATTTAGAGAAAGAGGAAGGAGCACGAGGCCTTGCTTAAGCAACACCGGAGTGAGCCTCCTTCCCTTAGGGTTTTGATTCTAGGGCCCTGCCGTTGCAGCACCTTGGAACCCTACCTTCTAGTCTCTAAACTTAAGTCCTCCTGAGACTTTTGCCCTTACTTTGACTCCATTTACCCTAGGGCACTGGTATTTTCTCCAACGTTGAGCTTGTGGTGTGCAAAATCATCTTTCAAAACTTTCATTTTTGAAACCCTAACTAACCCTAACGCCACTAGCTAGGGCTGACGTCATACTTGACGCAACAACCCTTCTAACTAGCAAACAAGCAATCAAGAGATGACGTCAAACATTTATTGAGATATTGTTGATTATACTATTGGCTTGGTCATTATTATAGACATTGATGAATTGGTGATCTTACATAAGCTACTTAGCAAAATGTTGACCTCATTTTGTCTATTATATTGCTTATTAAATGAAATCAGATAGTCAAGAAGTACTAACCCTTTGAATTATTACCTGCAAATATACATATTGTGTTGTTATTGTCCTTTTCCAGGAAGGAGTTCTCAACAGGGAATTCACTTCTTTATTGGCTGATTAGCTGGATTATCTGATACTGGTGGTAACCTAAGAGGAGGGAAAACCTTACTTCTTGACCTTATATTCTTTGCCTCTTCAAACCCCAGGTTACCGAGGACGTCTCCCCTTGTCTAACCTCCCTAAACAGAAAGAACCTCCCCATCGATGTGACATTGGGTGGGAAAGGTTCCTGTTACACCAGTTTGTCCACTACCCCATAGCCTGTAACCTAAAATACAAACTGCGCGATAACAGGGCCAACAATTAATTCATATGAAGATAATTTTGGGCTGAAAATACCAGAGGCGAGATATCAGAGGATCTATTACCCTCTGTTGCAACTAGGGTACAAAGGGTGTAAGATTCATGAAGAAAGCAATTTGAAGTCATGGTGACCAAGTTAAATTTGCAGAAAAATGGTGAACATTCACATGAATACTATCAATGTGGCAACTCAAGTTAAATGCCTATGAAATCTCATTGGAATGCGTTGTTTGATGTCTACGATTTGTTGCCGAAGGTAAATGCCTACAATTTTCGTATTTTCACACTTCCACATTTCTGGCAAAACAAAAAGAATTTTAAATTGTGGGAATTTATTTTCATGAGTGTCATGTCATTCTTTCTTTCATTGTTGTCTAGTCTTGAGCAATATAATTATTTAACTTTAAAGCCTTAATTGTGTTAATCCATTCAAAGCCTTTGAAATGACTCCATTTGGGTCAGTTTCTAGAGCTTCTTTATCAAACTTCAAAGCATTTTTTGTGATTCAAGCTCTGATTAAGGCGTATCTATTTAATCAATAGTTTTTTATTCAAGTAGTGATTGGGGGTATCTATTCAATCAAAGCACATGGACATGGATTTGTCCCCGTAGAATATTTTTAACGCAGGGAGCGAACCCGCTATCTGGTTATCATCATTGCAAGCACTCTGACTAGGCATTGTTTGAATTTTGAAGTACCTTCCGATATATTTAAAAAAATGTTGTTTTAGCATGTGCAAAACCTATAGTATTGTTTTCTAGAAACCCCACATCTCTATATAAATCTTAAACAACTTTAGATAGATTCAAATAGTGTAGCCATAAAATTGTTTCCTTAAAATTGTTTTTGAGGTATTTAACGGAAAAGAGGAAAATCGCATATTACTATTTAGTCAAGTTTAAGCTATCTTAACTGAATTTTTTGGTAGAATCCTCTGTGAAATGGGCGGTTAAACGAATAAAACTTGTTTCATTTGAAATAAAAAATAATGAGAAAACTTTTTAAAAATAATGAAAAAGGTTTTTCCAATCATTAAAGACAAAACCAGATGCTTAAGTTAGAAGCTTAGCCAACAAACTATATTACTTATTTAATCAATTCCTAGATTTAGTCATAATGGAATGAATCAGGCCTCTTCTTTTGGATAACAAACCCTTTATTCTTGCTAGTGGAATGCCTTTTCCCCAGAAATTGAGAGGTTGATATGGATGATAATTTCTTTTCCTAAAGACTTCAATTCAATTATAAAAATAATTGTCAATATGGAGTCAATTATCTTACAATTATCTCACCGTGATAACACTATTGACTCTTAAACATATTTTAATAGATTTGAAATCAATGTTAATTTCTACTACATGTTTATTTTGAAAATGAACAAGAAAAAATAAATTGTAATAACACATGCTATTTCACACTTTTATTTGAAAATCATTCAAGTTATTAACTTAGTAGGTGTTCTTTGTTTTTTTTATGTAATCAATTATATATATATATATATATATATATATATATATATATATATATATATATATATATATATATCTTTGGTATAAGTTTAATTTGGAAGGATTTGTGTTTTAATTATATTATGGATATATAAATAAATCAATTTCAATTTGTGTTTTTGAAGAGTTTTGACTATGGATATTATATTATGTAATTGTAAAATTGTAAATTTGAAAAGGTTTGATTATGGAAGATTATGTGATAATATTGTTTGATATGAAAACTTTATGTAGATAAATAAAATTTTTGAACCTTTTGGTGGAATCATAATTTTGATAGGATAAATTGATGAGAAATGGTGAGCCTTTTAGACAAGTTGTCAATAGTTACTAAATTTGTTGCACAACATTGCGAAATCTAAATTCAATTAATGTCATTGGGGAATTAAAATTACAGAAAATATTTATGCGTGCAACCTTAAGCAAAGTGGGCAAAGAACCTCCTTAGCAATCTTGTGCAAAGATTGTCTTACTCAATTCACAACCTTACAAATGTAAATTAAGTTGACAATGATGAACTATGGTGTAAACATATGAAAATGTGTAAATAAATTATTTACTTGATGTTAATTGACTATTTAGGCTTGTAGTTTAAAAGAGAAAAAACAAATTTGACACTGGTGTGACACATTCAGCATTTCACTTATTTACTTACTAAGTTTTACTCCACATTGAACATTTACTATTTAAATACTAAGTCGACATTAAAAATTTACTAAGCTTTACTTCACATTGAACAATTTACCTTCTTGCATATTTTTACAAAGTTTTATCCTAAATGTTTTTAGTCCAAACACTTTAAATTGATTCCCACATATGCTAATCTTCCCATTGAATATTTCACTTATTTGCTTCTAACATATGATAACCTCCCCATTGAACATTTCACTCACTTACTAAGTTTTACTTTAAATTGAATACTTTGCATTTTTGCTTGTTTTTAACAAAGTTGCAGAAACATTAATGTTATTCTTCTTTATTATATGTATTTTTTAATTATTATCTTTTGATAAAACTATTCATTAATTGTGTTTTTAGTTATATTAAGTATCATTGTTCAACATATATTTCTCAACTAACTTGGCAGGGACTGTGTTGCCATGCAACCCTTGTATTATTATAGTTTGTACAAACTTCTATAAAAAATGTAGCTTACGACAGAACCCTATTTCTCATGTTTCTAGTCCCAGTGTTGAATTACTTTGTGTCTTTCAACCATGCTCATGATTATTATGTAAGGGAGAAACCATGGAAAATCTCCTCATTATTATGTAAGGGAGAAACTAAGGAAAATTTGTTAAGAGTGATAGAACCTACCCACAATATTGAATCCATCAAAGCATTGAAGTAATATGATGGAATGATTAGGAAAACAACCAGATATATAATTAAAGAAGCTAAACTATTGTATTATGTCCACTTTTGCTCTAAGTACTTCAAGTTTGCATCGATGCTTAGTAATGTTACTGAGAGCGTTGCAAAATGTATTTGCATTTGTTCCATGCAGGTGGAAATATTGTTTAAGGAGTGGGCTAATTCGAGAGAAATCTTCCCTCCCGAGTTACTTTTCTGACACGTTTTTTGGTGGTGCAATTTTAAATTTCCGGTCAATCTAGAAGTCTGATTGATTTTCTGAACATTTGGGTTGGTTTAAAATGAGGCAAAACCCCTGGGGTAAGGTTATGAAATGCATGGAACTTTGATCCATGCCAAACTCAGTCTACCTCTAAAAATCTGGTTGGATTCGGATCCATTTTTTGGCCTAAAAAGAAGGAAGATTGCTCCCGAGTTAGCTGACTCCATTGTTTAATGGTTTAATGCATACACAACATCAATGATTGGTGATATTATCAAGAAGATCACATCGCACCACACCACAACCAATTGAAATTATATTTTCATTTATTTGATGCATATTTTAGATTCTGCTTTGTAACATTTCCTTTTTAAAAATATTTGGACATGTATTTTGCAACAAGTTGGCCTTTTTTAAGTTATAATTACTCCATCCATCCCACATGCCCATCCTATTTGTCCTCAGATGGAGGTAATGATTTTGGCCCCAATATTATTCATATTATAACATTTACTTTTTAAAAATATTTGAACATGTATTTTGTGACAAGTTGGCCTTTTTTAAGTTATAATTACTCCATCCATCCCACATGCCCATCCTATTTGTCCTCAGATGGAGGTAATGATTTTGCCCCCAATATTATTCATATTATAAGCGTATCTAAAGCACATTTTTTTAGAGTTTTTTTTTTAAAGAAACATAAATGAAATTATATGATTATATAAATTTTTTAATTAATTAAATTGGAAATAATAAATAAAATAATTATTATTAAAATTAAAAAAATTTGTTAACTTACAAATTGAAAAAAAAATAAACATTACACATAGTGTATAATAATAATAATAATCTATTTTTAAGGTCACGACCAAGCTACACCAAATTGGTGTATGAAACTCTCTTGTTTGTGGGACAAGGGACCCCCCTCCGCCCAACAATTTGACTGGTAAAGTCTACAGAGATATACATACCCTACCCCCTCTGGATTTGAACTTATGACCTCTTAAGAGGAAACACATAGTTGAAAGTAATAATCATTATAATCATATAACTAAAAGTAATAATCATTACTCATATTCCATATATACTATATGGATGTTAAAAAGTAATGAAAATAATCCAAATAATATTATAACAAAATTTGAAAAATAATGAAAATAATCCAAATGATATTATAACAAAATTTGAAAATCTTGAGCTCCTCCTTAATATAAATACAATAAGATATAATCAAATACCATTGGTCATGTGTTTGAAAGATGATACATGGACTTTGAACCGTAAGTTGGAATTTTTTTTTTTTTTTTTTTTTAATATAAAACTCTGGTTAAAAACCATATGGCTATCTCTTCCACCTCATGCGTCATTTCCAGATTTATCATACTATGAACCATTTATCTTGTCCTAATGCTTTTATCCAGGTGTAACCCAATTCCTGCTTGCAACATAATAACTCTACCAACTGTCCCAAATAATATTTCTAGCTTTGGTTAGCCATGGCATGTGGCCTGTTATTAGGTTGGTTGAGGTTATTAGGAGAAAATTGACTTGTGTTGTTGGGTCGTTAGCGATGAGTATAAGGATGAAGTTTCTCTTATGAAGGGATTATGAAAAATGCCCGTCAAAGCGTGGTCCTATACCTAAAGTTTATAGTGTGTAGTTGGTACACGACCTTATCTGCTCCCCTCATAAAGTAAAAGGTGGAGCATGCCTGGGTCAACCTCATGTTCATATGTTACTTTACCTACTATAGCATGAGCGAATGATGAACCACATGGGACGACTGTTTTTTTGCAAAATTCAAATTTATTGAGAAGATTAAAAAACTGCATAGGAGGCCATGTTAGTGTTGTCGTCCTAAACTAATTTGATGCATGGAGGATGAACGTTGGCAACGAATTTGCATATGCTAGTAGCACTAGTAAATTCATGCTAATATTTATGATTTTAGCTAACAACAAGACTTTCAATGGGACCAAATAAATAATTAATATTTATGATTTTTTATTAATTCATAGTTATTAGTCTCTCTATATAAAAGAAGTTAAAAATATATTTTATTAAGCATTTGCTCTTATCTCCTTAGGTTGACATTAATGGCTTCCCATTCATCATCTGAATAGGCAGGAAGGAACTCACTGAACATGAAGGAGGGAAGGAAGGAACTGGGAATTCATGGTTGGCACGAGGACATGATTTATGAATCATTATGGCTTGCTTGGAAACAACGGGAAATAAAGGTGGGCAATTCGATTCCTAGCATCAACAGTGGCAAGAGAAGCAGAGGTAAGTGGTGGCTAATAAGCGTTAATGCATGCAACCACCCCTACAATAATGCTTTGAAGTCGAAAGCCAATAACATGGCAAGAAAATGTAGTTTTTCATTTATTTAAAAAAAAAAATTATTATCAAAATTTCCCTAAGTTTAACATTTACAATAAAAGGAAAATTTTTAAGTCAATCACAAAACTAATGATTGATAATAACCAACTCATTGTTATAGTCCGACCTTTGGCAGGGACTAATAAAAGCAATGAGGAATATAAACATAATGAAAAACCTTTTATTTAGCACATAGATACCAAGTTTCCAAAAGGGTAAAAGTGGAAAAACATGTTTACATTGAAGCATGAGATAATGTTGCTTACTCTCAATGCATTAAAATGCAACATCTATAGAGTTGTATGGCTAAGTAGGATGTGAAACCTTTGCGAGCAACACTAAAATAATTGAAAGGATAGAGCCTTATTGAATACCTAGACATAATTTTGACCTGAAATAAACTAGTGTAGAAACAAAAAGATAATGTAAAATAAGTTTATTGATGCTCTAAATTGGAGAGATTAAGATCCAAAATCTTGAGAGATGGTTTTAAGTTTGTAAGAATTCGGGACATCAAATGCAGCCAGCGCACATCCAAAAATTTAAAAAGTAAGTGCGGGCATCCTCGTCGTTGTTACAGGAGGGTTGCATCATTTAAAAACAATCCCACGTGGATCATCCAAACATAAATATTTCGTTAAGACTTCTGACATCGACAGCGCATCTGGTGTAGTGGTATCATAGTACCCTCCCACGGTACTGACCAGGGTTCGATTCCCTGGATGCGCACGTTTCGATTTTATCTTTTTTAAACTGAGAACAGAAAACTTCAATTTTACTTGCTAATGCGTTCACATAAACAAAGGAAATAAATATTTCTTCGTTGTGCATAACTATCAACAAACAACCAAAACGAACGTGAATCTAATTCATTTCATTGGATAAGTTTGCCTTTTTATCAATAATATTCTCAATTTATTTATTTTTAATTTAATTCATTTCATTGGAGAAGTTTGCCTTTTTATCAATAATATTCTCAATTTATTTATTTTTGGCCAGCACACAAAGAAGAGAGAAAATAAGAGCAAAATTGGTTAAAGGGGCAAAGAAGAGAGAACATAAGAGCAAAATTGGTTAAAGGGGACATAAGAGCAAAATTGGTTAAAGGGGCAAAGAAGAGAGAACATAAGAGCAAAATTGGTTAAAGGGGCAAAGAAGAGAGAAAATAAGAGCAAAATTGGTTAAAGGGGCAACTGAAAAGAAAACTAGAGTAATACTAATCAAGGAGTAACTGAAAGGAAAACCGGAGTAATACTAATTAAGGGCATGGTGGTTTTAGTGGTGTAGTTATCACATCAGTATCAATGGAAATCGTAAACATATTTGGGAGATTACTGATGAACTTGGGCAAGTACATACTAGTCAGATGGAACTAAAAGCAGAGGCCACTAAATATTTCAAAAGTTTCTTTGAGGTGCATGATCAATCCTTTGTAAATGAACATGTCTTAACAACGGGTCTCTTTTTTTGAATGGTAAATGAGGAGGACGTCAGATTGCTGGAAAGACCTTGCACACTGGTTGAATTAAAGGAGGTGCTAAAACTTTTTAGAAAAGATAAAATTCTCGGACCTGATCGTTGGACTGTTGAGTTCTTTATTTACTTTTTTGACTTGGTAGGGGGAGATCTGATGTAGATGGTAGAGGAGTCCAGGATCAGAGGTGAAGTGGTTGGGGGCCTTAATTCGAATTTCCTGGCCCTTATACCAAAAATAAATAAGCCAACATCTTTCGAAGATTTAAGACCAATTTCATTATGCAACCTATGCTATAAGATCATTTCAAAGATTATTGCCAACAAGATCAAACCTATTCTCTCTCGATCTCTGTCTGAAGAGCAAATGGGTTTTCTTAAAGGAAGACAAATACAAGACGCCATAGGAACGACACAAGAATGCCTGCATAGCATTAAAATGAAAAAATTGAAGGCCCTAGTTCTAAAACTTGATCTGAAGAAAGCCTATGATTGCATAAGTTGGGACAATCTAACACTAATTTTAATTCAAATAGGATTTGGCATTCAGACTACAAACTGGATTATGAGTTGTGTCAGTTCCTCGACATTTGTTGTTCTACTTAATGGGGAGACTACTTCCTTTTTCAGAAGTGGCAGAGGTTGGCGTCAAGGGTGTCCATTAGCTCCTCTACTTTTTATTTTGGTAATGGAGGGCCTCAGTCTGCTTCTTAAGAAAAGCCAATGAGAAGGAAAGATGATGTGAGTGAAGCTATCCAGAGTAGTCAAAATACTCCATCTCTTTTTTGTGGACGACGTCTTAATCATGACTAGAGCTTCTCAAAAGGAATGGCAGGAGCTAGACAATCTCATTAAATTATTTTGTAAAGCTTCGAGATTACAGGTGAATGCAACAAAATCCACTGTACTATATGCTGGTTTAATTGAGGAGGAAATAAGTGTTTTCAAGGAATTTCTCCCGTATAATTCTGCTGATCTCTCGGTAGGATTCAAATATCTTGGATATTTTCTCAAGACAGGTTTGTACAAAGCGGAAGATTGGAGATGGTTACTCGCTAAAATGGAAAAAAAAATAGGACATTGGTGCAACATGTGGTTGTCACTGGGTGGTCGTTACATTTTATTAAAATCGGTCCTTGAAAGTCAACCAGTTTACTGGATGTCCTTGGTGGCTATACTTGTCTCAGTCCTCAACAAGATAAGGAAAACTATGTTCAGTTTCCTTTGGAAGGGAAGTAGTGATAAATTTCATTACCATCTCTGCATATGGGAGACTTTAGCAAAACCAAAGAACCTTGGCGGGTGGGGAATTCAAAACATTTATCACTTCAACAAAGCTCTAGTGACAAACACTTTATGGCTAGTGTTAACTAAGGACAGTATCTGGAATAGAGTGATTAAAGATAAGTATCTTCCCTATGTTTCAGTAACTACTTGGCTCATATCGACGGCCTTTCAACCTTCAACTGGCTCACAAACTTGGAAAAATCTCTTAAAATTTGTACATCTCCTTACAAATTGGATGAGTTGGAGCTTGGGATCGAGACACCATGTTCAACTTGGTAGAGATAGAATACTAGGTATGGGGGACTCTTCCTTTCTGTCACAAAACCTTTTATCCATTTTAAAATAGAAAAATATTACCTTACTCTATCAGGCCAAAAGACCAACTAGGCCAGACTCCTTTTCCTCACCGTGGATAGAGAGCGATGATCTGGGGATCACAGAAGAAGTGGCATAAGAATGGGATCTTTTTCGCGGAGCTCTTATGGATCAAGGGTCTATCTACATGACAGAGCACATGAGTTGATGTGGTTTGGGGGAGATAAATCATGACTTCTCTTTGTCAAAAATGTTTATAAGGCCTTAATGACAACACTTCGGACGCAACCAATCGATGGGTGGAGGCTAAAATTCTGTAAATGGGACTAACCCTTAAAGATACAAATTTTTATCTGGTTAGCAGTGGCAAACAAAATACTATCCTGGGACAACCTACAATTGAAAGGATGGGAAGGACCTAGCATTTGTCACCTGTGCAAAAAAGAATCAGAGACTATGAATCATTTAATGATCCATTGCATCTTCACAAAGAAGGTGTAGGCGAGAATCCACATTGGGCTAAAGTTTAAAAAAGAATGGGAAGGATACACTATAACATATCGCTATAAAATATGGCTAGAGGAGAAGATTGTCCCAACTACTCTACCTGCACTTATTTGCTGGAATATATGGTTGGAGAGAAATAAAGGAATCTTCGAGCAGGGGTCTCCTTCAATCTATTATGTGGTCACAAAGTCTCTTGGAGCACTAAAAATGAATACAGGTCATCAAGATTTCTCTCCATTACGCTCTTGTATACCAATGCAACGAGTAGGGACTACAATGGCATGTTTTGATGGAGCAACACGATCAAATGGCCAGTAGTGCGGAGCAGGGGGGGTTATAAAAGCATCGGATTTTTCAGTTTACAAATGGACTTTTAATTGTGGAAAAGGAACAAATACAAGGGCAAAATTATTGGGAGTTTGGGCAACACTAACCTTGACAACTCAGTTGGCTTTCAGAGACATCCAGGTATTGGGAGATTCAAAAATAGTAATTGACTGGTTAAATGATAAAGGAAGTCTACATGCACGTGCATTAGAAAGTTGGAAGCACAAAATTAGGTACCTATTCAAAAACTTTAGAGAAATCATCTTCGCTCATATCTACAACAAATTCAATAGGGAGGCAGATTTACTATCCAAACAGGGTATTCAGAAGCCAGAATGAAAAAATTCATATTACACATGGGTTGATGGAAAAGAAGGCCCCACGATGTTCATAAACTTATATTAGTGCAACTAATAAGTTTCTGTTGTATTATTTTTGTTCTAGCATGAGATGGTGTCTAGTAAAAACTTTGTATCATGAGAGTTGAAGGACTACTTGGCAGCCTGTATGTTGCTTAGTTTTGTTATCATTTTTTGGTATTTTGGGGCATAGGAATACCCATTGATACAATGTGCTTACAATCGAGTTTTGGCTATGTCAATATATTGTAAAGACATATTTTGTAAACAAACTATATATTAATATAATTGAGCAATTTTTGATTGGAAAAAAAACTAGCATGTCAAAACTTTGCAACCAACACTAAAATTATTGAAAGGATAGATCCTTACCACCTATCCTCATTGATAACCCTAAAACTTGACCTAAAAACAATGCCCCTTAAAACAGACCTGCAATATCTTGACCTTTTACTTCAATTCAACAACTGCTTTACCGACGTAGCTTTCTCAAATCCATTCCATCATCCTAGAGTGTCAGGTCAACAATATTTTGAATGGGGGAAGTATAGTCAAATGTTGTGTTTGTTGCAGATGGTCCTCCGCCTATGAATGCTCCACGTTTTCAGTTAGTTGGGTCATGTTGGGCAAGTTCTTCGGACAATCTTTCTATTGGATGGTTTCGGTGGGTTTGATGGACTATAACGATTCAGTGGAATGGATGGTTTAGGCAGAGTGGTGCATCATGTGTGTTGATTTATAGGTTCTTTGAAGTCGAATTGAGTGGATGTGCTAATGAATCCCAAGAATGTACTGAAGCAACCAACCGAGAGATGGGAAGAAAAATAGGAACCAAGATACGATATAAGGCTGGAGCGAAGAGAATTGGACCGGTCTTTCTTTTAGTAGTAATATTTAAGAAGTTAGTAGTAGTCTTTAAGCAGTAATAGCTGAGAAGTAGTAATAGATAGCAAACCCTAGAAACGAGTGCAACATTGGAGCAGGTTCTTATACGAGGTGGTCAACATGTTTCTTGGGGCTCCTCTTTAGCAACTTAGAATCTATATCATACAAGACAATGTCTCCACTGGAACCAATCGATCTGTCAGTGTTTCTATTTCTTACAGTAGGATAGAAAGGGTTTTAGGTGAAAGCATGATAAATCCTAAGAGATTGAAGGGCTTTATTGAATATGGATATACTATATTATCCCATTGATTAGGGATCTAGCCGTAATTACATAAAGAAAGAATTTGTCACAGATCTGCCAGAATGGAGCGATCCTAAATGAAGGGGATGTCAGTCGAGGGTGAGAAAACAATTTAAAGACAACCTTTTCATGTGTTATGTATTCTTATTTTAGCTCAGTAAGGTTATGGTCGGGTCCTTTAGCTATATTGGACTGGGACAATGACCCTTGAAGCGAGGTTACCCTTGCCTCGAATGTAAGGTTCAAGTCACAGGTCTGGTGGTGAGTGAGGCCCCATTGCTTTAAATCGTCACATAGGCCATTCTCGCACCTTCTAGTGCATGTGTCCCCGGTCACACTCGTGACACCTGCACGGGCATCCATCACATTCTGTTCAATGCATTGAACCGAACCTTCTGAACACCACATCAAAACCGCCCTTAGAGCACTAAGGAAAGATTAATTGAGAATCCCTGAGCTTCTTATTCCTTTTACCTTTACATAGCGCTGCCTTCCCTGCGCTTTCTTACCCTTTTCCTTTATCTATGTAATTACACTTTAAGACTATGTAAGCTTAGAATCTTTCTATAAGAATAATATAGAAAGAAATAGAGAGATAACTAGTAGATTGAGAGGAAGAGAATACAAGACTCCTTGTTATCTTCGTCCCCCTCATATTGGGTTTGAAACCAACTTGAACCTGTATGAGTCATTGTTGTCGGCTACATAATTGTTCCTACGATATTGGAATAGGATAGGTGCCCGCCCGCTTCTTTAGATCAAGTAATATCTTCTACTAATGCATGTATCCAAACACCTGGAGATCCTAAACATACTTGGATGCTCGCATAGATAATATAATGTAAGTGCCCTAAATAAGAAGAAGAATAAGAAGGAGTTACCATTTGTCCAAGCAAGTTGTTCCAATCTGTCCAAGCAAATAGTTTAAACAGGTTTAAGCTTTGACTAAAGCTTGTTGGTCAGTGATAATCAGTTTGACTCGTACTATCGCTAGCTAGTTTTTTTACTGGATCCCTCCCGTAATGTTTCATGTTGGTAAGCATCTACTTGTCTATTGGGTTGATCATCATATCGACTAAGAGCTGAGCATCCCTACCTCTTAACTGATTAGACTGGGGTGGTAATCCTCTTAAATACGGGCTGGTAAGCCTTCCTCCCTCTCTAGCTGGTTGTTAGGCTGGCAAGCCTCCTCACTAGTTGGTTGGGCTGGTAAGCATCCCTACACCAGTTGTTGGGCTGGTAAGCATCTACTATTGGGCTTATCATCCTTATATGCTAGCTAACCCAAGTAGTTATCATCCAAGCTGGTCTAAGCAAGCATGTTGTCGAAGCTAACCTGGTCTACCCGAACCTTAGTCACTGGGTTGCGAAGCTAAACCTCGTGAACCATACCATTCGAAGTTGAACTTGGTCTACCTTGGGGACTCTCGCTAGTTGGTTGTTGGGTTGGTCAACCTCCTATTGCTACTTCCTGGGACTAAGACTTTCACTGGGATTAACCTACAAGCAAGTGACCTAACCCAAGCAATAAATCACCTAATATAGGGTTTAAACCCTTCTAGCACTTATCGAAAACTCATTGAACCAATAAAACTAATGATCCAAGCAATCTCACCATCCAATAGATATTTTCGCGAGCTACCTCACCTACTAGCTCTGGGAACGAATAACCAATATTGCTACTACTCTCACTAATTCAATTGCTATTCTCGCGAGCTACCTCACCCATTATTGCTTCTCGCTAGTTACTGGAACTACTAATGCTAATCTCCAGGTTCATCTAACTAGGGACTACTTCTTTAGGGCACATTACTTCGTTATCTAAGCGAGCATTCTGTACAATTCCATACCTATACCTACGCCTGAATCTGCTCGATCTGGATTTGCGCCTTAAGAATTTGACACTGATACTTGGTCAGCGTGTGTTGCGCCTAGCTATTAAATTTGCACTCGACGAAATGGAATTAGTTCTGTATATGGTAGGGGGTACAGATTCTTCTAGAAAGCCAATGATTGTTATGTTTTCTCATTGTACAATTGATAGGTATTGTGCGCACACAAATATTGGATGGAAAGATGTAACTATAGGGCACCCCTACCGTGTAATGTACCCATAATAGACAGGAAATGGTGCTTTTCCGCACACCCCTATTTATCCTACTCAATGAATGAGATTGATGCCCCTAATGGGCTCTACCCCTGTAAGTTATGGAATAGGATGAAGGAAAACTGTAACTAGCAAGGATGTCGTGGGCTCTACCTTTGATTGCGTGGGTGCCTTTGTTGCTTCTAGGTGAATCTAAGAGGATTTGGATCTGTTTCTATTGACTTTCAAACTAAAGTATATGTAAAGCAAGGCGGTAGCCCTTTACTAGATAAAAATATGAAGCAAAGGTGGCAGAGTAAGAAGAAAAGGTAAAGGCAAAGGCAATTGACCAAGTATTACCATCAATGGTTACCATCAATGGTATGGTAGGCGCCCTCCTCTCCTGGAAGTAATGGCAGGGAAGCTGGAACTAGAATAAATGCTAGGCAATATGGTACAGGAAGGTATAAAGAGGTGATGGGTTTGAAACAATAAGTGGCACACAATGCTTTCGATCTATAATGTAGAGTAGACAGGCAGTAAATATGACCTAGGTGAAGGCAGTTTTGGACTGGAGGGAAGACTTCACTTCTCTCCTAACACTATTCCCCTACTTCAATCACTAAGGTGCTATGTGGTTTTTCCTTCCTCCCCGTGTAGGTATCCCTGCCCGAAGGTGTTTCTTTATTTCTTTCCTAATAAGTATTTATACCTGGACTAGTCGGATCTAGTCCTCCCTCTAGTTCTCTGTGTTTGGGCTAAGGCCTCCTTGAGTTTGGTTATAGAGGTGCATTGCAGGTTCGTTTGAGGCTATAGGTGTGCCATTGTTCTTCCAATGCATTCCTACATGGGAAAGTTGTTTTTTTTTTTAAGTAAAAGGCGAAACCTATTATATTATAACTTCAAAAAAGGAGTACACATGACACGCAGGTGTCGGCTGTCCTGCCTATGCAGGAAACCAAGACAGCTGGCCTGCCCACAATAGCATACAAAATCAAAGGGTTCATTGCGCCACCCTGCCCGAAGGAAACCAGGGTATACATCCATAATTAACAGCAGTTCAGTGCGGTCTGTTCTAATGCTAACCATGCTAACAACTAAAGAGCTACAACTCTGGTAAACTACTATAGAAAAATATTTGGAAATCATGCAAGACAGAAGAACCTATTCCCCGAAGTCCTCGTGAGGGTCCGTCGCTTTTCCACAGCTGGCTGGGATGACATAAGGCTGAGCACAGGTTGGTCATTGTCGCCGAGGAGTGGCACTGGAATAGGCCGCATAGAGCATGTCCAAGTGTTGGCTAACACAGACTGCTCTGAAAATTTGATCATCCACCAAGCTTCGAACTTCAAAAATCAGCTGCAGATGCTCCGGGTGCAGGAGTGGTGGCGAGGGCGACATCTGCGGCTTGTTGTCCGTTTCCCGATGTCTCGGCTTCTCCCTGTTTGGCTGCGATGCTGTGGTATCTTCTGGTGGCTCCTCCTCTACCAAACAAGTGGTGGGCTCTTCCTTAGTTGCTTCGTAGGGACCTGAAGTGTCTTTTGAGCGGGGCGGTGCCTCTACTTCTGCAATACATGTCGGGGGGTTCCAATTATCTGGAACAATAAACATCCTGCTCTCTGAAAAGTCCGGTGGGAGCTCCATGTTCAGGACTTCTTCTACAAAGGTTCGGAGGGGCGAGCTCGCAACCGTGTTCACCCAACGTCGCCTTTGCTTGGCCATGATCACAGCCCGCTCAAATTTCCTGTATCGCTTCCTCTTGGAGTCAGCCGCATACCAACCGGATCCCCTGCGAGGCCTCCCTCTCACCCTCGGCATGGCAGGAGCAAGGATCAATGTCAGGGCGCCGAGAACACTGCTGCTACCCCTCTGCTCGGCAAGATTCAAACGCACACTAAGATTTCCAGTAAGGCGGGCTAAGGCATAAATTATGGTTGCTGCCATTAAAGCCGAGAGCTTAATGCTCTGGCTGGCCGGCCTGTATTCACTCGTGAGAGGCCCTATCGTTGAACGGAGGCCGACGGACGTGGGGACCTTCATTAATAACTGAGTGTGTGGTGAGAGCCATTATAAATGGCCTCCCAGCTCGCATCCACGTGCCTCCCCTTTACCGCGTGTCACCCCATCCGAGGTGCATGGGAAAGTTGTTATTCACGACACACTTCTCAAGTTTAATCATGTTCTGGTACATGAACATGTCCTAATTAACTTGGTGAGCTTTAGCTTGATCAAAGGTCCCCCAATACTACATCGTGTTCAAGCAAGCGTACCACCTTCATTCAATTCTCGTTGATTACTCTCTGCTTATTGAATCTCAGGTATTCCCCCCATGGGAGTCAGGAGTTTCCTCCTATTCCCATCCATCTCCCATGATCTCGATTTTAGCTATCCATTGGGAAAGGTTTCCCTTACTTCGACTAGTGTCCCCTTCCACTTGTTTCTTTATTCAAACCTTTGATCGTCTACGAGCACTGATTGTGGTGCTCCCCCTTCGTCCATGTCATTTCATGGAATACCTACCAGAAACTATATTCTTTTTATACCTAGCTATAGACTCCGTTATCATTGGGACCGAGTCATAAAGGTGTAAAGTGGGGCATAGGTTCGGTTGTCCATTCCATGGTTCAATCTTGGTCATGTTGTTCATTTAGACAACCACTGAGACCATTTGTGATCTCACACTATCTTTTGTTCATCATCGAGTACGCTATTGTATCCATGGGTGTTTATATCGCACCTATCCAGGATCAATGCTTCTCAGATCGAGATATACCAACATTTATTCACTTACATGTTTCTTTTCATCATGACAAGATTGGTTAATGCCAATTGCTACTATCATATCTACAATTCTTGGCATTCTTTAGCTTTGCATTGGCTAGGCGATCGATATACCTAGCGAGTTGTTAAAACAAGATGTTAGACATGAGAAATACAATCACTTTCCCAGAGCTACAACCTACCTTGCCAAGGGAGGGAGCTACATACAGGATCCAAGGTTTAGTTATTCCCAGTACTCTGCATATCTTTTCAATGATCTACCTTCACCCATGGTACTTTTTGATCGGGGGTGTACCTAGCTTCCTTCCCTTTTAATATATGATCTCCAAGGTTTTTATATCGACCATGCCACCTCTCATACCACTCTCTGATTACTAGTGAGGGTCCTTGCAGTACGTTCGGTATACCTTTTGTTGTCAATATCCGGATCGTCTTCAGTGGTTCTGTATCTATCACTTCCCTTATTGTTGTAAAATTCTATCCAAAGAGTGGTTGTTGCCTCTTTCGTAGTTCCAACACCTTGATGAGTTTGATATAAGTCTTCTGGTAATATTAATGCCTTCTCAAGTGTTCAGATTATTAAGTATTGCTACCTTGATTCCTTCACTCATTTTCAGTTTTTATTCTATACGATCGCATGGTATGGTGCTATATCCTTTCCGGTATAATACTGGCTTTCTTCCCCCATGTTCAACATTTTAGTCATTCTTGCATTAGGCTTGGTCTTACCAGTTCGATTGAGGTTGATTTATCCCAGCGAGAAGTTTGGGCATAGGGACGGGTTCCTATTCAGGATAACTTGGTTTCCTTCTTCCGCTACACATCTTCTTTAGTATAAGAGCTACAGGAATCTCACCGGTGATCCACACTCAAGGCAGGTATTTCAACTAGTTCAAACCTTCTATATACGACACAGATAATGGGGAACATTCTATCCAGACAAAGATTACATATGTATGGGTAGCATTTCACGCACCACCACTTTAGACGAAGAAGGAGGAATAGTCAACCATCCCTAGTGAAAAAGGTAGCGTATAGTGGACATCGTTTAGCTATAGAATTTACCATTACTTTGATTCTAGTCAAAATCTATATTGGACTTCCCAACTTGTTGTTAATAGAAGGTAGGGGTTTTCAAGGAATTGAAAAATTAAGAAACGATGTACTAAATATGCTCGATTCTGTGAACCGAAAACTTCACATTGCTATAGAAAAAGTTGTGAAACCCTCTACACCAATTGCAATGCAATAAAGTTGCAATTCACTGGTTATTCCAGATGCTCACCAAATATGGAAGAATCCATAGGTTATTTGTATCCCTCAAAAACCTCCACCTACATCCCCATTCAATATTTCTTGACCTGCTATTGGCCAAACTACTTGGGCACTGGGTTTTATGTGAGTCGGATCACCCAGCCATGCTTCATAATTGGAGAAACGAGCGCCGTGAAAGTACATCCCACTTAGCCAAATAAAGATGATGGCTAGTTGACCAAAATGAGCGCTAAATACTTTGTGAGAAATATCTTCCAAATCATCAATATGACTATAAAAGTTGTGAGCATCAACATGTAAATTCCAAATCCAAGTGGTAGTATCAGGGGCTTTAACTAGCGTCTTTGATAAATGCCCAAGTTTGACCCATTTTTCAAAAGAGGTTTTTACATGATCCCTCTCTACTACGATCTTGACTTTTGATTCCGGTGAACGAATGATCATTGAGTTCTCCCCTTTCTGAATGGAACATTAATAAGAAGAAACCTGCCAGTAGGAATTAGTGAAATTCCGAGAGAGATATCTCAACTCGTTTATCCCCTTATTTTCTAGTTTATGACTGGAGCGACTATGATATGGGATTCGCTCTGAGGCAGGTGTTTCATTTTATTATGACATATCTTTTAGGTGCTTAATGGACCGTGGATTGTTATGATTCAATAAAGGTCTTTCTAGGGTAATTTCAAAAGCATTTCTGATCATTATTACACCACACACACACACACACACACACACACACACACATATATATATATATATATCCGTCTATTGATACTCCTCCGCTCCGTATGTCCCATATATAAAAAAAAGACCATCCATCCATTATTAATCATTATTCATGGATCATTAATGAAATACTTCTCCAGATGGATTTTGCCCCTATTAAGAAGATCCATTAACAATCTAGAATTAGAAAATGTATTCTTTGTTATATTGTCAATATATTCCTATAAGATGCTGACATAATAGAATCTTAATTTGGGGAATATTCTGGAAGAATTCTATTGATTTCGAGAAAATCAGATATGAAATAATGAAAACGATTTCTCGATAATAGAAATTATCATTCTCCAAAACATCCTGTAATCTTTAACGAATTTTGTGCTTCGATGTAATTGCCCGGAGGAAGTGCTATAGCTTGTTCCCAATACTCAACAGCTTGATCGAACCAAGCCTCCGCAGTTTCAGGATCTCCTTGTCGAATGGCCTGTTCTCCTCGGTTGGGATAAGCCAACTTGGAAAAGTTTTATCCCCTCATAACCGTACTTTAGAGTGTCCTATCTCATACGGGTCAATCAACTATTCTTTGGTCCTCTACCCCAATTTAAAAAATATTATTGAATTAGAGATGATTCATTGGAAGTTCAGATTAACCAAAGGACTAGAAAAAATAAATGACATGAGTTTCTGATTTCACTTCCAATCAATTCAATTATCAGGTTCTATCTTTTCTCCTACCCTCAAAAAGATGAAGTATAGGAAGATATATACTTCAGATTGATCGTCCAAATCAAAGTCTTTTTGTAAGGTAACTATCTCAGTTCCGTATAGAATTTTGGAAGAGTACTTTCTGTTTGGAGTAATTCACATCTTTAGGATCTGATGCTACACCGTTGCTCAATAATTTAGTAGATCAACTCTATTACATAAGTTGATTTTGAATACCAAGACATAAGCCATAATTTTGACCTCATACTGAAATGAAATAAACTATTGTAGAAACAAAAAAATAATGTAAAATAAATTTATTGATGCTCTAAATTGGAAAGATTAGGATCCAAAACCTTGAGAGATGGTTTTAAGTTTGTAAGAATTTGGGACATCATAGGCATGGAAATATGTAGACCTTTCCCAAAAAGAGCTAAAAAACAATGACACGGTAAACCTTCCAAATCGACAAAGGGCAAGCCTGGACTTAAAAGTTTCAAAGGAAGCCAGCGCACATCCAAGAATTTAAAAGTAAGTGCGGGCATCCTCGTCGTTGTTACAGGAGGGTTACATCATTTAAAAACATACCACTTGATTCACCCAAACAAAACAATTCTTTAAGACTTATGAAATCAACAGCGCATCTGGTGTAGTGGTATCATAGTACCCTCCCACGGTACTGACCAGGGTTCGATTCCCTGGATGCGCAAGTTTTTATTTTTACCAATTTAAACTGAGAACAGAAAACTTCAATTTTACTTGCTAATGCGTTCACAGAAACAAAGGAAATAAATATTTCTTGGCTGTGCATAACTATCTGTCTATTCTCAACAAAAAACAAGCAAAACGAACTGAATCTAATTCATTTCATTGGAGAAGTTTGCCATTTTATCAATAAAATTTTCAATTTATTTATTTTTGGCGAGCACACAAACAAGAGAGAAATAAGAGTAAAATTGGTTAAAGGGGCAACTGAAAAGAAAATGAGAGTAATAGTAATCAAGGGGTAACTGGGCAACTGGAAAAAAAATCCAGAGTAATATTAATCAAGGGGCAACTGAAAGGAAAACCAGAATAACTAACAAACAAGAGGATCTCATACACCAATTTCATGTAGTTTGATCGTGACCTTAAAAATAGATTATTATTATTAATTAAAAAACACGATATAGTTATCACATCAATATTATGCACTAACCCAGTTCCAGCCTAAACTCAAACAGTCTTTTTATTTTTAATTTTATTTTACAATCTGTATTCTATTTTATTTTTTCAAGGGTGAACCAATATTGAAACGTCCCCATTTCGAACAATCTCTTTTCTATTTTATTTTCCAGCGAAGACTAAGCTTAAAGGGCACATTTTGGCCCGGCTTATACATTTTCAAGAAGACGGTAGAGTTAGTTGGAAAGGAGAAAAAAAAATTCCATATTCATCATTTTAAATATTTTATTAGATTGAGGCCTTTGGATGCCATAATCTATTTCAAGGGTTCCGGTACTGCACGCCCGGTGGGACTTGAACCCACAATTGCTTGATTAGAAGTGGGACTCGAAACAACTTTTTTGGGCTTAGTGTTGGCTAAGGGTTGCCATAGGCTTGCCTCAACCAAACTAGAAATTTTTATTCTCATTGAGATCTTCCAATGAGATATCATGTGCTTAAAATAGAGTTCATATGCAAAAGTTATGGTCCTAACAAAGTAACGCTTCAAATATAATTGGAGACCATGTCAACCCATCATAATTTGAATATAGGAACTAAGTAACATAGAGGAATCTACTAGAGACTTTTAGAACATCGTGGATGCTCCAATAAGGTTTTGAAACCCTAAAACTAACCCTAATTCTAGCTATTAAAACCATAACAAAGGGAGGGAAAATAGTTCATTTTTTTCGTTAGGGTTGAGTAGGAGTGTAGAGGAGATGCTAACAAAACAAAGAGACAGAAATGTGTTGTAGGTGACTATAGAAGAACATAATTGTTGGAATACTGAGAGGGGGGAGGGGGTGAGGGGGTGTGTGAATCAATATGAACACTTTTACCACTTTCAATCACAATAAATATAAACTTCAACTTTATCGGCAGTATTCGATAGTTTATCACTTATTCATTCAAAATATCATTTCATCGTAAACAATATCATTCATAAGTGCATAATAAACAACCACATTTACACAGTACACCAAAATTTACGTGGAAACTCAAATGGGCAAAAACCACATAATGTTTTCTTATATATATCAATAATACATTCATAGGAAACACCAACTTCCCAATTCTCCAACACCTACTAGAAGGAGGCTCTAACCCCCTATTTAAATGCTCTAACCTAAATAAAGCTACAACTCCCTAAATTCTCCAGCGACAACTAGAAGGAGGCTCCAACCCCCTAGTTTATAGGCTCCAACTTGAAGGAAGCTCCAACTTCCTGTATTTTCTAGCTCCAACCAGAAGGAGGCTACGACCCCTTGATTTACAAGCTCCAACCTAAAGGAAGCTCCAACTCCCTGTATTCTCCAATTCCAACTGGAAGGAGGCTACAACCCCCTTTCCTTATCCCATCTTGCCATTTTGAAATATAAGTGTAGACTCAAGCTATCACTACCACTGATACTTTCACTGCCACTATCACATCAACCTGTCACTGTCATTGTCACCTCAACCTGTCACTGTCACTCTGTCACATCGACCTATCACTGTCTCTTGGTCACATCAACAAGTTACCATATCATGCATCAACCATGTACCGGAACATGTACCATACCATGTACAAAACATGTACCATATCATGCATTAACCATGTAAAAAAACTTGTACCATATCATGCATCAACCATGTACCAAAATCTGTACCATATCATGTAGCCTCAACCATACACCATATCACTCATGACATGTATCAATCATGCCATATACCATGTACCATAAGATATCATCAACGAAGTTCCTCAAGCATGTGATAACATCACCATGACATATACCAAACCAGATACGAAGATAGCCAAGATATGCTTCTAATCAATGTACCATAACGCCACCAAGGTGTACCTCAAAGCATATGCCCAAATCTCCAAACCATGCCTCAAGCATGTATCAAGACACAACCCTCAAAATACATGTAAAACATACCTTTAATCTTGTAGCAGACCCGATACACAAGATTACAGACTTGTAGCTCTTCCTCGGCCTCAACAACCTGGTACTAGCATCCTCCTCAAAAAAAATTCACAAATCTATGACTTGCACACTATCAACCCACAGATATCTGCGCTTTGCTCTTCTACGATCCACTTACATCCATGCCTTGCCCACTATCAACCCGTTAATAACCTATCCACGTTTTTCTACACTGTGACGCACATACATCCACATCAATCACAATAAATATAAACTTCAACTTTATCAGTTGTATTCAATAGTTGATCACTTATTCATTCAGAATATCATTGCATCATAAACAATATCATTCATAAGTGCATAATAAACAACCACATTTACACAGTACACCAAAATTTATGTGGAAACTCAAATGGGAGAAAACCACATAATGTTTTCTTATATATATCAAGAATACATTCAAGGAAGCACCAACTTCCCAATTCTCCAACACCTACTGGAAGGAGTCTCTAACCCCCTACTTAAAGACTCTAGCCTAAAGGAAGCTACAACTCCCTAAATTCTCCAGCTATAACTGGAAGGAGGCTCCAACCTGAAGGAAGCTACAACTCCCTATATTCTTTGGCTTCAACTAGAAGGAGGCTACGACCCCCTGATTTACAGGCTCCAACCTAAAGGAATCTCCAACTCCCTTTATTCTCCAACTTCAATCAGAAGGAGGCTACAACCCCCTTTCCTTTTCCCATCCTGCCATCCTGAATTATAAGTGTAGACTCAACCTGTCACTACCACTCATATTGTCACTGTCACTGTCACATCAACCTGTCACTACCATTGTCACCTCAACCTGTCACTGTCTATCTGTCACATCAACTTGTTGTTGTCACTCTATTGCATCAACCAGTAGCATATCATGCATCAACCATGTACCATACCATGTACAAAACCTGTACCATATAATGCATCAACCATGTACCAAAATCTGTACCATATCACACATCAACCATGTATCAAAACCTGTACCATATCATGTAGCCTCAATCATACACCATATCACTCACGACATGTCTCAATTATGCCATATACCATGTGCCATAAGATATCATCTACAAAGTGCCTCAAGCATGTGATAACATCACCATGACATATACCAAACCAGATACCAAGTTAGCCAAGATATGATTCTAATCAATGTACCATAACATCACTAAGGTGTACCTCAAAGCATATGCCCAAATATCCAAACCATGCCTCAAGCATGTATCAAGACACAACCCTCAAAACACATGTAAAACATACCTTTAATCATGTAGCATAACTGATACACAATATTACAGACCTGTAGCTCTTCCTCGGCCTCAACAATGTTGGTCAAGTGAGAGGGGGGGTGAATCAATTGTTACCATGCTTAAACAATTATGCTTATTTTAAACTTTTTATGGAGCACTCAATGACAATCACAATAATGCAGGGAGGTAAGCAATAAAACATTCAACATCAATCACACATATGAAATATACAGAGATAGATATTTCTTGAGGAAACCCATAAAGGGTAAAAACCTCTTCTTCTTGATATGATAGGTAATCTTTATTTTATGTACATTATCATTTTTATAAGCACCAACTCATTGTGAGACTACCACCTCTATTTTGCAAGTTGCAACTTGCTGAAAGCACCAACTCTCTAGTTTCTCTAGCACCCACTAGAAGGAAGCATCAATTCCCTGGTTTCTCTAGCACCCACTAGAAGGAAACACCAACTCCCTAAGTGTTCCAACACCAACTCGATGGAAGAACCAACTCCCAGTCACACAGACACCAACCTGTATAATAGAGAACAATAGTTCTCCTTTGCACCACCCTACCACCCTAGTTTTTCTGGTTGCAACCAGATGGAAGCTACAACTCCCTGTGTTCAAGCACCCACTTGAAACTCTGAGGACAACAATCCTCCATAGCACCTCCCAACCACCCTGAAATATAAATCTTTTGCTTTCTTAAATTTATCATAGTGATACAACATTTATCTATGGCTTACTAGTCTCATCATTGTTCTGCTACACTTCTCTGCTCTGCTTGCATCAATGTCTCTCTGCTTGCATCTTCTTGAGCTTTCTGATCTTCTTCTCTATCTATGCATGCACACCTCGACTTTCTCTTCTTCTCTCAGATATTCATCTCTGTTCTATGTCTTTCTTCTGTGCTATATGCTCTATGTATTAATTCCATTCTATGCACTATGCTTCTTCTGTGTGTTTCAACTCCTACACACAACATGCTTCTGCTCACATGAATCACTCTCAATAGCAGCTCATATCTCTTCTCTGTTCTGTGCTTTTATACTCTCTGTGCACCTTCTTCATAGCCTCATGCGCAATGCCTCTACATCCTCTTTACAATATCACTATTCTTCCCTACAGGTTGTTCACTGCAACTCTTCCTCACTACTTCATAGCTCGACAACATAATCACTCACCTCTTTGTTCTGCATGCATTCCTCACGTCCAATCATCTCCTTATCATCATGGCAACTCTTCATCTTCTCTAGCGGTTAGCTCCATGCATTCATCATCATTAGGCGTTATGCTGAGATTTCTTAGCTTCTCTGGAAATCGAGACTCTTCGTCTTTTCTGTTGATCATCCTGAGACTGTTCTTCATCAGTGGCCATTATCTTGAGATTCTTCGGATTCTTTGGCAGTTACAGTCTTTGACGCTTTTCCATCTGTCAATTGTCTCTATCATTAATCTTCATACTACTGGCAGTTATCTCGAGACTCTTCAACTACTCTGGCGATCACCCTTAAGCCTCTTCAAATTCTCTGGCAGAAACAATCAGTTGGTTTTAGAAATTCCCCAGAGAAACTCCGTGTGCTCATGCTCTTGGCGCCTTTTCCCTTTATAAGAAAAACTACATAGTGGGCGCTAGCTTTTCAGGCTAAGTCCCTTCCTTTCACGTGACCACCGGCGGTGACCATACGCCTCTCCAACAGTCGTTTCACGGTTTCACGTTTCAGGTGATCGACTGGAACTCACCTCGATTTTCGGAACTCGCGAAACTCCGAGGTGGAGCCTAGCAACACTAGCTCATTCCCTTCTCTTCTGCTGATGTGACCACAACCCTATTCAAAAAGGCATTTCACAATTTTGCGTTTCGGGTGATCAACTGTGAGTCACCTCGATTTTCCCGACTCTCGATCTGCGAAGTGGTGCTTAGAAACAAGCTAGCTCTTCTCTTAACTTTTTCCGATGTGACCTTGGCTATGACCACGGGACGAGCATTCGAGTGCTTCGTGTTTCACAAGCTTGCAAACTTCGTCGTGTCTGATCAACGACCCACGACATTCCTCAATCGACGGTTGTGATCAAATCACGACCTTGAGTGTTGGGTGTTTGAACGTGAGCCAATTTTTTTGACTGAATATCTTCTGGAATGGAAGATCTATTGACACCTGTCCTCCTTAATATATGATCAAGATCTCCTCCGCGAGTCCGGCCTTCAAGACTTTCAATTCTCAAACTCTCGTTTTCTCCCGGAGCATTTCACCTGGAGTCCATGATCCAACGACACGTGTCCCTTTTGGTTTGATGGTCATAATCCCTTCGAGTATTCGGGGTTCAACAATCTCAACTCTCAACTTTCTGTCATCCTTCCTTTGTTTTTTCCCAGAGTTGACAATCCACTGACGCGTGTCCTCTTTAATCCATTGACTATCCTCCGCTCCGGGACTTCGGGACTTAGGGAATCTGCTGGTGGTAAAACTCTCGAAGCAAAACTCCCGTACTGACATAACTCCTACGTCACTCGATGATGTGTCACGAGCCGAGCAACTGCCATGTGTCACTCGGATTTGTGAGTTCCACGTACCTGAAATGCCAAATCAACTTGACACTTGTCATTGTATGATTGTGCCATGTGTCCTTGTTGACGTGCTCTGCCACGGGTCCTTGTTGACGTGGTCTGCTGATGTATATCTCCCTGATCTAACGGTCATTGTCTGATCTCCAGATCCGACGACTAACAGAACTTCACATTCCAGGGATTTCAAATCTCAAACATTCAGGAGCGTAACCTCCTCGCATCTCTATATCCAGAGTGAATGTTGTTCATTCGATCAAGATCTTGGATCGACGGCTCGATCTTTCTGTGATGCAACTTTGCTAGCTTATCCTGTCCTTCCACTTGAAATTGATCCGACGTCTGACGTTTACTCCGGATCTCCGTCTCTCTGGACTTTGGGGATTTCAAATATCAAACTGAAAAACTTTCGAAGTGGTTTTCTCCGGAGTTGTGGATTATGTGCCACCTGCCAGTCTTGATGATGGAGGGTTCCTTCTTACTTTGGGACTTTGGGATTTTGACAGGTTCGCTCTCCTACGCTCATCAAAGGCTTAAACTTCGTGCATTTATCTATGGATCCAACGGTTGCTGGTACTTCGCGCTCCAATTGACGGTTGAGGTCTAATCTCCTCCTCTGCACCTTCCACCTATCTGGACTCTAATCCGACGACCAGTGCCGCTCCTCCTCCTGAGATTACGCTTCCTCCCGACCTGGAAGAATGTCTAAGTGTCAAAGGCTTCGACCTTTGATCCTTCTACGAGTCCTGATGACTTGGACCTCGTCTCCTAAGCTTACGATGTTCCTGTTTTGCCATCGATGCATACTCTGATCTTGCCATCAATGACAAGCATACTCGGCCTATAAACATGCCAACAATATCCTCCTTTGGCATTGATGGAAACCCTGAATGACTGTACTGTTCTATTTAGATCTCCAACTGTAGCATCCATACCACTCCTTTTCTCCCCCTTTGACATCAATGTCAAAGAAAACATTCTCCCCCTGAGATGTTGCAGTAATTTTCGTAGGTATCAGAGCTTCAACCAACACAAACTCCCCCTGACAAGATGGACTCTCTTATTTGAGTCCTGCAGAGTATTTGTATCTATACTAAAGCATTCTCCTTTTGATTCTTGGACCTGTTCATCTTCAACTTCAACTGTGTCCTCTTTAGCAGACTCAATATTGCTCACCTCTCTCACTAGGACTCCTTCATCAACCTTTTCTTGTCATAATTGAATGACTCCCCTTGTCACTCTTCTCTCTTTGCTTCTGACTACTCTCTCCCTTTGGTAAGAGATTAACTCTTTCTGACAAGGTCTTTCCTCTTGATATCTCCACAGGATGTCATGTACATTAGAATGTTGCTGCTGTGGATGCCACTGTCCTACTGGAACACTACACAATTGTAGCTCATATTAAACAACCCTTGGATCTTCTCGTTGATTCTCATCGATCTCTATTAATGCAATTTCATTTTTATTTCATGATGCCTACAATCCAAGGATTTTATGACCATATTCAATCACAAGGAAAAACCGCTACAAACACTCTCATACCTGCTTTCCCTTTTTACAAATGAAGGACTTGTGTTAGACTTATTAGGAGTACTGATTTCTTTCTTGTTGTATCCAAGACCGGATTTGTCATTTGGTGATCTCTGTCTATCCAATATCTCATCCAGGATCATGGATTTGTTCAAGAATTTGATTTGGGTGTTTGACTTCTCAACCTTCTTTCTAAGATTCACAACTTCTGCATCCAGCTTATGACATGATTCTTCTTCTACTCCTTCCAGTGTATCTGAATCTTCTTCTTTACTTGCAGGAGAGAATTCAATATCAACATCATTATCTTTCCTTTTGCCTTTAGCCACCACTTGTCCCAAGTTTACATTTTTCACCTTACAATCTCTGGACATGAACACCTCTTCACAACCTCTGTCACACATTTGACTTGTACTGAGCAAATTATGTTTCAGACCATCTACAAGCAGAACATCCTGAGAATTTCCTTTGCCATTACTCAAACTCACCATCCCTTTACCCTTGACTTTACCTGGTTCATCATTTTCAAAGATCACATTTCCTGTTTTTCTTTTACTGATAGGAAGAAGCTTATCCTTGTCTCCAGTCATGTTCTTGGAACATTCACAATCTATATTCCAGGAGACCTTTTGTTTTTGAGTTGAAAGTATTAGACCACATTTTTCACTATATTTCTTTTTCCATGTGCTGGCCTTTCTAGCTAAGAGCTTTATCCTTGGATCTTCTTTGTAATTATTCACATGGCAGTTTGCAGCTTTGTGGCCGAAGTTATGACAGTTATAACATTCAAGCTCATTGTTCAATAAGGCAAAGTGATTGTTGAAGCATTGTCTACTCATTGACTGTTTATTATTTCTGGACCTCCTCAGTTGCATGTCTCTAAACTTAATTTGACAATTTGCAATCTATGGTTGTTTGTTACTTGGTTGTCTCATTCTCTGTTGTGGCATATATTTATTCCTTGGGTGTCTTGATTGCTCATGTCTAAATCTTAAGGAACAATTTACAGCTTTGTGGCCAATGTTAGAATAGTAGAAACAATATCCATAGAAAAAATCTTTGTACCTGGAAAATGATTGTCTTCTTTGAGCAGTCGATTTCTTCCATGCTGATGATTTCCTTGAGCAGAGGGTGCATTAATTATTTGTTCTACAGATTCAGTTCTGACACCTTTTTCTTTACTCCTCCTGGGCGGCTGATTATCTTCTTTTGTTTCTGCAGGTTTGTTGTTGTCATTGGTTGTAGATTTGACAAACTTGATGGGTTCTTTGTTACTTGACTGACCACTACTTGATCCCTATTCATAACCTAAACCAATTTTCAACTTTGGATTCCTTTGCTGATTCAGAATGGTGGCTAATCCTTCTGAGGTTTTGATACTTGACAGATTCTGATGATACAAGGCTTGAAACTTCTCCAACTCTTTCCTAGTTTTCACTACTTCTTCTTCCAGAGCTTCACATATTGCCTTCTTTTCTGATAACTGTTGTTTCATAATGTCTTTGATTTTATTTGCCTATTCTAATTCCACTTTTAGCAGGGCAAAGTCTTCATTAGGTTTTTTACTGCCTTTCTTGAACAGTATCAACAATTGTTTTTGCTTTCTCTTCTTAAGTCTGAGTCTGTCAATCTCTTCCAAAGTGTTGATCAAATCTCCTTCCAAGTCAACCACAACTTATTCATCATTAGCATCACTTCCTATGCTTTTATTATCATAATCCTCTTTGGCCATAAGCATGAAGTCATTTACCTTATCTTCACAAGAAGAGTCACTATCTGTGTATTTTGAAGAATCATCATTGTTTACACATAAATTTTTATTTTTACCAAATCTCTTGGGTTTGTACTTCTCTTCTCCTTCAGATTTATGGTCCTTCTGCTTGTGTGGACACTTAGATGCAAAGTGACCTATATTTCAATAGTTAAAACATTTGAATGGAAACTTGCCTTGGTACTTGCCTGATCCTTTCTTTAGTCTTCTGACAAATTTTGCTTCAATTTCATCAGCCTTAGAATCCTCATTCTTGTCTGCTTTAAATGATGCTTCTCTAGTGGTAGATTTATCTTTACTAATCCTCATTTCATAAGTAGTTAGAGTTCCTAGGATTTGATCAATAGACAAAGTCTTAAGATCATTCAGTTCTTCTATTGCAAAAACTTTTGGATTGAATCTATTAGGCATAGATCTTAAGATCTTCTGAACTAGTAATACGTCTTCAATCTTCTCACCAAGACCTTTCATGGAATTCACAAGCTCCTCAACTCTTAAGAAAAATTTGTTAATTGTCTCATCCTCATTCATCTTTAGTTGTTCAAACTATAATCTGTAGGTTTGAAGCTTGGCATCCTTTACCTTCTCATTACCTTCATAGCTGCTAATGAGTTTGTCCCACATTGCTTTGGCAGTTTCTAAGTGCATAACTTTTACAAATTCTGCTCTTGCAAGCCCACTCAGAATAACATTCATAGACTTAGCGTTGAAGCTGAATCTAACTTGTCATCCTTGGAAGCTAATACAACCAGATTTACATAACCAGTCTCTACCACATCCCAGACGTCTGCACCTAAATCCATTATGTAGGTTCTCATCCTAACTTTCCATAAGCCAAAGTTTGTTCCATTGAACATGGGGGCCTTATTGGTTGAAGTTCCTCCATGGCTAGTCATGTTTAAGCTCTAGGATCTACACTTAAATAAAGGGAACTCACTCTGATACCAATTGTTTGGGGGGGAGGTGAATCAATTGTTACCATGTTTACACAATTATGCTTATTTTAAACTATTTACAGAGCACTCAATGACAATCACAATAATGCAGGGAGGTAAGAAATAGAGCATTCAACATCAATCACACACATGAAATATACAGGGACAAATATTTCCTAAGGAAACCCATAAAGTGTAAAAACCTCTTCTTCTTGATATGATAAGTAATCTTTATTTTCTGTACATTATCATTCTTATGAGAACCAACTCATTGTGAGGATACCATCTCTATTTTGCAGGCTGCAACTTGCTGAGAGCACCAATTCTCTGGTTTCTCTATCACCCACTAGAAGGAAGCACCAACTCCATGGTTTCTCTAGCACCCACTAGAAGGAAGCACCAACTCCCTAAGTGTTCCAACACCAACTGGATGGAAGCACCAACTTCTAGTCACACAGGCATCGACTTGTATAACAGAGAACAATAGTTCGCCCTTGCACCACCCTGCCACCCTGGTTTTTCTGGCTACAACCAGATGGAAGCTACAACTCCCTGTGTTCAAGCACCCACTTGAAACCTTGAGGACACCAATCCTCCGTAGAACCTCCCAACCACTCTAAAATATAAATCTTTCGCTTTCTTAAATTTATCACAATGATACAACATTTATCTATGGCTTACCGGCCTCATCACTGTTCTGCTACACTGCTCTGCTATGCCTGCATCAATGTCTCTCTGCTCGTATCTTCTTGATCTTTTTGATCTTTTTCTTTGTCTCTGCATGCACACCTCGACTTTCTTTTCTTCTCTCAGATATACATATCTGTTCTATGTCTTTCTTCTGCGCTTTATGCTCTATGTATTATTTCCATTCTATCCGCTATGCCTCTTTTGTGCATTTCATCTCCTGCACACAACATGCTTCTACTCACATGAATCACTCTCAATAGCAGCTCACATCTCTTCTTTGTTCCGTGTTTTTATACTCTTTGTGCACCTTTTGCATAGCCTCATGCGCAATACCTCTGCTTCCTCTTTACATCGTCACTATTCTTCCTTATAATTCACTACAACTCCTCCTCACTACTGCATAGCTCGACAACATAATCACTTCACCTCTCTGTTCTACATGCATTTCTCATGTCTAGTCATCTCCTGATCATCATGGAAACTCTTCATATTCTCTAGCGGTTAGATCCATGTGTTCATCATCACTGGGAATTATGCTGATATTCCTTAGCTTCTCTGGAAATCGAGACTCTTTGTCTTCTCTGATGATCATCCTGAGATTGTTCTTCATCAGTGGCCATTATCATGAGATTCTTCGGCTTCTTTGGCAGTTACAGTCTTCAATGCTTTTCCATCTATCAATTGTCTCTATCATTAATCTTCATACTACTGGCAGTTACCTCGAGACTCTTCATCTCCTATAATGATCACCCTGAAGCTCCTTTGAAATCTCTAACATAAACAATCAATGGTTTCTGACAATTCCCCAGAGAACCTCCGCGTGCTCATGCTCTTGGTGCCTTTTCCCTTTCTAAGAAAAAATACATAGTGGACGCTAGATTTTCTAGCTAAGCCCCTTCATTTCACGTGACCACCGGAGGTGACCATATGCCTATCCAACAGTCGTTTTGCAATTTCGTGTTTCGGGTGATCGACTGCAAGTCACCTCGATTTTTCCAACTCACGAAACTCCGAGGTGGAGCCTAGAAACACTATCTCCTTCCCTTCTCTTATGTTGATGTGACCACTAGCGGTGACCACATCCCTATTCAAAAAGGCATTTCACGATTTCACATTTTGGGTGATCAGCTGTGAGTCACCTCGATTTTCCCAACTCTCGATCTGTGAAGTGGAGCTTAGAAACAAGCTAGCTCCTCTCTTAACTTTCGTTGATGTTACCTTTTCTATGACCACAGGCCAATCATTCGAGCGCTTCGTGTTTCATGATCTTGCGAACTTCGTCATCCTGATCAACGAACCATGACATTCCTCAATAGACGATTGTGATCAAATCGTGACCTCGCATGTCGGGTGTTTGAAAGTGAGCCAACTTTGTTGCTTCTTATTGGATATCTTTCGGAATGGAAGATCTGTTGACACCTATCCTCCTTAATATACGATCAGGATCTCCTCTGTGAGTCCGACCTTCGAGACTTTCAATTCTCAAACTATCGTTTTCTCCTGGAGAATTTCACCCGGAGTCCACGATCCAACGACACGTGTCCCTTTTGGATCGACGGTCACAATCCATTTGGGTATTCGGGGTTCGACAATCTCAACTCTCAACTTTCTGTCATCCTTTCTTTGCTTTTTCCCGGAGTTGACAATCCATTGATGCATGTCCTCTTTAATCCAACGACTATCCTACGCTTTGGTACTTCGGCCTTCAGGATTTCGGGACTTAGGGCATCTGCTGGTGGTAAAACTCTCGAAGCAAAACTATCGGAGTGATGTAACTCTTGCGTCACTCGATGACGTGTCACGAGCCGAGCAACTACCACGTGTCACTTGGATTAGTGATTTCCACGAACCAGAAATGCCGAATCAACTTGACACTTATCATTGTCTGATTGCACCACATGTCCTTGTTGACTTGGTCTGCCACAGGTCCTTGCTGACATGGTCTGCTGACGTAGATCTCCCTGATCTAACGGTCATTGTCTGATCTCCAGATCCAACGACTGACGAAACTTCACATTCCAAGGATTTCAAATCTCAAACATTCAAGGGCGTAACCTCCTCGCATCTCTATATCCGAAGTGAATGTTGTTCGTTCGATCAGGATCTTGGATCGACGAATCGATATTTTTGTGATTAGCTTATCCTGTCCTTCCACTCGAAATTTATCTGACGATTGACGTTTACTCCAGCTCTCCGACTCTCCGGACTTCGGGATTTCAAATCTCAAACTGAGAAACTTTCTAAGTGGTTTTCTCCGGAGTTGTGGATCATGTGCCACCTATCAATCTTGATGATGGACGGTCCCTTCTTACTTTGGGACTTCGATACTTTGACAGGTCTGCTCTCCTAAACTCATCAAAGCCTTAACCTTTGTGCATTTATCTCTAGATCCAACAGTTACTGGTCCTTCATGCTCTGATCGATGATTGATGCCTAATCTCCTCCTCTGTGCATTCCTCCCATTTGGACTCTGATCTGACGACCACTGTCGCTCCTCCTCCTGAGCTTACACTTCCTCCTAACCTGGAAGAATGTCTAAGTGTCAAAGGCCTTGACCTTTGATCCTTTTGCGAGTCTTGATGACTTGGACCTTGTCTCCTGAGCTTACACTGTTCCTGTTTTTCCATCTATGCACACTATGATCTTGCCATCAATGACAATCACACTTGTCTTGTAAACATGCCAACAATGTCCCCCTTTGGCATTGATGGAAAACCTGAACGACTGCACTATTCTACTTAGATCTCTAACTGTAGCGTCCAGACCACTCCTTTTCTCCCCCTTTGGCATCAATGTCAAAGAAAACATGCTCCCCTTGAGCTGTTGCAGTACTTTTAGGAGGTATAAGAGCTTCAACCAACACAAACTCCCCCTGACAGGATGGAATATCTTATTTGAGTCCTGTAGAGTATTTGTATCTATACCAGAGCCTTCTCCTTCTGATTCTTGGACCTGTTCATCTTCAGCTTCAACTGTGTCCTCTTTAGCAGACTCAATATTGCTCACCTCTCTCACTGGGAATCCTTCATCAACCTTTTATCGTCATAACTAAATGACTCCCCCTGTCACTCTTCTTTCCCTGCTTCTGACTGGTCTCTCCCTTTGGTAAGAGATTAGATCTTTCTAACAAGGTCTTTCCTCTTGATATCTCCATAGGATGTCATGTACATCAGAATGTTGTTGTTGCGGATGTCACTATCCTACTGGAACACTGCACAATTGTAGCTCATATTAAAGAACCCTTGGATTTTCCCGTTGATTCTCATCGATCTCCATTAATGCAATTTCATTTTTCTTCCATGATGCCTACAATCCAAGGATTTTATGACCATATTCAATCACAAGGAAAAACCGCTACAAACACTCTCATACCTGCTTTCCCTTTTTACAAATGAAGGACCTGTGTTAAACTTATTAGGAGTACTAATTTCTTCCTTGTTGTATCCAAGACTGGATTTTTCATTTGGTGATCTCTGTCTATCCAATATCTCATCCAAGATCATGGAGCTATTCAAGAATTTGATTTGGGTGTTTGACTTCTCAACCTTCTTTCTAAGATTCACAACTTCTTCTTCCAGCTAATGACATGATTCTTCTTCTACTCCTTCCATGGGATAAATGTTAACATAACATTCTTTTATTGTATCTGAATCTTCTTCTTTACTTGCAGGAGAGAATTCAATATCAACATCATTATCTGTCCTTACGCCTTTAGCCACCACTTGTCCCAAGTTTACATTTTTCACCTTACAATCTTTGGGTGTGAACACCTCTTCACAGCCTCTATCACACATTTGACTTGTACTGAGCAAATTATGTTTCAGACCATCTACAAGCAGGACATCCTGAGAATTTCCTTTGCCATTACTCAAACTCACTATCCCTTTACCCTTGATTTTACCTAGTTCATCATTTTCAAAGATCACATTTCCTGTTTTGCTTTTACTTATAGTCAGAATCTTATCCTTGTCTCTAGTCATGTGCTTGGAATATTCACTATGTATATTCCATGAGTCCTTTTGTTTTTGAGTTGAAAGTATTACACCACATTTTTCACTATCTTTCTTTTTCCATGTGCTGGCCTTTCTAGCTAAGAGCTTTATCCTTGGATCTTCTTTGTAATTATTCACATGGCAGTTTGTAGCTTTTTGGCTGAAGTTATGACAGTTATAACATTCAAGCTCATTGTTCAATAGGTCAAAGTGATTGTTGAAGCATTGTCTACTCATTGACTATTTATTATTACTTGACCTTATCAGTTGCATGTCTCTAAACTTAATTTGACAATTTGCAATATGCGGTTGTTTGTTACTTGGCTGTCTCATTCTCTATTATGGCGGATATTTATTCCTTAGGTGTCTTGATTGCTTATGTCTAAATATTAAGGAACAATTTACATCTTTGTGGCCAAAGTTAGAACAGTAGAAACAATATCCATAGAAAAAATCTTTGTACCTAGAAAATGGCTGTCTTCTTTGAGCAGGTCTATTTATTCCATGCTGATGATTTCCTTGAGCAGAGGGTGTATTATTTATTTGTTCTACAGATTCAGTCCTGACACCTTTTTCTTTACTCCTCCTGGGCGACTGATTATCTTCTTTTTTTTTTTGCAGGTTTGTTGTTGTCATTGGTTGCAGATTTGACAAACTTGATGGGTTCTTTATTGCTTGGCTGACCACTACTTGATCCCTCTTCATAACCCAAAACCATTTTCAACTTTGGAATCCTTTGCCGATTCAGAATGGTGGCTAATCCTTCTGAGGCTTTGATACTTGACAGATTTTGATGATACAAGGCTTGAAACTTCTCCAACTCTTTCCTAGTTTTCATTACTTCTTCTTCCAGAGCTTCACATCTTGCCTTCTTTTCTGATAACTGTTGTTTCATAATGTCTTCAATTTTCTTTACCTATTCTAATTCCACTTTTAGCAGGGCAAATTCTTCATCAAGGTTTTTACTAGCTTTCTTGAACTGTATCAACAATTGTTTTTTCTTTCTCTTCTTAAGTCTGAGTCTGTCAATCTCTTCCAAAGCGTTGATCAACTCTCCTTCCAATTCAACCACAACTTCATCATTAACATAACTTCTTATGGTTTTATTATCATAATCCTCTTTGGCCATAAGTATGAAGTCATTTACCTTATCTTCACAGGAAGAGTCTCTATCTGTGTCTTCTGAAGAGTCATCATTGTTTACACCTAAACTTTTATTTTTACCAAATCTCTTGGGTTTGTACTTCTCTTCTCCTTCATATTTCCGGTCCTTCTTCTTGTGTGAACACTTAGATGAAAAGTGAACTATATTTCAATAGTTAAAACATTTGAAGGGAAACTTGCCTTGGTACTTGTCTGATCCTTTCTTTAGTCTTCTGACAAATTTTGCTTCAATTTCATCAGCCTCAGAATCTTCATTATTGTCTGCTTTAAATGATGCTTCTCTAGTGGTAGATTTATATTTACTAATCCTCATTTCATAAGCAGTTAGAGTTCCTAGGAGTTGATCAATAGACAGAGTCTTAAGATCATTCAGTTCTTCTATTGCAGAAACTTTTGGATTGAATCTATCAGGCATAGATCTTAAGATATTCTGAACTAGTAATACGTCTTCAATCTTCTCACCAAGACCTTTCATGGAATTCACAAGCTCCTCAACTCTTAAGAAAAATTTATTAATTGTATCATCCTCATTCATCTTTAGTTGTTCAAACTGTAATCTGTAGGTTTGAAGCTTGGAATCCTTTACCTTCTAATTACCTTCATAGCTGCTAATGAGTTTGTCCCACATTGCTTTGGCAATTTCTAAGTGCATAAATTTTACAAATTCTGCTTCTGCAAGTCCATTTAGAATAGCATTCATAACCTTAGCATTGAAGCTGAATCTAGCTTGTCATCCTTGGAAGCTAATACAACAGGCTTTACATAACCAGTCTCTACCATATCCCACACGTCTGCACCTCAATCCATTATGTAGGTTCTCATCCTAACTTTTGAGAAGCCAAAGTTTATTCCATTGAACAAGGGGGCCTTATTGGTTGAAGTTCATCCATGGCTAGTCATGTTTAATCTCTAGGATCTACCCTTAAATAAAGGGAAATCACTTTGATACCAATTGTTGGTCAACTGAGTTGGGGGTGGTGAATCAGTTGTTACCGTGCTTAAACAATTATGCTTATTTTAAACTATTTACAGAGAACTCATTGACAATCAAAATAATGCAGGGAGGTAGGAAATAAAACATTCAACATCAATCACACACATGAAATATACAGAGACAGATATTTCCTGAGGAAATCCATAAAGTGTAAAAACCTCTTCTTCTAGATATGATAAGTAATCTTTATTTTCTTTACATTATCATTCTTATGAGAACCAACTCATTGTGAGGCTACCACCTCTATTTTGCAAGATGCAACTTGCTGAGAGCACCAACTCTTTGGTTTCTCTAGCACCCACTAGAAGGAATCACCAACTCCCTGGTTTCTCTAGAACCCACTAGAAGGAAGCACCAACTCCCTGGTTTCTCTAGCACCCACTAGAAGGAAGCACCAACTCCATAAGTGTTCCAACACCAATTGGATGGAAGCACCAACTTCCAGTCACATAGGCACTGACTTGCAAAACGGAGAACAATAGTTCGCACTTGCACCACCCTGCCACCCTGGTTTTTCTGGCTGCAACCATATGGAAGCTACAACTCCATGTGTTCAAGAACCCACTTGTAACTCTGAGGACACCAATCCTCCGTAGCACCTCCCAACCACCCTGAAATATAAATATTTTTCTTTCTTAAATTTATCACAGTGATACAACATTTATCTATGGCTTACCAGTATCATCACTGTTCTGCTACATTGCTCTGCTCTGCCTGCATCAATGTCTCTCTACTCGCATCTTCTTGAGCTTTCTAATCTTCTTCTCTGTCTCTTCATGTGCACCTCAACTTTCTCTTCTTCTCTTAGATATGCATATCTCTACTATGTCTTTCTTCTACACTTTATGCTCTGTGTATTATTTCCATTCTATGCGCTATGCCTCTTTTGTGTGTTTCAGCTCCTGCACACAACATGCTTCTGCTCGCATGAATCACTCTCAATAGCAGCTCACAACTCTTCTATGTTCTGCATTTTTATACTCTCTGTGCACCTTCTTCATAGCCTCATGCGCAATGCCTCTGCATCCTCTTTACAATGTCATTTTTCTTCCCTACAGGTTTCTCACTACAGCTCTTCCTCACTACTGCATAGCTCGAAAACATAATTACTTCAACTCTTTGTTCTGCATGAATTTCTCATGTTCAGTCATCTCCTGATCATCATGGAAACTCTTCATCTTCTCTGGCGGTTAGCTCCATGTGTTCATCATCACTGGGTGTTATGCTGAGATTCCTTAGCTTCTCTTGCAATCGAGACTCTTCGTCTTCTCTGTTGATCATCCTGAGACTGTTCTTCATCAGTGGTCGTTATTCTAAGATTCTTAGGCTTCTTTGGCAGTTACAGTCTTTGACACTTTTCCATCTGTCAATTGTATCTACCATTAATTCTCATACTACTGGCAGTTACCTCGAGACTCTTCAGCTACTCTGGCGATCACCCTGAAGCCTCTTTGAATTCTCTGGCAAAAAAAATCAGTGGTTTCTGGCAATTCCCCAGAGAACCTCCGTGCACTCATGCTCTTGGCGCCTTTTCCCTTTCTAAGAAAAACTACATAGTGGGCGCTATATTTTCTAGATAAGCCCCTTCCTTTCATGTGACCATCAATGGTGACCATACGACTATCCAACAGTGGTTTCGCAATTTTTCATTTTGGGTGATCGATTGCAAGTCACCTCCATTTTCCCAACCCGTGAAACTTTGAGGTGGAGCTTAGAAACACTAGCTCCTTCCCTTCTCTTCTTCTGATGTGACCACTGGCTGTGACCACATCCCTATTCAAAAAGGCATTTCGCGATTTCACGTTTCAGGTGATCAGCTGTGAGTCACCTCAATTTTCTCGACTCTTGATCTGCGAAGTGGAGCTTTGCAAAAAGCTAGCTCCGCTCTTAACTTTCGCCGATGTGACCTTGTCTATGACCACATGCCAAGCATTCGAGCGCTTCGTGTTTCACGAGCTTGCGAACTTCGTCGTGCCTGATCAACGACCCACGACATTCCTCAATCGACGGTTGTGATCAAATCATGACCTCACATGTCAGGTGTTTGAACGTGATCCAACTTTGTTGCTACTGACTAGATATCTTCCGAAATGGAAGATCTACTGACACCTGTCCTCCTTAATCTATGATCAAGATCTCCTCCGTGAGTCCGACCTTCGGGACTTTCAATTCTCAAACTATCGTTTTCTCTCGGAGCATTTCACCTGGAGTCCATGATTCAACGATGCGTGTCCCTTTTGGATCAACAATCAAAATACCTTCGAGTATTCAGGGTTCAAAAACCTCAACTCTCAACTTTCTGTCATCCTTCCTTTGCTTTTTCCCGGAATTGACAATCCACTTACGCGTGTCCTCTTTAATCCAACGGCTATCCTCCGCTCTGGGACTTCGGGACTTAAGTCATCTGCTGGTGGTAAAAATCCCGAAGCAAAACTCCTAGAGTGACGTAACTCTTACATCACTCAATGGTGTGCCACGTTCTGAGCAACTGCCACGTGTCACTCAGATTTGTGATTTCCACGTACTTGAAATGTCGAATCAACTTGACACTTGTCATTGTCTGATTGCACCACGTGTCCTTGCTGACTTGGTCTGCCATGGGTCCTTGCTGACGTGGTCTGCTGACGTAGATCTCCCTGATCTAATGATCATTTTCTGATCTCCAGATCTGATGGCTGAAAAAACTTCGCATTCCGGGGATTTCAAATCTCAAACATTCAGGGGCGTAACCTCCTCGCATCTCTATATCTAGAGTGAATGTTGCTTGTTCAATCAGGATCTTGTATCAACAACTTGATCTTTCTGTGATGCAACTTTGCTAGCTTATCCTGTCGTTCCACTCGAAATTGATCCGACAACTGACGTTTACTCCGACTCTCCGACTCTCCGGACTTCGGGGATTTCAAATCTCAAACTGAGAAAATTTCGAAGTGGTTTGCTCCAGAATTGTGGATCGTGTGCCACCTGTCAGTCTTGATGATGGATGGTCCCTTATTACTTTGGGACTTCGGGACTTTGACAAGTCTGCTCTCCTACGCTCATCAAAGGCTTAAAATTCATGCATTTATCTTTAGATCCAATGGTTGTTGGTCTTTCACTCTCCGATTGATGGTTGAGGTATAATCTCGTCCTTTGCGTGTTCCTACTCTCTGGACTTTGATCCGATGACCACTATCACTCCTTCTCCTGAGCTTACGCTTTCTCCCGACTTGGAAGAATGTCTAAGTGTCAAAGGCCTCAACCTTTGATCCTTCTGCGGGTCCTGATGACTTGGACCTCCTCTCCTGAGCTTACACTATTCCTGTTTTTCCATCGAAGCACACTCTGATCTCGCCATCAATGACAAGCACACTCGGCCTGTAAACATGCCAACAAACAACCTGGTAATAACATCCTCCTCAAAAACATTTCAAAAATATGTGACTTGCACACTATCAACCCACATATATCCGTGCTTTACTTTTCTACGACCCGTGTACATCCATGTCTTGCCCATTGTCAAACCGTGAATAACCTATCCACGTTTTTATACATTGTGAGGCACATACAACTGCACTTTTATGATGACCACTTCATAGCTCCCATATTCTACAAATCAACTATGTGCATGACAGGGGAAGTAATGCAAATGATAAACACAATAGGAAATGAGTATGTAATGGAAGGTACCACATATATCCAAGTATTTGGAGTTACCAAGATCTCTCATGTATTTCCTAAGTTCATTCTATACAAGTTAGCAATATAGGAGATATCTTATCAGAGTCATCTATATGGATTTGGATCTTCTATTGCCAAAGAAAAGAAATCTCCATGGCCTACTTTGCCTTTGCATATTGGATCTTATGGTCTCAACAATGCTAAATGCGCCAAAGTAGAAGGTGAAGCTTTGGTACCCTATCGATTTACATAAGAGAGATTTAGAAGGCACATCCTCTAAGTGTAGTAGCATGACGATGGATGATGCTAATATATGCATGGACATATCAACATGAATCCTAGCAAGAGGAAGAAATCTTTAGAAGGGACAAAACTTAGGATGAAATTTTGGCAAGGACAAGATTAAAAAATAAAGCACATACATAAAATAAAAAGAAAGAGGAGGAGAGGAAAAGGAAAGAAGATCAAGAATTCAAGGACAAGGAAACAAAACAAGAATGTAAGAATAAAGTGGAAGAAGATTCATATGCAAAAGTTATGGCCCTAACAAGGTAACACTCCAACTATAATTGGGGACCATGTCAACCCATCATAATTTGAATATTGTTGGAGTTACTTCACACCCACATAGGATTTCTTTTTCCTAAGGTATTTCCTTTTTTGTTAGTCATAATTAGTCATTATCCAGTGTCCTATATTTTAGGGGAGAATATTCCACCTGGAGAATATTCTTTTCAGTTGACACTTCAGTTTGACTAGTTGAGTTGAGTCTAGATAATGCATTGGTTTTGTCACCATGCATCGTTGGGATCATCACCAAATAATTCACACTTGCCTTGGTTTCATCACCAAAATGGAACATTACCCTTGATTCCTTGATCTACTCCTCAATACACTCTATTTTACTCAGTTAACTGAAGACTAGTTGACTAGTTAACTCAACTAGGTGGCAATTCACTCCCGTAACTGCTTGAGAGACTAGACTATGTGGCAGTTCACTCCCATAACTGTTGGTGTGTGTCCATATCACTCTATACCACCACTATGGCGCATTGGTTCTCCTCCAATGCTCATTCATTGAGTTATACATAGTATATCATGTGTAAATTATTCATTATTCATTACGGTTAATGAAAATTCTTCCATTATTACTCTCCTTCTTCTTCTTTCTCAATTTATATCTCCAAATGTGTGTAGTATTTTCTATATAGATCTATTATGTGTATATTCAACACATTTACATGGTATCAGAGCCGACATACTGCTAAGCAAAAGATACACCAACTTTTTTTGCAGGTACAAAAGATTGAAGACAACAGAAAGATGAATTTCCAGAAAGAATTCATTCTTACACCTTACAATTACTTTGCATGGAAGGAGAAAATATTCATGCATCTCCGAACCAGAGGATTTTACAGGTTAACCTTGAATACCAAAAAAACACCGACATCAGCCATAGAAAAATCCAAGTATTTAAATCAAATGGATGAAGCATTTGGAACAATTTGCAGTCTTATTTCTCCCGATCTCCTTTTTCACATATATTCCTGTAAGACTCCCAATGAAGTCTGGACCACCTTGGAAGGGATATTTGGAAAACATGATGAGATGAGGGGACACATGCTGGAGGTGGAATTGCTCACATTAGATAGAAATTTTTTCAACAATATCCAAGATTTCCTTACAAAATTCAAGGATTTACTGTCGCAACTCAAAGCTTGTGGGGTTGATAAATCTAAGGAGGAGAAACAAATGGTTCTCACCATTCTCTCCAAACTTGGTCTTGAATTATCTGTGTTCATATCAACATTCCATTCAATCAAATTATTCTCTAGATCCACCTGGAAGATGCCTTCTCTTGAGGACTTTATTGAATCCCTGACACAAGAGCAAACCAAGCTCATCAACATGGGAAAAATAAAAGGCCCAAAGGTGCATGCACTTACTGTGCAAGATGGAAGACATCAATATTAGAAATCTAAAGATAAATACAAAAGGAAAGATCATGCACATCCGAAGAAGGAAGGGTACAAAAACCCCTTCACCGATGCCTCCAGATCCAAAGGTGGAAAGGGAAGAAAAGGGGAGAAATGCACGTACTTCCATAAAGGATTCCATCTAGAATATGCATGCATGCAGAAACAAATAGATCTAATGAATCAAATAATTTATAAAAACAACCTTGGAGATTGCATTCCCGAGGGTGCCAAGAAGAAGAAGCCACAAGATCAAAATCCCAAGAAAGACAATTCTAGCCATGCCTTGATTGCCATCAACTCCTCTCCTGATGCTTGGATCTTATATTCAAGAGAATCACATCACATGGATGCCTCAAAATAAGACTATTCTTCATTGGATTCATACAAAGGTCCTCCTATTCTGATGGGGGATAACTCTTTAGTTGAAGTCACCGACAAACGAAGGATTGAACTCACCAACGGAAGCTTCAAGAATGTGTTGCACGTTCCCAAACTTTCCATCAACCTTCTCTCCGTGTACCAGATGAAGAATTATGGAAACAAAAATAAATTCATATTCACACCAAATGTAGTGGACATCTATGACATGAAAACCAACTCCAGGGTTGCTACTGGTGAGGTAAATCATCAATCTAGATTGTATGCATATTCTGAATTTATTGAACCAGACTCTGCTTTACTGCTTACCTATGTTGATGAAAGTAGTAGGATATGGCACGAAAGGTTTGGACATTTCAATTTAAGATATATGCAACGACTTAGAAAGAAAATATTGGTTGATGGTCTACCTAACATCCATTTCTCCAAGGGAGTGTGTGAGGGATGTGTTCTTGGAAAACACCCTCAAGAGAAATTTGACAAAGGAAAGTCTCACAGAGCATCCATGCCTTTAGATATGATCCATAGTGACCTTATGAGTTCTTTTCCACATCCATATATCAAAAAAGAGAGGTTTTTTCTCATTTTTGTTGATGATTTCTCATGTTTTACATGGATTTAATTTTTCTCAGGAAAAAATCCGAGGTCTTTCAACACCTCAAAGATTTAAAAGCCCTGGTTGAGACACAATCCAGAAAGAAAATCAAATTCCTCCAAACTGATAACGGGGGAGAGTATGTCAATCATGAGATCCATAATCTTTTCCATGAGGCAAGGATTCAGTTGTAGCACACAGTTCCCTATACTCTGCAGCAAAACAAAGTTGCTGAGCGGAAAAACATATCTCTAAAAGAGATGACATCTTACATGTTGCATGCAAAGTCACTACCACATATACTATGGGGCGAAGCACTTAATTGTGAAAGACACATCCAAAACAGATCTCCCCATAGATATGTCAAGGATAAGACCCCCTATGAGGCTTGGAGCAGCCTCAAACCGAAAGTGACCCACTTTCATATTTTTGGTTCACGTGCATGGGCCCAGATTTCCTCTGAAAAGAGGAAGGCACTTGATCCATAGAGAAACGAGTGTATTTTTGTTTGACATCCCAACGATGTGAAGGGATATAGACTTATTGATATTTCCTTGGACCAACTCATCATTGAGCGAATTGTCCAATTTGAGTAAAGTGTTTCGCATGTACCTCAACAGTCGCATGCAGACACCTTCATTCTTCCACCTATCCGATATGATCAACATGCACATGCCGACTCTTCTTCAGATGAGAGTTCTAATTCAGAGGACTCACATGACTCAAATACAGAGTCAGTATAGTCAGATACAAAGTCAGATAATCTAGATGCAGTTGCAGAGCTAGAGCAGAGGTTCAAGTGGGCATATACTACTCTTCAGGATGCATGGGATTTTGTTGGTGATCCAAATGTTACTAGGAGGACTTGATATGATTTCGAGGAGTCTCCTGTTGCACTCACTACCATTGAACCATTTCCCTCCAGACATCTTTTCTTGGTTCAGTTTTCATATCCACAGTCTTATGTCGAGGCTGCTGGAAATCCCTTTTGGGAATTCACCATGCAAGAGGAGTGCAACTCCCTACTCGAGAACCAGAGTTGGGATCTAGTTCCCCTTCCTTCTAGAAAGAAACTTGTCAGATGCAGATGGGTCTACATGACCAAGAGTGCAATGGATGGACAGATTAGCAGATACAAATCCAAGTTTTTTTCCAAAGGCTTTCAGTAGGTGCATGGCATTGACTATGATGAGACCTTTGATCCAGTAGCGAAGATTGATTCCAAACCATTGACACTTACCATTGTGGCAGCCAAGGGATGGGAAGTTCATCAGATGGATGTGAAGAATTCATTTCTTCATGGTGATCTCTCCGAGGAGATCTATATGGAGCAACCCCAGGGATTTATGCAGGACTCATCTTTGGTCTGTCGACTGAAGAAGTCCCTTTATGGCCTAAAGAAGGCTCTGAGGGCATGGTATGCCAAGATGGAATCCTACCTATTGTCACAGAACTTTGTATGTTGTAAATAAGACCTAAATGTCTACATGCTGAGGATGACTGATTCACTTATACTCTTGGTTCTGTATGTTGATGAGTTTCTGAGCACTAATTACTCGACTTCGACGATTGTTGCAGTCAAGAGGATTCTACATGACAGGTTTTTGATGAAGGACATGGGTCTGCTACACTTCTTCCTTGGACTCGAGATCAGTCAAGATGCATCAGGCATCAAACTGTCTCGGGCCAAGTATGCACAAGATCTCCTTGAGACATTTCACATGATACACTGCAATTCTGCTCCGACTCCTTTCCTATCATGAGTCAAACTTGAGGATGTCGGGGAGACTCCACTGGTTGACAACACACTGTACAAACATCTAGTGGGGAGATTGTTGTATCTCACACACTCTAGACCATACTTATCTTATGCAGTTGGCACAATTTCTAGGTTCATGTAGGGGTCGCAAGAGCTACATTGGAAGGCTGCAAAGTGTATCCTTCGATACGTACATGGAACGATCACATTTGGGATTCATTATGAAACAAAATCTACATTATATCTCATCAAGTTTACTGATTTTGATTGGGTTGGCGATATCACTGATTGCAAGTCCACATTTGGTTACTCACTAAGTCTTGGTTCCAGGCCTATCTGTTGGTTGAGAAGGAAGCAAGCTGCCATTGCTCTATCTTCAGCCAAGGCAGAGTATAGAGGGGTGGTTAACATAACCATTCAGGCTATGTGTCTACAACATTTTCTCACTGAGTTGGGAATTTAGTTTCATCGGCCGATCGTCATCTGGTGTGACAACCAGAGCACTCTGAAGTTCTACATATATCCAGTTTAGAGGAAACAGATGAAGCACATCGAGATCCACATGCACTACATACGGGACTTAGTACATGAGGGGATCATCGACCTACAATTCTATCCTTCAACAGAACAGATGACAAACATCTTCACCAAGACCTTCACTGATTAAAAATTCCATTCTCTGCGAAGTTGTCTTGGAGTGAAGGACACAGTTTCCTAGAAAATGTAGTTCTTATTTTTACATACATTGTACCTTGAGGGGGGGGTTTTCCCATTAGGTTTTCCCTCTTTCCTCACTTTATTTTCAATGTATGTTTTGTATTTGGGTATCTAACATGGCCTCGTTGTCAGGATCCATTCTTTATTTTCACCATAGTGATGTTCAGGGGGGTGTTGGAGTTACTTCACACACACCTAGGATTTCTTTTTCCTATGGTTTTTCCTTGTTTATTAGTCATAATTAGTTATTATCCAATCTCCTATATTTTAGGGGAGAATATTCCACCTGGAGAATATTCTCTTCAGTTGACACTTCGATTTGACTAGTTGAATTGAGTCTAGATGCTGCATTGGTTTTGTCACCATGCAACAATGGGATCATCACCATATAATGCACACTTGCCTTGGTTTCATCACCAGACTGGTGCATTACCCTTGATTCCTTGATCTACTCCTCACTACACTCTATTTCAATCAGTTAATTGAAGTCTGGTTGACTAGTTAACTCAGTCATGTGGCAGTTCACTCCCGTAACTGCCTGAGAGACTAGACTAGGTGGAAGTTCAATCCCGCAACTGCTAGTGAGTGTCCAGGTCACTCTAGACCACCGTTATGGTGCATTGGATCTCCTCCAGTGCACATTCATTGAGTTATACAGAGTATATCATGTGTAAATTATTCATTATTCATTACGAGTATCGAGAATTCTTCCATTCTTTCTCTCCTTCTTCTTCTTTCTCAATTTCTCTCTACACATGTGAGTAGTATTTTCTAGCTAGATCTATTCTGTGCAGGTTCAACACATTTACAAATATAGGAACTAAATAAAATAGAGGAATCTACTAGAGACTTTTAGAATCATTGTGGATGCTCCAATAAGGTTTTGAAACCCTAAAACTAACCCTAATTCTAGCTATCAGAACCCTAACAGAGGGAGGGAAAATAGTTCATTTTTTCATTAGGGTTGAGTAGGAGTGTAGATGAGATGCTAACAAAGAAACAAAACATAAATGTGTTGTAGATGACTATAGAAGAACAAAATTGTTGGAATACTAAGAGGGGGGTGTGAATCAATATGATCACTTTTTACCACTTTCAATCACAATAAATATAAAATTCAACTTTATCAACAATATTCAATGGTTTATCACTTATTCATTCATTATATCATTTCATCATAAACAATATCATTCATAAGTGCATAATAAACAACCACATATACACAATACACCGAAATTTACATGGAAACCCAAATGGGAGAAAACCACATAATGTTTTCTTATATATATCAATAATACATTCATAAGAAGCATCAACTTCCCAATTCTCCTACACCAATTGTAAGGAGGCTCCAACCTCCTATTTAAAGGCTCCAACCTAAAGGAAGCTACAACTATGTGCATGATAGGGGAAGCAATGCAAGTGATAAACACAATAGGAAACATGTATGTAATGGAAGGTACCACATATATCCAAGTATTTTGAGTTACCAATCTCCCTCATGTATTTCCTAAGTTCATTATAGACAAGTTCAAAATATAGGATATAGCCTATCAAAGTTATCTACATGGATTTGGATCTTCTATTGCCAAAGACAAGAAATATCCATGGCCTACTTTGCCTTTGCATATGGGATCTTATGGTCTCAACGATGCTAAATGCGCCAAAGTAGAAGGTGAGGCTTTGGTACCCTATCGATTTAGAGAAGAGAGATTTAGAAGGCACATCCTCTAAATGTAGTAGCATGATGATGGATGATGCTCATATATGCATGGACATATCGACATGAATCCTAGAAAGAGGAAAAAATCTATAGAAGGGGAAAATATTATGATGAAATTAAAGGAAGGACAAGATTAAAAAATAAAACACATACATAAAATGAAAAGCAAGAGGAGGAGAGAAAAAGGAAAAAAGATCAAGTAGCCAAGGACAAGGCAACAAAACAAGAATGTAAGAATAAAGTGGAAGAGGATTCCAAACCCAAAATATAGGAAAAATTAAAGGAAAGGTAGGATAGGGATCAAGAGGTTGGAAAGGATAAGAAGAGGAGAGAAGATGCATAAAATGAAAGGGAAAAAAAACAAGAAGCAGAGAAAAAGAGAATTGAAGATGAAAAGTTAGTTAATGAGGTAAAACATGAGAAAAAGAAATATGAAGATTAGATGAATGCAACAGAAAAAACAGGGGAAGGAATATCAAATTCACAAGAATAAATTCCACCAAAGATGGCATGTATCATTAACATGAGGTCACACTCCTTTTTTAATATTGAGCATAGGGAAAGTTTCATAGGTAGACATGAAACAAGTGGACATTCTCGATTAATTTGATTTTTTATAAGAAAAGGAAGTAGGTAATTATGGATGCCCATGAGAAGAAGAATATTTAAGAGGATGCATAATTGATTGTTACTATGGATACTCATATTATTAAATAACAGACTCATACCCCATAGACACATTTTTAGTAGGGGTCACATGCTTTCAAGTGATTGAATGGAATGTGAATAAATGGTAAAAGAATTGGAAGAATCTAAGGAAAGGATATAGACTCTAGAGGTGATCTAGGTTGTATAGAGAACAAAAGGAAAGGAAGGAATCAGAATGGAAACACACACACACACATAAATATTGCAGGGAGAACAATACTACAGTGAAAACTAGATTCTATTAATAAATGAAATCAGAAAAGAATGCAAAATGCAAAAAAATACAAACTAGCTAGAATGGTGGTAGCTTATCTTTAAAGAGAGATGTGTCGACTATGCTCATTTGCAATCAAACATTACAAGAGGTCAAAATATCCTCTTAACATAAAGTACTAAAACCTAAATATCAGAAACAATAACCCTAGGAGTCGAAGTGCCAAAAGGATTATGGGCCCAAAGGTGGTTAGTTGATTTGTCAACTTCCGGAGGGAACAACTTTTGCATACAATCTTTGTTTGGGGTGCACAATAGCTCGTTGGAAAGAACTAACCAAGAATTACTATTGTTGGTAGGCCTAGGAAAACCATGGCCACCCAGGCTCTTGAATGGCCAAAAAACATCATTTAAGGCCTCAAAATGGCCCCAAAAGTTTAGGACTCGAAAAAATGTAGATAAACAAAATGTCAAGATGGAGACCCAAGTTGAGTGAGTGGAAGAGGTGGGTGACCATTGATTTCCACTTGGATTAATCCTCCACCTTTAGGAAGAAATGGTCCCCATTGCATTATGTCCCTTAGTAGATGGGGAAACTTTTGTTGAATTTGACACCTAGTGAGCTACTTTCCTTGGTGAAGAAGTTGCCATGTTTTGAAAACTCGATAGCGTTGTATGTTCTGTTGGTGGATTCCCTTTTCCTTGGTGTCCATGATCTGATTCACTATAGCATACTCAATGAAATCATGATTGATTTCTATATGGGTCAAATTCTCAACCACCACTGAGGTGCCCAATAGGGGTGGAGAATATGGTCAAAGTAGCTCCACATTAAATACTAGGTGTAATCCAAGGAAAGGGGGGATACTCGATTCAAAATAATTCTCACCCACAACATTTGTGATGGTTTAAGGTCCATATCAAAGTGGTATGAGCTTCCTGTGGGGAATTTTGACACACTCTTTCTGCAAATGTAACCACAACTTATTACCAACTTGAAACTTGTGTGGAACTCAATGTTGGTCATGTCACTGCTTGTACTTGGAATTATCTTTCTGTAGGATATCATGAACATGTTGTTAGATGTGATGGATCCATTAAGCAAATTTGGTTTCTCTATATACCTCGGTTTGAGCATGGGGGAACTCTTCCTATGAAGATGCAATGGAAAAAACTACATCAATGGAGGATAATAGAGGGAACCCCAAGCACACCTGAAAAGAGATGTTGTCAATAGATTTATAGGGGGATATGTTGTAGCTATGTTGAACATATGGAAGTCTCTCATCCCATGTACATGTATACTTGGAGTTTTACATGCACACGATATGCACAATCATCCTATTGACTACTTTTATTTTTCCATTTGTTTGGGGGTGGAAGGCAGTTGATTTGGTCAACTTGACGTCCATCAAAGACCATAGGATGTACCAAAAGGTACCAAGGAACCTACTATCCCTATTTGAAATAATTTTCCATGGTATCCAAAAATGAACCCAAACAAACTCAAAGAAGAGCTTAGTAGTGGTTTCAGCTCTTATACTCTTCCTACATGGTGTCAAAATGGCCATCTTAGAGAATCAATTGACAACCACAAAGACACAATCATTACCATGTTTGGTGGAGGGTGTTATAACCCTATATTTCATAGGATCATATGGTGATTGAAATTTCTTCCTTTAGGGATTTTATGTGGTAAATGATATTTCATTTTGCAAATAATTTCCTAAAGGAGAGAAAATAAGCATGGTTTGATTTTTAAAATATACCCTTAAGTTGATTAAATTGGGTTATTATAGCATGTGAAAATAAAATTATATTGTAAAGTCTTAAAATGCAAGCTTGGCACTTCATGACGCATGTTTTTATCCTAATTTGTAAGGTGACATGACAGTTTGGTAGGTAGCACTTAATCCTTGCGCTAATCTCATCGGCGACATCTGTAGCGTCGAGATCAATGGTCCTCAGTTCATTTCAGAACCCCTGACCTTTCTTCCTTTAACGGGGGGGTTCCGGAAAAGTAGTTTCCCGCGCGCTGGCCCCACCTAACATGTTGCCTCCATGTTATTTCAGACCCCCCTCTCTCAAATATACTTATCGCCTACCCCCCCCTCCAGAATCCTGCCAAACCACCGCTCCAATACCACCTACACCCCCACTTACACCTGTCCTCCACTCATCCTCTCACCTATTCATACCCCTTTTCTCCCACTTATCACCTCATCCACCTCTCTAATCACTCTCCCTACACCTCACCTCCTGTATCTACTTCCCCCTCTCACCACACACCACCCGTCTCCTCATTCCTAATACCGTCCACCTCTCTACCTATGCTTCCCTTCTTCCTACCACTTACACTCCCACATTCACTCATTGCATATCCTATTTGACACTTGTCCCCACGTCATCATATCCATTATCTGATTAAATTTTCCCCATGACCATTGACCGTCAGCTGGCACGTAACGATCCCGCGTCACTAAAAAGACAACGTGGCGACCAAAAGGTAAAATATCTCAGAGTTCAAGCATCATATAACCATCCATATCAAATGTAGATAAATGTCATTCGGGTACTTCGGATCTTGCAACTTGCACAAAGTTTAATCATGCCCCTATATGCCGATGGTCACAATGTCGTCTTGGTCACTCTTCCACTTTAGATTTCATCCTTCAGGTAATATCATTTCCATCGATTCATTTCACCCGAAGCTCGAAGGACCGAAGTCAGGGTTCCTCGTGCTCTCAAATCCTAATTCCATAATCATTGTTCTGAGTGGCAATGTTCCTTTTGGTTTATGGTTAATTACAAGTGTTTCAAAAAGGCTCCTTTTCCTTCGTGGGAAATGTGGACATTTGAGAAATCCACAGGCTTTGATAAACAGTCAGAGGATAAGAATACGTGACAATAATAAGTTCAGGGTGGAATCTAGATTCAACAAGGACAGTGAATCATGGGATCTATTTTGATATCATGATAAAATCCTACATTCAGTTCTCGATCACAGTCACCAATAAAGACCAATAACTAAGTAGTCATCAACAACCTCCTTCAAACCAACAAGAATTTTCAGGATAACCGGGGCACATGTTGAGAAACTGAAAGAGGGTTTTGCTCAACACAGGACAAATAACAATAATCTCTCCCATATTTCTCAATATATCTGTTACATATTGGGATAATCGAGAGCATATTTGAGCCCTATTTTTCGAGATTCATGATTTTTCTGTTTGACACATCTTTTTCAAACGACGATCCCAGATAGATGGAGAGGAATTTCATAAAACTAAGAGAGGTTTTTACTCAAAACAAGATGATATACAAAAAAATCCCCCGGAGTTTACACAACTCTCTCATATTGTGAGATTCAAAGACCCCTTTGTACCCCATTTTTCAGAATTTCGGGGGCAAAGAATCAAAAGGACATATGGCAAAGAGAAAAAAAATGAAGTTACCGATCAACAAAAGATCCCAAAAACCAGCCTCAACAACTCAAAATTTATTATAACCTATCCAGATTCTGTGGAAGAAATCTTTTTGATTTTCTATGATTGTAATAGTTAGTTTAAATTTTCCTAAAATAAATCTTGATCTGTTATGACATGATAACTTGTAAATGAACTTATAAATACTTCCCATTTCGAAGTATGATGGGTTGGGACCTGTACGTAGGATAGGATAAACATTTTAAAGTAGCTCACATATCCCCCTTTGATCATTTCCAGTAATACATATGTAATTACAAGATTCCCATGTCACTTATGTTGGTGAAGTGCATCTATCTTTGTATATGTGTTTTCACTGTTTTTCAACTATTATCCATAACTTCTAAATTATTCAACAGAATATTAGGAGCATAATTTGTTTAAATGTACACTCTGCCTATGGCTGTGAATAATTTCCATGTTTTCTACTAGAAGGTCAGTACCAGAATTCTTGATTTCTATGGTACAATCATATCTTCTCAACTTTCCTTTCACATCACTCAACAATATTAAGAATCCAACAAAGTGCCTATCTTTCCCTTTAATGTTTCCTGTAGAACTTATCTTGATTGAACACAACCTCTTTGAATCTATTTTCCCAATGGCCCATCTTCTCTGTCCCAACCAATGATTAAAAAAACCAAACCTTGCACTATCATAACTAGCCTAAAAGTTCCAGCAAACAAAGATAAATATTATAGATAGATCCCTCTCTGAGTCTAGGAGGGCTAGATCCTAGACTCCAAAGTGGTTTTGTAGTTACCTCTTTCAACTTCCTCTTCATCCTGAGAAATTACAGAGTGATAACATAGTGGTGACCATACTGGGGAATGTTCCTCAGAGAAGCATTTCAAGTTCCCGATCTAATTATTGATGGTGGATAATGATCAGACACAAGAAGGTTGAATCATTTACTTGGTGACTCCAAACAAATCCAATCAGTTTCAAATCCAAGACTCCACTGGAGGAAGAACCTGAAACATGGAAAGACAATTTGTAAATATCAGGTATTCAAGTTGGGATTTTATCCAAGACAGAATATGCTTTATTTTTAATTATTTCTTCTCTTTTCATGATCTTGGTCAAGACCATATTGTTGAAACTGATATTGATCATATCCAACCTAATGAGCCTCAAAATATTAGGCTTGATCTTATAGTTCCTGTACATACTCCTACACCTGTTAAAATTCTAGATAGATACAAGCCTCTAGTCTTACCTCCTATATTCCATGATTTCCCTGCAAATTATCACAAATATCTTCCTAGGTTTGATGGAGAATATGGTAACATCATTGCTGAGAAACACATTTAGGGTTTTGAAAAATTTCTTGATCTTTTTGAAGTTGAAGAAGATGATGTATATATCATAATTTTTTCTTTATCTTTGCAAGGTAAAGCTAAGGAATGGTTCAAAAACTTACCAGCTGCAAGCATTGGTGATTTCCATCAGTTTGTGAAAATATTCCTTGATAAATGGGTGATCAAGAGGAATCTATTTCTCATTTTAGAAGAATATGATCATTTTAAAAGAAAACCAGGAGAAACAATGCAACACTCTTCAGCTAGGTTCAATCAAGTTTATCATTCAATGCTTGTTGATATAAAACCTCCTCTTGATTTAGCTCTCTTACACTACCCGAATGCCTTTGATCCAGAAATGGCATTTCAATTGAGAGAAAGGAACACTACAACACTTGAAGAAATGCAGAATAATGAAATATGTGTAGAATCTAATTTGCTCATAAAAATGTCAAAGTTAAAATCATAAGAGAAGGAAAACATAATGAAGGAGCATCTGACATTGTAACACCCATGTTTCCCCCAGCTTGTAATTAATCGTAAAATAGGATTACCATGCTAAGGCATGTGGACAATGTAAATGTATTATTGTTTGAGTTGCCAATAAATGACTGTGGGGGTGAAGCCTTGAAAGTACTAGCCATGATATCACTAGAGGAAAGATTGTGAAAACTATAAGAGAGGGTTCATTATATCAAATAACCCCAAATTTTCCTTGATGGGGATAATAAATCTCCTTCGGATCCCAATGAGAGAAACTAGTTAATGAAGAAAGGACTATTGGTTGAATTATCAACCACTCCCATGAATAAAAGCATGTTCTGACTGCAAAATGTCAGCTCGAAGTACCATTGGGTATGACAGACCAAGCTGACCCGAGTTCCCTTCTGACATAAGGAAGAGGATGGGTTGAGAACCAACCTAGGAAAAAGAGATAATAAAAATTGGTAAGGAGAATGCGCAGAGATATCAAGAAAAGGATGAACAGAAGGCCGCGAGATTGATGCTGAGTGAGAATTTGATAAACCTTGCCCAAGGCCATAACAAAGAGAGAAATCTCTGAATGTTGCAGAGAAACGAACCCAAGCAGAAGATGAAACAAAGAAAGAATATTTGAGAACTGCGAGAGTTCCCTGGTGATATCATGGCTTGGAACGGGGGTGGCCATAGTGCTAAGAATGAATCCCTCTAAGCCTATGGTCAAGTGGAAGGATGAACACCCACAGTCAGTTAGTTGGCTACCCCCTGTAATAGATAAGTAATCACATATCTTGTGCATTTAAGTGGTACTGTGAATTAAAGTTGGATATCCTATGAATGTTGCAGGGATGGATATGTTTTCTTAATGATTTATACTGTACCCTTTTTGTGTCTGCTTGATTGTGTAATTAGGCAAGTAGGAAATTGCATGATTTGGATGTATTTTTATACTTGTAAATGCTTTCATCCTGTGGTGGATTAAGTTAGAGCCATGAACTGTGAGTTCGTCGACTGTGGGCATAGTTTCATGTATGCAGGTCGATCCTCCTAGTTGTTCTGAGTCTCTTGGAGGAAGAAGTTTGTTAAGCTTAGGAAAGGTAGTGCATATATGCATAGGCTCTCTGCGAGGCAAGAAAATACCGAGAACCACGTAAGTTCTAGACTTAATGAAGGAGCGCAAGAGTAGTGCATAAGACCCTTCTAAGTGTTAATCCTAGGAGAAAGAGCGCAACGCTCTTAAATCCTCCATAACTGACGAAGCTCAGGAAGGATAGAGAGACTTAGGTATCGAAAGGGAATATCCTTTCATTTGGAAGATGAACGAACGAGATCCGTTTGGGAGGATCCAAGGTCTGTCACGATCGTTAGATTTGCAGGAGGAGCATAGGCGTTAATGCCTCGACTCCTTCAGTCTTCACAAGATCGACGAATGTTGGTAATCATCGTGAAGGGGATGGATCCTTCGAAACCCGAAGTCGCGATGTGATCTGGACCATATATGCAAGGATCTATCGGGACCCACATTGACCGTCAGATCTGTGAGTGTGGAGTTCGCGCGATGGGAGAATCGCGCGTTGGTGCGATTAAACTTCTGAAACCCCAAGTTGCAATGTGATGTTGACAGTTGGATTGAGGAAGGTCATGGACCGTTGATCCGATGTGAGAATATTAACGCAAGGAGTACATGGGAGTTCAAAATTCCCTAAGGACCAATCTCAGAAGAGACTAGCGCTTTTCAGAAGCATAGATGAGGTCCAAGAGGCGAACTTGTTTCAAGTTCGTAAGCTCAGGAGGGAAAGCGAAAGTTGAGACCCATACATCAGGGCTTGCAGGAAGTAAATCAAAGGTCAAGACCTTCAAAACATCTAAAATCTTCCAAGTCAGGGAATAAGGCGAAAGCTTAGGAGGAGGAGCAACAATGACTATTGGATCAAGCACTGTGAAAGATCTGGACCATTGGGATCCACGTCTAGACAATTAGAAGAGTGCGCAGGAGGAGATCAGATCTAGGCTGTCATATCTGAGCACGAGGACCAACAATCGTTGGATCCCAAGGAAAGTGCATGAGGCTCAACCCTTTGAAAGCGCATAGGAGAGTGGACTTGTGAAGTCTCGAAGTTCCGAAGTCATTCGGAACCGTCCATCGTCAAGGTTGATACATGGCGTAAGATCTACAACTTCGGAGGTTTGTGGACAAGGAGGAGGACACACAACCAAAGTAAATCCTAGTCGTTGATCGCCAGGGGGATACATGTTAGGATATCGTATATTTCGGGTAAATGCATTTCAGAAGGAAACGAATGCGTAGAAGCTTGAAACTCCTGAAAGTCGAAGAGCTGAAGTAGATCTTGTCAGTCAATCGACAGGAGATACGTGTCGATAGATCGAAGACTTCGGGGAAAACTACTTCGGAGGTTTCTAAGTGAGTAGTGAGACAAACTCCTGAAGCCCCGAAAGCCAAAGAGTCGAAGTGCTGAAGTGTCGAAGAGTCAAAGATCTGAAGTGCCGAAGAGCCGAAGTGCCGAAGGGCCGAAGAGCCAAAGGTCTCTGGACCGTTATATCTAGAGAGATACGTGGCGATAGATCACATGCTTTGGGTAAATTACATTGGAGTTTCAGTTGAGAATTAAGACTCATGAACCCTGAAGACCCAAAGTGAATATGGACCGCCAGATCTAGAGGGACGCGTGGCGACATATCGTGTACTCCAGAGAAATCTGTTTGAGAGTTTTTAGTTGACATTTGAGACTCTTGAATTCCGGAGATCCGAAGAGATGAAGTAAATATCAATCGTCCGATCATCCAAAGTAGATCTCAGTCATCATATCCTATGAAGTAAATATCAAGGGCCGGATCATACGAAGTGAATCTGGACCATCTGATCTAGAAGAGACGTGTCTTAAATTTGTGGATTTCAGGTAAAGGCCTGAAGTAAGCCTCAATCGTCTGATTCGAGGGGACACATGACAGTAAGCTGCATATGTCAAAGGGGAGTGAAAGTTGAGGACTGAGAAATCCGAAGTTCGAAGACGCGGAGGGATTTCAACTGTTGATTTGAGAGGGACACGTCTTAGTGGATTATCAATTCCGGATAAAATACATTAGGGGAAAACTAGAGTTGGGATTCGAGATTTTCGAAGTCTAGAAATCCGAGGCGACGAGAGCCGTCAATGTGAAGGTGGACATGTGACACCAGATCTATAAATATGGAAGAAAACAGAGGAGGAAAAGGTCCGAAGACCCAGAAAAGATTTCGATTGTTGATCAAGGAGGGATATGAAGGATCGTTGATCTGGTTGAGGAGGCCAAAGTCCCGAAGCGGGAGCAGGACCGTCGATTGAGGAGGGCGTGTGGTAGAGGATCTACCGTTTTGGAGAAATCTGTCCAGAAGAAATGAGAATTTGAGAATTGAAACTCATGAAAGCTGGACTCACGGAGGAAATCGTAGACACACATATGTAGTGACAAGTGTTAATAGATCTTCCACTTCGAAAGATTGACGTACAAAATAAAGAAAAGTTTGAGACTTGAGAATTCCGAAGTCCAGAATTCCGAAACGAATCACAGCCGTTGATTTGAAAGAGGTTAGATCTGATCCACAACTTTGAAAGGGATAGATCTGAGCCATTAGTTTCAAGGCACTGTCAATATCGTGAGATTGACGGTCTCGTAGCATTGCAGGGATCATAGATGCACGAACTTTAAAAAGTTGAGGGTGAGCCGCAATCCAAACCACGGTTTTGAAGAAAGGACACGTGGAGGCTCAAGGTGAATTGCAGGGCGAAAAGTAGTTTGGTTTCAAACCACCCTTGTCCACGCCCACAATCGTGTGGTTAAGTAATTCCATTGCCCAAGTTCATATCAAGGAATAGACTTATTATAAAAGGATCTTACACCCAAACTCTCAGATTTTGCAAGCGCGAAGAGGAGGGTTGCGGGTACCTTTAGACCTGCACCAGGAAGTCGAAAGGGTCTGTGTCTAATTATAGAATGAGACCATCAAGGTCTTAGAGAGTCGTTTGGATCTAGAATCAGATATCCTTGACCAGGAGGTCATATTGGTTCCCCGATCATCCAAACTAGAAACCATGGATGGAGAATCCATCCTTTTAGAAAAGCGAAAATTTTTATGCCCCGTCGTGGGTGCGTTACAAATTGGTATTAGAGCATGGTTACAACACTTGGCCTACTTGGGCTCATGTACGAGTCACGCAAGGAGGTATTGTTATCTTAATTTACTCCTTGAGGAGAAGGACTGCAGATTGAACCCGTGATTTTGGGAATTCTTGTTGAATTTCCACAAAAGAATTTTCTTTAGCCCTTTGTCAAAGTGATAACTACTCTTATCGGAGTAGGGATATGCTAATTAACATTTATAATAAGACTTGAATGTGGATAACTAAAGGTGGCAGGGCTCTTTCAAGAGTAGCTGAAGCCTGAAGGACGAATGAACTGGTGTTCGTAACACTACTTCTAAGCATGGGCAGTTGTGACTTAAGACACTGATGATGGTAGATTATATAATGGTTAATACCTTTGTGGGCTTAAGGAAATCAGATAGAATTAGGTAGGATCCTTGGTAGTTATAGTTACTTCTCCATATTAAAATCAGAGTGTATAACTCCTCATGACTAGAGAAAAGTGAGATGGGTAAAACCCTATGGACGCTGAGGCAAGAAGGTTTTCTTGCTAGACGTTATCGCATAAAGAGGAAAGTGACCCTGGTTGGTTATTGCCTTGATAAAAGGAAACATCAATACGAGATATGACTATGAGATTAGTCCTGTAAGTGACTGAAATATCAAACTAAAGGACACTAATGATAAAATTAAACTATCAAGTGAATGCATGAGGTAAAAATGTGCAAGAGACTCACCTACTTATACACAAATGTGTATACATGATCATAAGGATGATTGAAAGATCCTTGGGAAAAGGATATAGAAGTCGGATATGTCCATGTGTGTGAATGCCATGGAAAAATTGCAAGCAATAAGCTATTATGGTGAATACTTATCTGTGTTTAATTATGCTTGAGTACATGTATTTAATGCATTATGGAGCTTCCTAATATGAATCCTGATAGTAATACCAGTTAGATATGAATGATATTAAACGTGCAAGTGATGCACGTGTATGATGTAAGTTAACAAAACTATAATATCTACGGATACATAATTTGGTCACATGACAAAGATGCATGTTTATATTTCTTATGGGATATGTGGTAAATTGTTGAAGCTAACTCAAGGTTGAGGCCATCAAAAATAGTGATGGATATGAAATAAGGAAGATGCATGCTGAAGGAGTTCCCTGTAGAGGAACTGTGTGAAGACTCTGTCAGGAAAACAAAGTCACAACCTTAATGATCGTTGAGAAATAAGCAGTGAGATTATATATATATATATATAAGAATCCTGGATTACATTTTGAAAACATCACGTAATGAATAGAAGACTAATGAACGAATAAATGAGTATATTTGATTGAATAGGCTTGGTTTAAGCCATGTTAAGAAAAGACAGTGAGGCCTTTAGAGATAACTCAACTGGGCTGAAAAGTCCCAGGTAGTGTAGAAATAATTGGAAGAAGGGGAGAGCCCCTAACTCCTTTCTTTCTATGTGTTATGTTTCCTCTGGAATGAGAAAGATGGTACACTAATGAAAGTAAAGAGGTTTTGACACCATAGTGATAAGGATTGTATTGCTGAAGATACAATCGAAATCTGTTTATGTCGCACTTGTGGAAACATTTGAGGATAATGTGATGAAGTGCATAAAGATATGCTAGGACATTTTGAAGATGTTTTATGAATTTGAATGTTATGATACATGCATTTGGTTTAATATTACAACTAATGTAATTGTGACTATGATGATGCATGCTATGTCTAGAAAGGAATTGGAGCTATTGAGGAAGACAGTTGCCAATGATGGGCAACCTCAAGCAGAGGATGACCATGAGAAGGCTGTGGTTGAAAGATTGTTGACAAGGCTATAAAATTCCCCATAAATCACTGTTGATGAGGTAAAAATCAGAAAGAGGGTACTAGTAGCCAAGAACCGGTATACAGATATTCGTGCCTATGTGGCACGAGGTATGAAGGGATTTGGTAAGAATCCCTTCTGAAATATTTTATTGTCTTAGTGTTATGCATGAACTTTTGAAAGGCAGTTGTATGCCTTGCATACCCAAGTAAGGTATGATTCAGGAAGGAGAACCTGAATGATGGAGGTATGAACCTCTGGTAGTAAACACTGTTGGTAACCCTTGGAAGAATTCATGAACTGATATGTCGCGAATGCATTGACCAATCAAGGAATGCTTAAATGAATTCATGTGAAACTTTTGAGTTCATGTGTACTGATTTGGGTTCATGATCGGCCTAATAGCAGGCAGTATGGTCCTGCAGCAAGAATGAAAGAAAATGAATAAGCCATGTGGTGAAGAGGTTAGTTAAATTCCATCACACCATGGCCAAGAACCTATCATAAAGTGTGACAAACTTGAAATCAATGCAAGAGTGCGTTGGGTATGAATGGGGCCATGAATATTGGCACATTTGCTAATACTTTGAAATGTTGAATTTCATTTTGAAAGGTTTGGTATGTTGAAATGAGGCATAGGCAAGGAATGAGACTCCATTTTCATGTTTAATTAGATGTGATGAATAGTTAGTATGCATAGTTTTGAATATATATATATATATATATATATATATATATATATATATATATATATATATATATATATATATATATATATATACACATGGATGCATGGAAACTAACAATTTGTTTGGCTGATTGAAGTTGAAAGTGAAGGAAGCAAAGGGGTCTTGGATATGGCAGCATTGTAATCCCATAAGGAACAATTTCTTGCTGAGCCAAACCACTATGGGAAGGAAAGTCCTATAATTATGAATCTGGTTCCTGTGCGAAACATATATGAGAACATAATGTGGAATTTCTAAATTTGCGGATGACAGGTTTACAAGAAAATTTTTGAATTTAAAAATTTATGATGTCTCATGAATTTCTGTATACCTGTGATATAGGTGCAAGGGAAAGATCTGCGAAGAGTGCAGAGATGAGAAACCAAGCTCTCAGGTTCGAGGGAGAACTGTGGGAAAGAGTGTAATCCGATCACATGAAATAGAGACTAACAGTTTGTTTGGTTGTGTAAAGAATGAATTTCCAGGAGAAGGAGAGTAACCTTCATCCCTATCTATTACAGTACTGGGAGAAGGAGAGAAACCTTCGTCCCTATCTATTACAGTACCGGGAGAAGGAGAGTAACCTTCGTCCCTATCTATTACGGTACCGGGAGAAGGAGAGTAACCTTTACCCCTATCTATTACAATGTTGGGAGAAGGAGAGTAACCTTCATCCCTATCTATTACGGTGCCAGGAGAAGGAGAGTAACCTTCGTCCCTAACTTTAGCTGAGCCAGAAGGCTGTCAAGCTGTAAAAACATGAAAAATTGCTATTGCTGAGGCATGAGAACCCCATGGTAAGCCATGATCACCTAGAATATGTTGTGTTGAGGTAACACAAGCCGGAGGGATGCCTTGGCAGAGAAAGTCTGAGGGATGCCTCGACTATAAGACTCGATAGAGTCTCTGGAATTCTTCATGTGCGAGAAAACCTTAGCAAGGAAAGATGGATCATCCGAGGGACTGTATAGCAGAGAAGGGGATGCCTGAGCCTGGGCCTGGAGGGTGAGTTACCACAAGGAAGAGAAGACCTTAATATTTCTTTTAAACTATTGATTGGTATCATGCACACAATGGGTAGTTCTTCCTGTGCAAGAAAACCTTGGCAAGGCAAGATGGATCACTTGAGGTATTGTATAGCAGAGAAGGGGATGCCTGAGCCTGGGCCTGGAGGGTAAGTTACCACAAGGAAGATAAAGCCTTAATAGTTATCATGAACTATTGATGGGGATCATGCACCCGATGGGTATGTCAAGGAAAAACAATGAGCCTGGATAACAAAACAACCATGTGGATACAAATCCACAAACTGCGCAGATAATTGTTGTGCTAAGATTAAAAAAAAATCCTAGAAATTTTTATACAATGTTATCACATGAGACTATGATTACTATTCTTGTTGTCCAGGAATTATTGAAAGCATGTGTTTTTGAGAAAGAACACTGAGGACAATATTCCTTTAAGGGGGAGCTAATTGTAACACCCCTGTTTCCCCCAACTTGTAATTAATCATAAAATAGGATTACCATGCTAAGGCATGTGGGCAATGTAAATGTATTATTGTTTGAGTTGTCAATAAATGACTATGGGGGTGAAACCTTGAAAGTACTAGCCATGATATCACTAGAGGAAAGATTGTGAAAACTATAAGAGAGGGTTCATTATATCAAATACCCCCAAATTTCCCTTGATGGGGATAATAAATCTCCTTCGGATCCCAAGGAGAGAAACCAGTTAATGAAGAAAGGACCAGTGGTTGAATTATCAACCACTCCCATGAATGAAAGCATGGTATGACTGTAGAATGTCAGCCCAAAGTACCACTGGGTACAACAAACCAAGTTGACCCGAGTTCCCTTCTGACAGAAGGAACAGGATGGGTCGAGAACCATCCCAGGGAAAAGAGACAATAAAAATAGGTAAGGAGAATGCATGGAGCTCTCAAGAAAATGATGAACAGAAGGACGCGAGCTTGATGCTGAGTGAGCATCTGATAAACCTCACCCAGGGACATAACAAAGAAAAAAATCTCTGAATGTTGCAGAGAACAAAACCCGAGCAAAAGCTGAAACAGAGAAAGAATCCTTGAGAACCACAAGAGTTCCTTGATGATATCATGGCTTGGAACAGGGTGGCCAAAGTGATAAGAATGAATGCCTTTGAGCCTATGGTCAGGTGGAAGGACGAACAACCACAGTCAGTTAGTTGGCTACCACCTGTAATAGATAACTAATCACATATCTTGTGTATTTAAGTGGTACTGTGAATTAAAGTTGGATATCCTATGAATGTTGCAGGGATGGATATGACTACTTAATGACTTATACTATACCCCTTTTGTGTCTGCTTGATTGTGTAATTAGTCAAGTAGGAAATTGCATGATTTGGATGTGTTTTTATACTCGTAAATGCTTGCGTCCTGTGGTGGCTTAAGCCATAGCCACGAACTGTGAGTTCGTCGATCGTGGGCATAGTTTCATTTATGCAGGTCGATCCTCCTAGTCATTTTGAGTCTCTTGGAGGATGAAGTCTGTTAATTATAGGAGAGGTAGTGCAGATATACATAGGCTCTTTGCGAGGCAAGAAGAGACCAAGAACCACTTAAGTTCTAGACTTGATGAAGGAGTGCAATAGTAGTGCAAAATACCCTTCTAAGTGTTAAGCCCAAGAGAAAGAGCACAACACTCTTAAATACTCCATAACTGACGAAGATCAGGAAGGATAGCGAGACTCAAGTATCTAAAGGGAATATCCTTTCGTTTGGAAGATGAACGAACGTGATCTATTCGGGAGGATCCAAGGTCTGTCACGACCATTAGATTTGAAGGAGGAGCGCAGACATTAACGCCTCGAATCCTCCAGTCTTTGAAAGATCAACGAATGTTGGTAATCATTGTGAAGGGGATGGATCCTTCGAAACTCGAAGTTGTGATGTGATCTGGACCATAGATCCAAGGATCTATCGGGACCCACCTCAACCGTTGGATCTGTGAGTGCGGAGTTCACGCGATGGGAGATTCGTGCATTGGTGCGATTAAACTTACGCAACCTGAAGTTGCGATGTGATCTGGACCGTTGGATTGAGGAAGGTCATGGACTGCCGATCCAACGTGAGAATATTAATGCAAGAAGTACGTGGGAGTTCAAAATTTCCTAAGGACCAAGCTTAGAAGAGACTAGCACTTTTCAGAAGCGCAGATGAGGTCCAAGAGGCAAACTTGTTTCAAGTTCGTAAGATCAAGAGGGAAAGCAGAAGTCGAGACCCATACATCAGGGCTCAAAGGAAGTAAATCGAAGGTCGAGACCTTCGAAACATCTGAAATCTTCCAAGTCAGGGGAGAAAGCGAAATCTCAGGAGGAGGAGAAGCAATTACCATTGGATAGAGCACTGTGAAATATCTAGACCATTGGGATCCACATCCAGAAAATTAGAAGAGCGCGCAGGAGGAGATCAGATCTAGGCTGTCAGATCTGAGCATGAGGACCAACAGTCGCTGGTTCCCAAGGAAAGTGCACGAGGCCTAACCCTTTGAAAGAACAAAAAATAGTGGACTTGCGAAGTCCCGAAGTTCCAAAGTCAATCGGAACCGTCCATCGTCGGGGTTGATACACGGCGTAAGATCCACAACTTCATAGGTTTGTGGAGAAGAAGGAGGACAAACAACCGAAGTAAATCCTGGCCATTGATCTCCATGGGGATACATGTCAGGAGATCGTATATTTCAGGTAAATGCACTTCGAAAGGAAACGATTGCAAAGAATCTTGAAACTCCCGAAAGTCGAAGAGCCGAAGTAGATCTTTTCCTCGACCGACAGGAGATACGTGTCGATAGATCAAAGACTTCGGGGAAAACTACTTCAGAAGTTTCCAAGTGAGGAGTGAGATAAAATCTCGAAGCCTTGAAAGCCAGAGAGTCGAAGTGACGAAGTGTCAAAGCGTCGAAGAGACGAAGCGCCAAAGAGCCAAAGTGTCGAAGGGCCAAAGAGTCGAAGAGCCGAAGGTCTCTAGACTGTTAGATCCAGAGAGACACGTGGCGATATATCAGAAGCTTTGAGTAAATGACATTGGAGTTTCAGTTGATAATTGAGACTCCCGAACCCCAAATACCCGAAGTGAATCTAGACCGCCAGATCCAAAGGGACGCGTGGCGTTGAATCGTGGACTCCGAAAAAATCTGTTCGAGAGTTTTTAGTTGAGATTTGAGACTCTCGAAGTCCGGAGAGTCGAATTAAATCTCAACCGTCCGATCATCTGAAGTAGATCTCATTCGTCAGATCGTCCAAAGTAAATCTCAATCGTCGGATCAGTCGAAATGAATCTAGACCGTCTGATCCAGAAGAGATGTGGCATAAATCTGTGGATTTTGGGTAAAGGCCCGAAGTAAGCCTCAACCGTTCGATTTGAGGGGATACGTGGAAGTAAGCCGCATACATCGAGGGGGAGTGAAAGTTGAGGACTGAGAAATATGAAGTCCGAAGACGCGAAGGGATCACAACCATTGATCTGAGAGGGACACACGTCAGTGGATTATCAATTCTGGATAAAAGCCATAAGGGAAAAACGAGAGTTGAGATTTGATATTTTCGAAGTCTGAAAATCCGAAGCGAAGAGAGTCGTCGATGTGAAGGCGGACACACAACGCCAAATCTAGAACTTCGGAAGAAAAGAGAGGAGGAAAAGGTCCGAAGACCCAGAAAATATCTTGATCGTTGATCGAGGAGGGAGCTGAAGGACCGTTGATCTGGTTGAGGAGGCCAAAGTCCCAAAGCGAGAGCAGAACCATTGATTGAGGAGGGCACGTGGTAGATGATCTGCCGTTTTGGAGAAATCTCTCCGAAAGAAATGAGAATTTGAGAACTGAAACTCTTGAAGGCTGGACTCGTGGAGGAAATCGTAGCCTCACATTTGTAGTGACAGGTGTCAACATATATTCCACTCTAGAATATTGACATATGGAAGAAAGGAAAGTTTGAGACTTGAGAATTTCGAAGTCCAGAATTCTGAAACGAATCACAAACGTTGATTTGAAAGAGGTTAGATCTGATCCGCAACTTTAAAAGGGATAGATCTGAGCCATCATTTCATAGGCACCGTCAAGATCTTGAGATCGTCTATCCCGTAGCATTGTGGGGATCAAAGATGCGAGAACTTTAAAAAGTTGAGGGCATGCCGCAATCCAAACCACGGTTTGAAGAAAGAACACTTTAAGGCTCAAGGTGAATTGCGGGGAGAAAAGTAGTTTGGTTTCAAACCACCCTTGGATGCGCCCGCAATCGCATGGTTATGTAAGACCATCGCCCAAGGTCATATCAAGGAAGGGGCTTATTAGAAAAGGAGCTAGCGCCCAGACTCTGATATTTCACACGCGTGAAGAGGAGGGTCACAGGTACCTTTAGACCTACACCAGGAAGTTGAAAGGGTCCGCGTCTAATTATAGAACAAGACCATCAAGGTCTTAGAGACTCGTTTGGCTTTAGAATCAAAGATCCTTGACCGGGAGGTCAGACTGTTTCCCCGACCATCCAAACTAGAAACCATGGATGGCGAATCTGTCCTTTAAGAAAAGAGAAATTTTTTATTCCCCGTCGTGTGTGTGTTACAAACATCCTCATAAGTGAAACTAGACATTCTAGCAAACACAATGAAATAAATGATGCAGAAGATTACCATGGGAAATGAACTTGCTTTTCAAAAACAACATGTTCCATTTTTTGCAGAGAAAGAAAGGGTCACTATTCCTAATCATTTTGTTGTTTATTTTGGGTATCATAGATCAAAAAATGATTATTTTATGTAGTCAATTCATGACATGGATAAAGATGAAAGTCAAAATCAGTTTGTGGAGGAGCAATCAACTGATCTAATGTGTATGCTTGATTATTTTTCTTTTATGAATGATTTACCCAAGTATGATCAATATGATGATGACTACATTAAGGTTGACTCTTCAAAGCAACCAACAACATATTTTTGGGAGGAAGAGGCTCAGTTACAACATCTTAAATATGACAATCAGCCTGAGCATATTAATCATGACAACAATGAGGAAAATGCATAAATTTCAAAGTAAGTGAAAAGTCTTTGCCCTTATGTTTCTCTTGATTTCAATTTCTGATAGGAATCTATAAGCAAGAATACCAACAAGTTTTCGACAATAGGAATGGAGAATTTTCTAATGAGTCAGTTGAAGATATCATCTATGATATGGAAGGTGTTCTAGCTCCAGAATCACAACCCCTGGGTTACATTGATTTTCAAAACACAGATGAATTGATGCAGCATAATTCTATACCATTAAGTTTTGATTCATTTTAGTCTTTGAAGAAAAATGTTGCTAATATCTTAGAAGCAAGGACTGGTATGCATATAGAAAATCATGTAGTCTCATTGGAACCAATGCAACAATCTTCTCAGTTTCTCCAGGATCCAATAGTTGATGTTTTGGATGATCTCTGTAGCCGAAGTTCTATTTCATTTGATAGCTATGATCTTACAGACAAATATGATAAAAACTTGATCAAGCAACCAAATTCATGGTCTTGTTCAACATGAGTTTCAATACAAAGCTCTTCTAAAATTTTTCATTTAAATCAGAAGTTGTAGGATGATGTAGATAACATATGTTTTATACCCAATGATGACCTTGAATTTGTTGAATTCTTTGAAGACCAAGAAATAGGTCATGTTTATCATGATCCCATAACTATCTATATGGAAGAGTTTTTCATTTCAGGATTCCAATTAATTTCCAGTGCCTCTTTTGTTTCTCATGGTTTCAAACCTCTCTGTTATAAAAGTCAGGTTGACAACCAGTTTCAAGGACCATTACTAGAGTTGGTTCTCAAGATGGTTAGAAATAGTGAAAGGGGAGAGTTAGTGGATCAACTATTGGATTGGCTTGATTGAAATTTTACCATTACCTAATTGAGTAGTAATTTCAATAGGTTAGGATAGGATTGTATATAAATAAGCTTACCGGGTAAGCATCTTTTCAGCAGGTCATATTTTTAGTGTGCAAATAAGCTTGTTGGGAAAGCACCTTTTTCATTACATGTCAGTTTCACTTTCAAATTTTTATTTTCATATTGGAGCAATTACAGTTTTGATTTTCAGTTTGGTTTCAGTGTTCAATTTTAGAGTACAGTCGAGATTTCAGAGTAAACTTGATTCAATTAAGGTTTGGACCAAATTATCAATTGATTTTCAGTCACAGAGGTTTCATGACAGAGCAAGTTGTAGGTTTTGGGATTAGCTCAATGAACAAGGCTACTTAGTCTACAGTGTTCTTGGCACCTCACAAGGAGAGAACCATCCCCAAGTGGAGCCACTTTTATAACCCTATATTTCATAGGATTAGATGGTGATTGAAATTTCTTCCTTCATTGATTTTATGTGGTAAATGATATTTCATTCTGTAAATAATTTCCCAAAGGAGAGAAAATAAGCAGGGTTTGCATTTTAAAATATACCCTTAAGTTGATTAAATTGGGTTATTATAGCATGGGAAAATAAAATTATATTGTAAAGTCTTAAAATGCAAGCTTGACACTTCACGACGCATGTTTTTATCATAAGTCGGAAGGTGACATGATAGTTTGGCAGGTAGCGCTTAATCCTTGCGCTAATCTCATCGACGACATCCCTAATGCCTAGATCGATGGTCCTCAGTGCATTTCGAGCCCCTTGACATTTCTGCCTTTAACGATGTGGGGGGGTCCGCTAAAGAGGTTTCCCCCGCGTTGGCCCCACCTAACGTGGCGTCTCCGCGTTATTTCAAACCCCCCTCTCTCAAATCTACCTATCACCTGCCCCCCCNCCCCTTTTCTCCCACCTATCACCTCATCCACCTCTCTGACCAGTCTCTCTACACCTCACCTCCCGTATATACTTCCCCCTCTCACTACACGCCACCTGTCTCCTCATTCCCAATACCGTCCACCTCTCTGCCTATGCTTCCATTCTTCCTACCACTTACACTCCCACATTCACTCATCCCATATCCTATTTGACACTTGTCCCCACGTCATCATATCCGTTAGCCAATTAAAATTTGCCCATGACCGTTGACCATCAGCTGGCACGTAACAATCCCGTGTCATTAAAAAGACATCGTGGTAGCCAGAAGGTAAAATATCTAAGAGTTCAAGCATCATCTAACTGTCCATATCAAACGTAGATCAACGCTAGTCGAGTACCTCAGATATTTCAACTTGCGCAAAGTTTAATCATGCCCCTATATGTCGACGATCACAATTTTGTCTTGGTCATTCTTCCACTTCAGATTTCGGCCTTCGGGTAATATCATTTCCAACGATTCATTTCACCGGAAGCCAGAAGGCCCAAAGTCAGGGTTTCTCGTGCCATGCAGTGGATCATGATGTGGATAGGGGTTTGGAATTCATAGGCCAATGAGTTTCTTGACATACAAGGGTTCGTATTATCTCATTTATGGGTTCCTTTGTAGGGGGCGTGTTGCACCTTCTTCCTCAATGCAACCTTTTCCAAGCCCATTTATTGTCTTTTGTTCTTTTAGGATGTTTCCAGGTTGAAGCCAAGGTGGGGATTCTACCTAAGCATGAAAAAATGTGCCCACCTTGACTCTACCTTGGTCACATCATGCTTCCCCAAGTTGGAAACATGTGTGGGGCTTCTACCTAAGAAATAAAAACAGTGCCCATACATGCTCCTCCCCGGGGCATTTTGTTATTAGTCATTATTTTACAGGTCTCATTAGTTTTTTATGAGATACTTTTCATTGTTCTCGGGATCCTTAGGAGAGCATCTAGAAGATTATTGTGTTAGGATTTTATCTTTTTCCAACAACCATCCCCCTGGGCCTTCGGTCCCTTCTTCCCATTAAATGAGGTACATTGCCTTCTTGGGTCACTAAAGTCAAAGTGCCTTGAAGAGGGAAATATGATGGGAACACACTGAGTGAAAAGTGGTAAGTATGGTAGGGAATGGTATGATAACCCCACAAGGGATCCCCTGTTGCAAACCTTCCCCAAAGGTTGGCTACTTACTAGGAAATCTATGACACTCACCAAGGTGAAACAGGACCAAAAGCATAATGTCCAAGCATGTGTTCTATAATCAAAAGAAACTTAAATACAACATGTTTAAATGCCTCAAATATTAGGGTGATTTCCTGCCATAATACATGACTTGTACTGCATGGAACAAGACCTATCTGCCTTCGAGAAGCTAGCTGGTATGGTGGATGCACTGACAATGAATCAAAATGTGGTGATAGAGTGGGCTTCCATATATGCAAGTGGACACTTCTAGTCATGTGGTCTCTCGACACTCCATATCTGCAACCTGAGGGCCTCGAGACATCATCTCCTAAGTTATCACATAAAATGGGGATAGCATGAACCTACTCCATTCCAGTGAGGTGTCACTCTTAGTACCAACTGCTCTTCACCCTGAGTCGATCCATCATTGTATCGACAACTGATTGGGAGACTACTATATTTGACTCATACACATCCTGACATCTCTTTTTCAGTTGGGCTTGTATCTCGGTTCTCTTAGGATCCTCATGAGAGTCACTAGAAGGAAGCTAAGCGTATTCTCAATTATATTTGGGGCTCCACCAAGTTTTACATTCAATACACCTCATGTGCTTCTCAACTTGAGGGTTTCACTATTTCTGATTGGGATGGTTTTGTTGATGATCGGAAGTCCACTTCAGGATTTGTTTATCACCTTGGGTCTACTCCTATTGCTTGATCTTGCAAAAAAAAATCAACAATTGCATTTCACAAGATCATCCTTGTTGATCTTGTGAGAATTAGAGCTTGCATTTCACAATCAACAAAGGCTTTGATAACTGTTGACAGAGCTTGGCATTTCACAAGATCATCCCACTACTCTTTGGTGTGAGAATCAGAGTTCCATTCACATCTCTCGTAACCCATTTGAGCATCAAAGGAAAAAGCACATTGAACTTCACATGCATTTCATTCGGAAGCTCATCCAGGATGGGTTCTTTGCTTGGAGTACGTGCCTACGAAAGAGAAGATTGCAGACATATTCACTAAACCCTTGGCATCTCCTCGTTTTCTTCAATTATGATCAATGCTTGGGGCGAAGGAAGTTGTCCTTGGGGGGTCATCTTGCCTACCTTCACTTCTTATGTATTTTCTTTTGGGGAGAAGTTTTTTCCTACGAGTTTTTCCTCTTTTCTCAAGTTATGTGAGTTTGTACATGGGTACCTTATACGAGTTTTTCTTCTTTTCTATAGTTATGTGAGTTTGTACATGGGTACCTTATTCTTCCTTGTTCCTCCCTACGTTTATCTTGTGAGGGGTGTTAGTGTGTTCTTAAAACACATGAGATAAGCTCAGGTAGATTCACCTATAAACTGCCCAACTAATATTAACAATTTGTTGGGCCTCCTCAATCACATAAATTGAAGACTCTCTCATGTATTCCAATGGGACAAAGATCAATAAATCACGATTTCTCCTTAGCAATTTGTTGGGCCTCCTCAATCACATAAATTGAAGATTCTCTCATGTATTCCGATGGGACAAAGATCAATAGATCGCGGTTTCGCCTGTGGAAGGTAGGTTTGGCTTTGCATACCTTGGCATACCTGTGGATTTTTTCACATATATGCTCGACTTAAACTCCGCATATCTATCATACACATGTATATACTTGAAATCTGAAGGCAAAATTGCAATCTAGACTCTTGTTGCAGCAGTAGTATATAATTGTCATGATGTGCATACATTGATTTGATAGTATAAATCTATTGTAAGTTGCTTTTGTCATATCATTTCAACCCAGATTTAAATGCTACTTGATGATTTAGTTGTTGTTATATTTATTGCTAATGATTGCTATCCCATGCACCATTAAATCATGCTACTTGGATATCAATACATTGTCATTGCTGGTTGTATTTTCGGTGGCCACTGTTAAACTCTTCATCAATCCAAGCGATTTCCAAAACCCTGGTGACGTTGCTATTTTGATGAGAACCGATTTGTTGTATTTAGGGTTTACACAGTGATCGTTATTGCACCAAAATACAGTGAATTCTCAGTATTTAAATAATGAAGCAATATCTAAATTCGATCAGTGGTACGATAGCTGTTGCGTATACGATGTGATCCGTGTTAGAATAAATCTTACTTTAGTAAGAGATAACTGTTGTAACTGTGAGTTTCAACCATTACTGTTGTAATTGTGAGTTTCTAGGTTAACTATGACTGTTGATCTTGGAGCATCGAAGAACAACAAGATCCACCAGTGTATAACAGATTTCAACCAGTCATGTGTTTCTTATAGCTCCGAAGAACATGAAGAACAACAAGCCTGAATTATGTCACTCTGTTACATATTTGGTTCTTCATCATTTGATTACAAATAAAAATCACACTCTCTCACACACATATAATATATCTAACATACATAAAAAAAAATTAAACACACCACACATACATATATAAGTAGAAAAGCAAGACAGTGAATGTTTATGGTGGTTCTTCCTTCATATCTATCCACACCGAGATACATTGATTTGATAGTATAAATCTGTTGTAAGTCGCTTTTGTCATATCATTTCAACCCAGATTTAAATGCTACTTGATGATTTAGTTGTTGTTATATTTATTGTTAATGATTGCTATCCCATGCACCATTAAATCATTCTACTTGGATATCAATACATTGTCATTGCTGGTTGTATTTTCGGTGGCCACTGTTAAACTTTTCATCAATCCAAGCGATTTCCAAAACCCTGGTGACGTTGCTATTTTGATGAGAACCGATTTGTTGTATTTAGGGTTTACACA
>ML784604.1:249002-275811 GCA_009831015.1 Picea engelmannii
AAAATAAGAACTTGTATCTTGATGCAAGCTGGTAGCCCCAGTTTCAAGTACAATGTTTTTATTGAAAGTCACCTTGTGTAAAGGAATGTTGAAGACATTCAGTATCCAAATTGTTCTTCTATATACTGAAGGATAGCCGAAAGCAAAAATCCGACAGATGAAGGCAAGTTCATAGAATGCATAAATAATTGGCACCTTTTATCACGGAAGCCCCGATGAGCCGAGTTGTCAAATTGTCTAGTATACAAGTGCTACAATGATGGTCAGAAGTGTTTTGACTTTAAATGTGTCGATGGAAAGCTCGAAGAAGAGGGAGAAGAAAGAGCGGAAGCCGTGTGATTGCAGAGTGAGTTTCAGTGCTGAGGAAGACCAGATCAGACAGACAGATGAAAGTTCTAGTGTTGTAATCTTTTGTGTTGTATTGTAATTTGTAAAGTAAGCATTAAGGGAGGGTGTTAGAGAAAAGCTTACTTTAGTAAGAGATAACTGTTGTAATTGTGAGTTTCAACCATCACTGTTGTAACTGTGAGTTTCTAGGTTTACTATTTTTAGTTAATCAGATCCACTTAAGTCAGTGATCTGCATGCTATATATGTAACCTCCATTTGTTTGTTAAGCAATGAAAACGTTTTGTGTTGTGTGAATTAATTCTTCCAATTTTAATTATCCGACCCCTAACGGTGCCTAAACGCCGATCGTAAAAGTTGAGGCATCAAAGATCCATCCGTTGTTAAGTGATTTGAACACCGTGCATGGATCCTAAATCTGTGATAACGGCCCAACAACAGTGATTGTTTGGTTTAAAGTCTGCACATTATTCATACCTATCTTGTTACAATATCATGTGTCGCTGTCATTGGATTACGTTTTGATGATGTACTCAATAGATATTGGTTGTGGAATCTGAGTTGGGTTGCTTGATCTCAGTACAAAACTACTTCCATTTATGCTTATACCAATTCTACTCTCATTTCTTGGGATTCGGCATTGAAAGTCCCAACACGTGAGCATGCATAACTATGTTTTAAAAGCAGATAAACATCAAACAAATTATACCGAACTGTCTTAATGTTTTGTTTATTGATTTCTGTATGTGTAAGTGTTTATTAGGCCAATTTGTTGATAAGCTACCATTTTCATTAGCTCCATGGGTTAGTTCAATTGGCAAGAAGTGGGCACACTTTATAGGTCACCAGTTTGAGTTTAATTTGGGTCCCTGGGGCCGCGGCTTTATCACTCTCATATCATTCATTATGTGAAAAAATATCGGGGTGAGTTTCCCCTCAATTAATTTATCATTTGGTTATTTCTTATGCATATTCTTTGGCAAACATTATCTCTATTTTTTCCTATTCCAGATTTCAATGCATAGCTCTTTTGTGCACTGCACATGTGCAAATTATCTTTTATCTTGATAAGAGGAAGTGTGTAATTGTTATTTTGTTGAAAAATAAAGAATGGATGGTGAGGTGGTCTTCTGTCTTACTTCTAGCCAGAAAAGGGGAGCCTTTTGATCACATGCACATGGGGTGTTCATGATTGACAATTATAGGGTTTATGGAGTCATACTTGAGAATGAAAGACCTTGTTTTTGGTTTCTTGGAGAGGTAAACAGAGCAATGGTGTAATTGAACTAGAGACCACTTTGCATAATCTAAATAAATAACTTAAACTAATTTACATGAAAATAAATTGCAACATCCACATATAAAATATTCAAAAATGGTTATCAACAGTTTAGGAAACTAAGAAAATATGGATTTTGATCAATTTTAGTTTTATTTTAATAAAAAAATAATATTGAGTTTTATGGAGATAAACTGTGTTTAAAATTATATAATGTCAGTGAACACTCCACCCATGATAAAAACACATAAAAACTTAAAAAAATATTTTTAAAATGCTCAACATTATGAATAGACATTCTCAATACTTTTATCATGTTTAGTGGAGGTGGATGAGATTTAGGTATAGAAATATGTAAACCTTTCCAAGAGAAAAGCTATACAAAGAAGTGACACGGTAAGGGCGGGCCTCGACTTATAAGTTTAAAAGTAACTGAGGGCATCCTCGTCGTTGTCGCACTTAAACACAATAATTTCGTCAAAACATTTAATACTATCATTTCTCGGATGCGCACGTTTCATTTAGAATAGAGTGTTTCTTCAATCCCTTGTTCTTTTTTTTGAACCTCGTTCTTTAGTTGTTTTGTCTTATTTTCGTCCAAATCTTGGATGCTTTTAAATTCTCACACTATTAAATTCCAAAACAATTAATATAATTATTCTCATCTAACGACTTGTTCACAGATATATTACAGGAAATGAATTATTCTTCAGCTAAAGCACTATCATTTCCTGCAAGACATTGTGCAACAATGTGTTGGGTAGCGGAAGCCCACATAGAAATTTATAGCAGAAACAAGAGATCAAGACAATCATATCAATCACATATGAGACACAAATTTTACGTGGTAAAATGATTTACAGGAAAATATCCATGGGGCAATGGCAATCAGTCTTCTTATTGTTCAAAAACATGAGATTACAACCAACCAAGCATGCTTACAATTCATGACTCTTTCATTTGCCTCTGTAGGCTACAAATTTATACACATCCTTTACAGTTACAAGAAATCACTGTAATAATTGATGTTTCCGAATTAAGGCAATGTGTTTTAACAAATTGAACTAATCTCTAGATTTGTAGGATTTGCTAGAGAGAATAAAGGAAACCACATTATCATCAAACACATGATAATTGGTTGTCATATTCAACAATCTCCACCTTGACAACAATTTACCTGACCCCTTTCCCTAATTTATTCATCACCTTTCCTACAAGCCAAGAGAGGCAAAGCACCACTGCAGCTTCTCTAACAATACTGGTTTCGTGAACACATATGTATGATTTGCTCGACGTAGCAGCTCGAGTATGGATTTTCTGAGGGATCACTCCACCTCCAACAATAACCTATCTTTCAAAATGATACTTTGAGACATAACTTGAGGTGGATCTCCTCATGTCCAAATCTCCTGTAAACACCGAATCAACATAACCACAGACTAAATCATTGCAACCACTGTAGGTGATACTCATGCCTCTAAAATACTGAAGCACCTATTTCACTACTTTATATTTTTCCATGTATCCACTGACAACACCAACTGCATGTGAAATATCTGACCATTTCATCACATATATCAAACTTCCTACTATACTGGCATACGGTATACAAGACAAAACCTTTTCTTCCTTAAAACCAAGACATAAACTTGAAGAAAGCTTACAATGGAAAGCTAAAGGGATATCTACCAGTTTCCCAATGTTCATATTGAACTTCATCAACACAGATTTTTGTTGTTATAACCACAACTTACCATTTTTCCTGTCTCTGTGTACTTCTATGCCCAAGATTTGTTTTACTACTCCTACATCATCCAATTGAAATGTCATATTCAAATAAGCCTTTATCCTGCTGATCTCAACCATGCTTTGTCTTGCAACAAGAATATCATCCACAAATAACATCAAGCTAATGAATGTACCATAAAAACAATAGTCATACCTACCCCTTGAAAGCTTTTGGCTCACCATGAAGGAATCAAACCTCTTCTACTATTTCCTGGGTACCACTAGGTCATACAATGAATCCTTGAGTTTGCAAACAAATATTCCTTTGTGATCTTGAACAAACCCTTCTAGTTGTTCCATACACACTATATATTTTTTAATGATGATTTTGTGGTCAATATAATCCCACATTCTACATCCCTTTACTCCATCATCATAACTAGCAAAGATATAATACAAGCATAAATTATGAAACAAAGATTCTAAGTCTGAAAGTAACTTATAGTTTACCAATACCTACAACCCTTTCTTGCTCATATGAACTTATTGTTGATTCCATAAACAAGAAGATACATATGTTACCTCAGATGCCACTTCAATACTTGCTTCCAACTTATAAATATTATCAATTTCGTTTCCTTCATCACCACTAAACTGCGTTTTGACACTTTTAGTGCTCCACCTTGAACTGTATACTTATATCCACCAGAATTCAAAACTCCTAAGGACATCGATTTTTTCTTAAGTTCGGGTACATGTCTTACATCCGTTAAAATTCTAACAATACTATCGAACTTCCTGATTCTAACACTACCAACCCCAACAATTTTATAAGAAATACCATTTCCCATAAAAACAACACCTTCATCAACAACTTGGTAGGAAGTGAACCAATTTCTATGTGAGCACATGTGGTGGGAATCAATAGAATCTAACAACCATTCTTCCTGATATTATAATATACTAGAAACATACAAAACTTCATCAATCATCCTTGAATCTGTCTCAACCAAATTTGCTTCCTTTTTTGCATTCTCCTCAGATTCGTTTATTTTCCAACAATCTTTCTTGAGATGCCCTGTTTTGTTGCAGTACCAACATTTTTCTCTACCCTTTCTGCTCGCTGACTTAACTATGGATGTACCTCGTGAATCCTCCCATATTTCTTTAGATCAACCTCTAGCCACCATTGCTTCCAATGTTGAGGTTTCTTGACTGTATATTCTCCTCGCCTCCTCAGAAAACATAGCTCCCACAACAATATCATAATCAATGGAATCTGTTGTGCTAAACCACATAGATGTGACTATTTATGATCCCAATATTCAAGTAATGAACACAATAGTGTGACTTCTTTATCCGCATCTTTGTATGTTATTTCCATACTAGATAATTGAAAACATTTAAATGATCAACAATTTTTGTACCTTCTTACATCCATAAGATATACAATTGCCTCTTCAAGAAGATTTTGTTCGTCAAGGACTTTGTCATATAAAGACTTTCCATCTTGATCCATGAGCCTGATGTTGTTTCCTCTCCAACGAAGTTAAATACAACATCATTTTCCAGACACATATGAATGACACTAGGAGATCTTGAATCCAAATCTTCCTAGTCTTTGTTCGACATTTCTCTGGGTTTCTTTGACTTGCCCGCCAATGCATTTTACAATCCTTATTGCACGAGGAGATCCCACATCTTGAGCTTCTATAACTGAAAGTTAGTTTTCCCGTTGAATTTTTCTATCTCGAACTTTGTACTTTGTAACTTTTCCATTTAATATGCTGCTAAACAAACACCACAAACTCTATATAGAAGATTTTCCCTTCATAGCCTTTCACCAATTAAAGGTATTGTAATAAATATTACAGTTCACCTTTTAATCATCCAAACCTTTTTTTTTAAGACTAAAAGGATGGTGAGCAAATTTAAATCAACCACCATGAACGTAAGCTTATATTTCAAAATTTCAACATAAGTTTGAAAGAAAAAAACTTAACCATATTTATTTAATACAAACTTATCTTATTACTTTAATACTTCACCATGCATGTCTCTTCAATAATAGGGACAAAATAGTGAGGATGCTTGTTTGAAACTTAGTCAAGATTCAATGCCTCTTTCCTCACAATGTCATTGGGAATTTGCTCGTCAATATTGTGCCTCGACAACCCGTGTTCACTGAAGCCCAATCTGGGATTGATGTGGTATAATCCATGGTAAGGCTTTGTTACACATTATTTTGGTCACCCTGGTGATGTGTCTACAAGCATGTATTCAACCTCTCAAAAGGATCTTTCCCATGAGAAAAATAATTGGTTTCCTTCTCTACAAGGCTTGTTTTTAGAAGGACGTCGTAGGCTAGTAGTATTGTACAGTGCGGAAATGTTGATTTCCGCAGGCTTCTCCATACCTAGCCTGCGAGGTTTCCATAGACTGCTATATAGACAGGGCGCGACAACATTCTAAAACTGAGAAAAATGAAGAAGTTCACGAAATTTCTAGAAGTAATCTTCTAGAATATGAGGTGGCATCTGTGTGATTGAGATCCTACCCGACTCTCTGATTTGGTGGGATCATCTTGATCTCTTTAACCATCTCTCTTTCTCATATATAATGATGGTTTTCTCATGGAAAAGGTTAAGCATTAAGTAAGCAAGAGCAAGTAAGGAATGATTAAGGTTGAATAAGATGTAAATTGTGTGAGGTACTCTACATCATATGCTTGAAGGCTTCATCTCATCTTATCAAGTTATTGTGGATCATCTTCATGCAAGCTTGGAGCAAGTGTGTGTGTCAAGAGCAAGGGTCACTGAAAGGGAACTTAGCGACATCAAGGTTGTTTGGTTGTATCTTCCACTTTCTCTTAATATAATATAGTGGCATGTTTCTTTCCCATAAAATCATTCTCATTTTATTACATGATTCCTTGATCACTTGTATAAGTCTTCATTGAATATATTATTATTTATTTCACTCTGGTTGGTTTGTGTTTCATTGCGGATCAATAGCACAAGAGCACTGGAGCGAAGCAGGGAAAACAAAGACAGAAGGAAGCGCTATTCAAAGGTATGTTACTCATCCTTTCTTTGACCATACATTCAATGTTTAGAGCTTAGGGAAATTGCAATGTATTGTCTTGTTTTGTTCTAGATCTAGGTGGATCTAGGAAGATCAGTTTATGTCTGCATTTACCGATATATCCAATAACAAACTTTAAAAAATGGAGATAGTAAAAGTATTTAGAAGAAATTTCCATTATAACAAGTGTTGCAGGGTGACTTAGTCCCTCCAAGGCAGGTTTGGAAATACAATGATGATTTAAAACCAATATATTATGTGGTAAACATTGTAACATAGATTCGTTCAACAAAACATTTATGCACTCAGATTAATTAAGAAAAAAGGTCAAAGTTTGGAAATACAATGATGATTTAAAGCCAATATATTATGTGGTAAACATTGTAACATAGACTCGCTCCACATAACATTTATGCACTCAAATTAATTAAGAGAAAAAGGTCAATCAATTAGAAGGTTTTAGCCTTACTACAAAAATACTTTTACGCATCAGCGGGGACTTTGAATCACAATCACTCTATTCTACCATTTATGGATATGCAACCGAAGAATATTTTCAAACATTTCAACCAACAAAAGTATAAATCATTCTAAACGCAGTGCATAACAACATTAGAGGAGTGTTCATCCATTTTATGCTAACTTTTTGTACAAGTTATATGAACTTACCGGGGTTTGACTCTGAAATTTTTCATTGTTGAACATAATAACTTAGTAATTTCCAGTCTTTCTAAACAATTTTGTTGAGCGGTAGATATATTTTTTCCAATACAACCAAGTCTGACACAACAACGTTGGTAGGCTGTTGGAGGCAGGCCAAAGCGGAAAGAGAGACGATTTTGAGAAATAAAGCATGCATGAGGAAAGCGACAGCTGGAAGGAATAACAACACGTGCGCATGCATGGAAGAACTAACGATGATAGGGTTAGGGTTTTGGTAATGTATTGTAATGGCTGAAGAACCAAAAAAGTATAAATATAGATACTTAGGTATCATAAGGGGTCATATTTTCTAGAGATAAGTGATTATATTTGAGAGAGCTGTTGTAGCGAACTGATATGTAATATTTTTTTGTATGATCTATTTTGGTAAGATGTTGAGATAGAGAGGACGGAGGAGGGTAGATCTTGAGGGTTAGATCATAGGTTGAGGATCCTGGTGTGATCTAGTCTGCCTCATATAGATCTTTCCCAACGAGGAAGATTTGTAAGTGTGTGACGCTGTAGTGACAAAACGACTATAATAAGAGAGCTGAGAGCCAAATCTTTGTGGGCGTAGCCCAGGAGGGGGTGAACCATGATAACATCTGTGTTATGAGATTGAATTCATGTGTGTCTTTATTGCTTTTAAGTAAATATTGCTAGACTGAATGAATGAGTGTTAAATTTATTGTTTATTCGCCTTTGAAAATATATTGGGTTTACAAGTTATAATAGTGGTTCAATATACAATTCTCATATCTCGCACTCAATCCTAGGCTGTAAACACATGAGTATTACAACCACCCATTAAAGCTATCTCGGGTGAGACTGCGCAGTGCACTCTGTGTGTTGCATTGCCTTTTGGTTTACTAGGAGGGCCGATAGTTTTAGAGGCTTTGTTGGAAACCTGAACATACATGAAACTTGGGTCAATAAACTTAGACAGAGTAGAAGAATAGTAACCAACATATGATTCCATTTCCATTGGTAGGAACAAGAGAGGATTGAGTAGATGAGATAGGTTGAGAAAGAGAAGAGTGAAGAAAAGAAGAAAGCAATAATCCATTAGAAGGGGATGTTGAGACCGTGGAATCCCACAAAAGCAAAGATCGAAACTTGGCTAAGAACCAAAGAGCTAGAGTTTGCACATAAAGATAACAAAAACCCTAGAATAACACCCCACAAATATCTTGAGAAATGCATGTTTACTGATTTGCATGAAGTCTTTTTCTGCGGTTTTCCACATCTATTGCAGGAGTGGATACTAAGGTTGAAGGATAACCACAAAACGAACTGGATCTGATAGTTAGAGTGGACTCCAGTATAGATTGAGAAGCTACAATAGGTGAACAACAAATTCACCTGCGTAGTAGATTTTTGGCTTGACAGTATTGTGGCAGGCTTTATAACAGAGTTTGCAGTAGACACAATGAAGTCGTACAATGCAGCGGAGCAAGATTTTCTACGCGGACCTTGAGGAAGGTACATTAGATCACTATATACTTCTATTAAGATATTTCTATACAATAAAGGTATAATGACAATGGATTCAGACAACTAAACTTCCTTGCGTGCATGGGGGAACGAGGGAAGCACTGATAGAAAGAGGAGAAATGGAAGGAGGAAAGGATAAGGGAAAGGAGGAGGAACCCTTGGACCCAATCATGATGGACAATGACCAGATCAAGCAGATCATGGTGACAAATGGAAAGATGCATAGTAGAGTACCCTACCAATACAAGGTGAATACTAATAAGAGAGCCGTAGCGGCGAGGGAAGGCTTGGTGAGTGATGAGGAAGAGGTAGAGGATCTCCAGGATGTGGAGCAGATTGAGGAAATCCTGCGCACAACATATGAGAGGAAGACGAGAGGGATAAGAATGTGAAGAGAAGGAATCAATCCTATCCATATTAATTTCAGTGTGGAACCCATAAACCCATGTACGACTAATACACCAAAGAGGACACCACCGTTTAGATAACTGAAGTTCATAAGAAGTAGTACAACATGAAGTACATCTACACAAGGAACAACAACTGGAGGAGCCAGATCAAGCAACACTAGTCAAGTATCTACACCGCGTGAAGGTAGTAGTTCAACATTCAGAATGGCAGGACATGATCCCACTATCAGGTTACCATAATTTTGAGGAGAAGTAGCAGAAGACCCTGAGAAACACTTGTTCATTTGTGCAAAGATTTGGGAAGAAAAATAGATCACTGATGAAGATACTAAACTTGCGAAGTTATCTATTACGCTAAGAGACCGTGCATTAGACTGGCACATAAGTCTAGATGAAAACAATGCACCTCGGACGACAAGGACGCTGAAAAACATTAAGAAGTTACTGATTAATGAGTTCCAGAAGCCGAGTTCAGAGGATCAGTACATGAATGAGATGATCGAAATTAGACAGAAACCAAGAGAATCCATATGGGTTATTGACTAGAGATTCAAGCGACCAAAAGGAAAGTTGAAATATCTCATCAATGATATGCAACATAGACACATGTTCGTCAATTCACTGCTACCACACTTAAAATATCCATTGCGACAACAAAAGTTTCAGACGCAGGCAAAAGCTCTGTAGGAATCCCTACAACTAGAAGAAAATCAGTATCAACAGATGTACCCAGCTATCAAAGAACTGAAGGAGGATTTGAAGAACTTAACATTTCAGCTAAACCAGAATAAGAGTAAGGACAAATGAGAAACCGTTTGGTGCACTGCATGCAGGACGTAAGGACACCACAAGAACGAATGTCCAACATTCATGCAGTATATGGCAGCAGGAATTCCAAATCCATTACCAACATGAGGACTATGGTGCGTAGTCTGTAAGAAACTGGGTCACGATCCGTATCACTGTCCAATGATGCAAAAATACCAGACAATCCCAAACAATTCATATTTCAACTTTTGCAAGTCAGTGGGCCACGACGAAAAATATTGTAGAACCATGGAGCTGATGAGAGAGAGGACATTAGATGCATATAGAGTGCAGGCATAAATGATGACTGGGAAATCCGCACCACAGTTTAAGCAAGTTCCAACTCCATACAACACTGTGCAACAATAATATAATACTGCGTAACAACCATATAATAACGCGTAGCTATGGTACAACACAACAAAACCTAAGTACAATACCACACAATACAATTAGGAGCCTTAGTACAATGCACCGAGAGGAGATCCAGCAGGTTACAGAGGTGGAGGACGAGCAAGAGGAGGTTTTGGATGAGGTAGAGGACTAGTGGTATGTCACAATTGGCAAAAACCAGGACATTATGCAAGAGAATGTCCGCTTCCACCAACAACTTGTATGTATTGTCTCACATCGGACCATGATATGAAGGAATGGCTGACACTATTAGTAAAGATCTAGGAAAAGAGAAACCGGAACAACCAGAATGTTCAGTGGATTTCATCTGAAGCAAGGGATGAAGGATGGAACATCAACATAGTTACCCATGGAGGAGCTAAAACAGGAAACAAAACAGTCCGACAAGAGCCAACACAAAACCAGTGGGTGAAGAAGAACACTGAACCAAGGAAGCAATTTGATGCGCAGAAGGATAAGGAGGTATTTAAGCAAGCAAGACAACATTTTCAGAAAGAAGACATGGCATCGACTTCAACTGCGCAGCAAAACAAGGAAGCACCAGAGTATGAGATGCCTCTATTATTGGATCATACCAAAGAAATGAAACCCATGGGACAAGTAAGTACAATCAAATTCTCTTTGAAATCATGTGTAAAAGTATTAAATGATCCATCATCTGTGAAAATATTGCAAAACATACTAGAAAAATGTAGCATCGAGACAGAAGGAAAACTACACCAAAAAATAGTCAATCACCTACATACAAGAAGAAGAACCAGTAGGGAGTTCAGACTGAATGTCAATATCAGAGATTTCAACATGGGAGACATCATACTGGATCTAGGATATGAAGTTAATGTATTTTTTCCACGGCAAAATATTTGTAATTTTATTAGAAAAGTATAAAATTACATTCATAGATATATATTTGCTATGGGAATATAGCCAAAATATATATTGTCTTTGAATTGTCACTTCCATTTCTGAAAGTTTCTTCATAAAAAAAAAGAATGCAAAATATCAGTCTTGTTTTGTGACCCATATACCGTCTAGTCATATACATAAGTACAAAAAAATAGCATGTTTTTTACATCGTTTCTATATTTATAATCATTCATAGAGTTCCAGTAAAGGATGCATTTCTTTATATTGTTCCATGATCCTAAAAGGGAATGTGATAGTCAAAACTGCCTTCTGTTGTATGTTCTGTGATGTGCCAACTTCCATATTCTAGCTACGTGGCTTCTTTGGAAAGTCGATAAGCCAGTGTGTTCCTTTCCCTGTAGATATGAGAGAGAGAAATAGTGTTAAAAGTGGAGATAATCCTCAGTACTTCTGCAAGATATGGTCTAAGTCTAGAAATATGAAAAAATTGTTCATGATTCACCCAATTGATGATAAGTAAGGAGTCCTCAAAGACTTGTAGTGAGGTACAACCTTTTTCTGCTATAAATAGGAGTAACAATTTTAAGGCTAGAATTTCAGAGTAATTGTTGGTGTCGGTCCCCAAACCAGCCCTGAGATAGAAGTAATGTTGTTTGGAAAGATATAAACACCCCCCCCCATAGTGTAAATGATCGCTCAAGGCTGCTCCATCGAAAAAATCCCAAGGCCTTCCTTTGTCGATTTGTTCCTCCTAAGTTCGTTGGGCAGTGCCTCGTCCCTGTCTATCTCCCAGTTTGAGATATTCAAGTATACTTAAGAAATTTGTGGCCACCCGAATTGGTGACTAAGGTTCATCCTGGAAGAGTATGGTATTTTTGGCTATCCATATCCTCCAGGCATCAACGATGGAAAAGGCTTTTATGTTTTTTGGTGTCCTCTATGATAACCAGTCTTTCAAGGCTTCTTCGAAGGATACTCCTCGCTAATGGCCAATGGCGTTGTTTATTTTGGATGCTTCTGCCCAGAACGATGAGGTGAAAGGACAACGCATGAATAAATGATCGGTTGATTCCCCCTTCTCTACATAGTGAACACTATCTTGGGCCATGGAATTGTCTCCTATGTAGAATGTCCCACGTAGGCACTTTTTTTTCTAAGATTTTCCAAACCAAGATTTTTCCTTTTGCTGGGCACTTTTGTTTCCAAAGTTTCCTCCACCACTACTTTGCATCTTGTTGTAGTGGTTCAATGCTTAGTTGAGCATATCCGGCTTTGGGAGTGTAGATGCCTCCTGGATATCCTTCCCAAATAAGCTCATCCTCTCTCTCGCTCAAACAAATATTTTATCTCCTCAGAGATCTGAGATATCGGTCCCATAGTAAAGCTTCAGGATCATATTTGAAGTTAATGTATTACTAAATAAGACATGGCAATGCATGGGAGATCCCACGTTAGGATATTCACTTGTTCAACTGAAATGAGCAAACCAACACATAGTTCTACCAATCGATAGGCTGAAAGGAGTATTAGTAGACCTAGATGGAGTGTGCACACAACACCTTACCCAACGTTGCTTGGTATGGATTGGGCATTTGACAACCAGGCCATAATCAACTTGAAGACAAGGAAAATTACATTTGAGTCAGGTGAATACAGGGTCATCGTGCCATTAGACCCATCAGAAGGGGAAAGGTTTGTAGAACCTACTTTCTTAGAGCTAGAGGAAATTAGCCAGTTGTACATAACAACTGCATGCTATGAAGATTACATAAACCCAACTGTAGATGGGATAATTAGTTGGCGAAGCATTACTTCATGTGCAACAGACTCAGACACCGGTCTATAAAATTGGCAACAAAGGATACATGAAGTTTCCACGAGAAGATGTGCACGAATAGATCATGCAGTAAGATGGGTCGGCACATAGATAAGGGAAGCACCTAGTTTCCACGGAGTAAACGACTTGTAAACCTTCTTGGCACAGTATGAAGATGAAGTCTTGGAGAATCAGAGACTGCTAGCACTTGGCATAGCACTCAAGGTCACACCTGCAATATGGTGGGGTGCACACAAAGAGACAATCACAGATTGGTACCAATGTAAGCGGTTACTGTGCATAAGGTTCGACGCAGAACATAAAGACAACATGAAACAGAGGTACGATGGATAAGGGGGCACCAACGAAACACTTGGAGAAGTGCATAACGTTTTATAAATTGACACCCCTAGAGGAATGGCCTCATCATTTCATACACACTCTAGAGAGCATACAAACGAACTGGTACATAGACCATGAACTGCGCAGGGGAACTGCGACCTGGATGACATTGCAACAGAATTTTACAGCCACTTTCTCATTCGAACATGATAACCCCAACATAGATGCATGTCTGAAATAAATAAGAGGTGTGATATTCATCAAGGAACTGGAAGTCGAGCACATAACAGATGAACAACAGTGGAACAAACAAACAATCAAGGAATTGTTGTCATGTTACCATGTGAAAGAGGAAGCACCAGATGAAGACGATCCACACAATATTTAGATTGAAGAAGAAAAAGGTAAAAGAGAAGTGGAGGGTCCACCAATAGAATCAGAACTTATTGCCGCTCCGATCAAGATAAAGAAAATTAACATTGGGACAGTTGAGAACCCCAAAATGGCCAACATTGGAGATTACTGGGATGAGAAAACAATGGAAAGCATAACAAAGTTATTGCACGAATACAACGACCTGTTTCCCATAACATTTATAGAGATGAAGGGTATAACAAGAGAGCTAGGGGAGATGAAGATACCACTCAGACTTGAAGCGAGACTGATCAGACATCAACCATATAGATTGAACCCAGTATATAAGCAGAAAGTCAAAGCTGAGATTGACAAGATGCTCAAAGTTGGAATCATAGAACCGGTCGAAGAATCAAAATGGATAAGCTTGATGGTAGTGCAGGACAAAAAACAAGGAGGGATAAGGATATGCGTCGACTTGAGAAAGTTGAATGATGCATGCCTACATGACTGATTCCCTACACCTTTCACGGATGACGTGTTAGAGAATGTAGGAGGACATGAAGCTTACTCATTTACTGATGGATTTTAAGGCTACCACTAGATCAAGATAGCACAGGAAGACAGATACAAGACCACATTTGCTACGGAATGGGGATCCTACCAGTACACAGTCATGCCATTTGGACTGAAGAATGAACCAACAATATTTTCCAGAGTAGTCATAGCCGAATTTAAGGAACTCATCCACCAGTTTCTCAAGGTATACTTGGACGATTGGATAGTCTATAGTTTGTCGAAATCCCATGTAGAAGTCTTATGGATAATGTTAGAAAGATGCAGGCAGTGCCATATATCATTGAACATAAAGAAATGAATATTCGAAACACCGTTTGGGATACTATTGGGCCACATAGTATGCAAATAAGGTTTACTAGTAGATCCTGCAAAGATTGCAGTAATTGTTAACTTACCACCACTAAAAACAGTCTGTCAACTAAGAGTGATGTTGGGACACACATGATACTACAAGAAATTTATCAAAGGGTACGCGCAGATTACTGCACCAATGGAAAATCTATTAAGAAAGGATACAAAGTTTCAGTGGAATGATGAGTGTCAACACGGTTTGGATACCCTTAAGGAAAATATGGTCACTGCACCAATATTAGTATTTCCAGACTAGGAGAAGAAATTCCACATGCATGTAGATGCATCAGCCATAGCACTTGGAGATATCTTGGCGCAACCAAGAGAGAGAGACTTGGATCACTTGATAGCATTTGCGAGCATAAAGTTATCAGAATTAGAACAAAACTATAACACTACAGCAAGGGAAGGCCTAGCTATGGTCTACGCACTACAAAAGTTCAAACACTACTTATTGGGAAAACACTTTAAGATGTTCGCAAATCACTTAGCCCTTAAATACCTAGTCAACAAGCCAGTGTTGGGGGGGGAGAATATGTCGATGGTTACTACTATTTAAATAATTTGACTTTGAAGTAATAGTCAAGCCAGTGAAATTGAATGCAGGACCTGACCACCTATCAAGGGTCACAAATGGAGAATAACCTATAAACTTAGAGGACAACTTTCTAGATGCACAACTATTTTCAATCCAGATCGTTGATGATTACTTTGCAGATAACATTCAATACTTGAGCACATGTATTGCCCTGTAGGAATACAACACTGTGCAGAAGAAAAACCTAGTAGTCCGGGTTGCAGACTATCAAATGATCGCAGGACACTTATACAAAATGGGTGCATATATCATCTTGTGAAGATATGTGTTAGAACACGAAAGACAAAGAGTTTTAGCAGAAGCCCATGAGGGAATAGAAGGAGGGCATTATGCAGGCAAAGCTATCGTGCAAAAGGTATTGTGCGCAGGATTATGGTGGCCGACCATTCACCGAGACTCAAAGGAGTACTGTCAAAGATGTGATGTCTGTCAAAGGGTAGGCAAACCCAATAGAAGGGACGAAATGCCATTACGGCCACATGTAACATTGCGAGCATTCGATAAATGGGCAATAGAATTTGTGGGACCAATTGACCCACCAAAAAAAAGAACAGGAGCTAGGTACATTATCACTGCAACAGAGTACCTAACAAGATGGGTGGAAGCCACACGAGTGAAGGATTGCAACACAAAAACAACAACACACTTTATATTTGAACAAGTAAATACTTGGGTGCCCACAAGTTTTGATGAGCGATCAGGGCACGCAGTTCATAAAAAACACCATCAACTCTATGAATGAAGAGTTTGAATTCCATCATCAAAAGATCACACCATATCACCCACAGACAAATGGCACAATAGAAGCATTTAACAAAATCCTAGAGAATGCACTGAAAAATATCTGTAATGTCAACAGGGACGATTGGGACCTCAAAGTACCACCAATATTGTAGACCTACAAGACTACATGCAATAAGTTGACAGGGCACACGCCATTTAAAATGGTATATTTCCAAGAAGTAGTGGTGCCATTATAGTTTTTAGTACCAAGCTTGCGCGTAGCAACAATCACACATATGATGGAACAAGGCACAATATAGGAGTGACTAAATAAGTTAATGACCATGGAGGAAGACCATATCTTAGCAGGGTTCCACCAACAAGTTCAGAAAGCAAGGGACAAATCTTGGCATGATAGACACATCAAGAAGAAAACTTTCAAGGAAGGAGATCTAGTATTGATGTATGACAACAAATCGTTTCAGTACCCAGGAAAGATCAATATGCACTGGTTAGGACCGTACAAATTAAAGACTGTCACAGATGGAAGAGTTGTACAGTTGAAAGACTTATCAGGTGAAAAACTCAGAGGGATGATCAAAGGGAGCTGACTGAAGCTATACAAAGACAGTCGACCACCCACCGCGCAGTAAAAAAAAAAAAAGTATATCAAAAAGAACCAACAGAGGCACATGGCTCCAGAGACATAAAGGGTGCACATACGTAGGAACAAAAAATCAGCGAGGAGAAGGACAATAACCACGTAAAAAGGGAAACAAGTGGGAAACAAAAAGATGACAAAAGTAGTACGAAATGACGAAGTTAGGAGAAATTGAATGCTGAAAAGGATTGATGGGACGCCGCATTAATCACGCCAACTGGAGAAGGAAAGAAAAAGTAATGGAAAGTACGAGAGAAACAGAGGTGAATTGAACCCATAATTAAGGTAGCGTCCTCGACAAGTTTCCTACGATGCCCATACAATGCAAGAAAGCGGGAGCAAAGACTCTATTTGTGAAAAGAGAACAGACAAAGAGTGATAGAGACGAAGGAGCACAGAGCGGAGTTCACAGAGCTCACATAGACCATTAAAACTTGGCAAAAGTTTTCCATTCACCACCAAATCAAGTAGAAACATGGGAACAAGGCCATAAACATCGCAGACAAAAGAAATACTAGAAGAAAGAGAGTGTGATCCAATCTATACGATACTACATCCGAACACAACATTCCACATTTCACCTAGTATGTTGTGCATGGACGATATCGTGGGGTAGACACCCCTAAAAGACTTAGCTCAAATCCAACTGGTATTGCAGCGGATACCATCCAGGGCTCTACACAAGTTGTAGGTTAGCGTAAACCATGAGGTACCGTCTCGTGCACACACAGACTTAGCTGAATTACAACAAGCAACAGAGAAGTGGGACACAATAACTTATGAGAAGATTCCAAACACCACGCAGAGTGATGAACTCACAACAACATAATAGATTGATCAGATTGCACAGGAAATAGATCAATATCAGAAGGAGATCGAGAATCTCCATTAGCATCTCACACCCACCACTCCACCAACAGTGAAGGATCAAAGGAAGCAAGAAGCAACCGAGCAGCTGCAACAGATAGAGAAACAGGTCAATACAACAACCGACTTGTTCGATAAAGAGACACAACTTTGGACAAAGTTAGAGGAGGATCAACAAATACAAAGGTGGGACAAGGAACAAGAAAGGATCAACGCAACTACCCAAGACCTCAAGTAGAGGCATTATACAATGCCCATCACAGAGTGCGTCAAAGGGGCGCATGATATGAAGAAACTGTAGGCAGAACTCACCACTGTGCAAACATTGAAACATGAGCATCAGGATCAAATGGAACCGCTTCAAGAGTGAGAAGCAGAAATCATTGCACAAGAAGAGGAATCTAAAACATAGATAGCATAGACCCAAGAAGAATGCATAGGATTGATCAATGACAAAGTTGCATTCCATGTAGTAGACACAATCAAGAAGAAGACCACCCAGGTGCATACACAAGAAACAAAGCTCAAGGAAAAGTTCTAGGCGATCACCAAGGGGATCGAGGAAGCACACAAAGGTTAGGTGGCTCAAGATGAGCCACATGTCATTGTTGGGGGCCTGTTGCAGGCAGGCCAAAGCGGAAAGAAAGACGATTTTGGGAAAGAAAGCATGCACGAGGAAAGCAACAGCTGGAAGGAAGAACAACATGCGCACATGCATGGAAGACCTAATGATGGTAGGGTTAGGGTTTTGGTAATGTATTGTAATGGCTGAAGATCCATAAACGTATAAATATAAATACTTAGGTGTCATAAGGGGTCAAATTTTCTAGAGATAAGTCATTATTGTAGAGAGAGCTATTGTAGCAAACCGATATGTAATATTTTGTTGTATGATCTATTTTGGTAAGCTGTTGAGCTAGAGAGGATGAAGGAGGGTAGATCTTGAGGGTTAGATCGCAGGCTGAGGATCTTGGTGCGATCTAGTCCGCCTCATATATATCTTACCCAACGGGGAAGAGTTGTAAGCACGCGACACTGTAGTGACAGAACGACTATAATAAGAGAGCCAAGAGCCAAATATTTGTGGACGTAGCCCAGGAAGGGGTGAACCACAGTAACATCTGTGTTATGAGATTGAATGCATGGTTGTCTTTATTTCTTTTAAGTAAATATTGCTAGACAGAATGAATGAGTTTTATGTTTCCTGTTTATTCGGATTTGACAATATATTGGGTTTACAAGTTAAAATAGTGGTTCAATATATAGTTCTCATATCTCACACTCAATCCTAGGCTGTAAACACATGAGTATTGCAACCACCCATTAAAGCTATCTCGGGTGAGACTGCGCAGTGCACTCTTTGCGTTGCGTTGCCTTCTGGTTTACTAGGAGGGCCGATAGTTTTAGAGGTTTTGTTGGAAACCCGAACATACATGAACCTTGGGTCAATAAATTCAGACAAAGTAGAAGAATAGTAACCAACATAGGCTAAACGCATAAGCTGTGAACTTTAATTCGAATTGAATTTGACTATAAGGTTGTCCTTTAAGCAAAGTTGGAGACAACACCTGCATTCGTGGTCACATGGTGCAACAAGTTTTCTTAAATTATGTCAATGATATATTTTTCCTCCCATGAAGAGCATGGGTTATTCTAAGTTTTCTTAAATTATGTCAATGCTTGTATTTTTCCATCTATGATGAGCGTGGGTTATTCAGAGTTTTATTTTTATTTTTTTAATCTTTGAGATTTGACCAAACATTATTTCGCAGTTAATAATACTTTACTCACTATGTAATACACAACTATTTCAATTATTTCTAATGGTATATAAGATGGAATGTATTAACAAATTTACAATTGAAAATTATATATATCATATAAAAAAAAATGTTTGGAAAAACAAAAATTTCTACCATTATTTAACTTTCATTTAAAGTTATATTTAACTAGAATTAAAAAATACCATGACATTTCTTGCATTATTTAACTTTCATTAAAAAATATATGAATCTAACTAGAATAAAAAAATACCATTAAAAAAATAGCATGACAATGCCTCTTGATAATCATCCTAAGATTATGCATAACAAAATTTCTCACTACTACAAGGGATTGGTTGAAAAAGATTAGAAATAAAACAATTTGTTTTTTTAATGTGATGGGATTTAACCTATTCACATTTGTTCCATGCAGGTGGAAACATTGTTTAATGGTTTAAGGCATACAAAACATCAATGATTGGTGATATTATCAAGAAGACTACACCACACCGCGACCAATTGAAATTGTATTTTCATTTGTTTGATGCAGATTCCAGATTCTGCTTTGTAGCATTTTCTTTTTTAAATTGCAACAACTTAGCCTTTTTTAAGTTATAATTACTCCATCCATCCCATATGCCCATCCTATTTGTTGTCAGATGGAAGTAATGATTTTGGCCTCCATATTATTCATATTATAAGCATATCTAAAGCAGTGGTCAAATTTGAAGGGTAGGTTTTAATTTCTGTGAGAAGGGTATATAATCATGCAATCCTTCTAGAATGAAAAATTTCCAGAAAAATTGCATTTCAATTGAAAACAATAAATTAAGTTGACAATTCATAAAAAATCGTGTTAAATAAAATATTACATTTTCAATCAAATTTATTTCTAATAAAACAATTAGTACAAGCTAAATGGCTACCTAGATGGAAAATATTACAATTATAACAACATCAAATAGATATTTAGTCAAATTTGAAAATGTAAATTCATAGAGAAACAAAATTTGTAAATTGTATTAATTCTTTTAAAACTGAAATAATACATTTTGTCCTCAAAACAAAGTTATACTTGAGTGTTTTTATCCATCATATTTCATCTATCCCCAACTCATGTCCTTAAACCAACATAACCCCAAAAAGGTTATTATGTAATACATTCGTCAAAAAACCTTTGGAAATTAACTGCCACCCCAAAAAGGATACTATGTAAAACATCTATTTCTTCAATCAACCAAAAAACTTGGCCCTCCTGGTGCTGAAATTGATCCCAAACATGCTCTCTTCACCTAAAGAAATTGAGCATTTATCCTATCAAAATCTTGGATAACAATATGCTCACAAAGCCAAAGTTGAAGGAGGATAGTTGTTGAAATTAATGAAACTACAAGAGTCATTCTCTAGAGGATGGAAAAGACCCTAGTTGTGAACTAGGGCCCCCAGCACGCTCCTAAGGTTTCTTGGTATGATACCAAGAAGCAAGAGCCATGGAAAAACACCCTTGTGAGGGCCCCCATTAGATGACTGTGGTTCTTGGTCTAGGACCAAGCAGTAAGTCCCTAGATGTGTCTAGGGCCCCTAGATGTGTTCCATGGAATCCTTGCCCGGTTCTTGGATTGATCCTTGGATGTGTTCCTTGGTGGTTGATATAAGTCCCTAGATGTGTCTAGGGCCCCTATATGTGTTCCATAGAACCCTTGCTTAATGCATGGGTTGATACTTGGTCTTGTACCTTGGTGGATAAGACCCTAGATGTGTTTTGGGGCAACCTGGTCTTTGACCAGGTAGATCTTGGTGTAATACCAAGATGTGTTGATGTGTGATCCTCTTCCTTTCTCCCAGGATGGTCCATGAGACCTAGGAGTGCCTATGAAGATGGACATGACCACATTGTTGATGTACCCTCTTATGCAGTGATGATAAATTTTATAGGTCATTATGAGACTCATGTGGACATGTTTTTCCATTATGGACCCCCCTTGACTTTGTCTTCAAAGGTAACCCCTTGTTGTTTTGATTTCCCTCTTGTTTTATGTGATTGGGGTTTTACTTTATGTGATTAGGGTTTTATGTTATGTGATTAGGGTTTTATATGTGTTTAGGGTTTTTATAATTAATATTAATATTAATTGACATTTTTAATTAATATTTATATTAATTAAATGTCAATATTTAATTATAATTTTTAATTTCCATAACCCCTCTCCCTAACTAAAAATAAGACCCTGCCCCCTAGCGTTCTATTACACTCACTCACCTATCTCTCTCCTATTTGCTACAACTACCTCAATTGTTCTCCCTTGGTGATGGCGCAACCTCCTCTTTGGACTATCTTCTCAGATCTGAAGTATTTTTCTTTTACACCGTTTGGCTGGGAGCTACTTCTAGAAATTCTTGTTTGTTGGAGATGAGAGCCAGACCCCTTGACTTGCTGTTTATCCTCTCCATTCGATTCCAGTCTTCTTAAGAGATCCACCGACTTGAGGGAAGGTGTCGTGACCTCTCTTCTTGGCTTCCAGAACAGTTTTTGAGGGCCAAAGATCAAAAGGAATAGGTGTCACAACCTCTTCTATTAACTATTGTTACCTATGTTCAAGCTCCTATGGATGTTTATCTTATTGCTAATGATCCAATGGGTGTTCTCCTTTTGTTGTCCCTTGTGTTGGGGTGTTTATTTTGTACTGCCTTCTTTTAAGTTATGGAGGGTTTTGGTGTTTGATATGGAGAGTTAGTTGTCTCAGTTTTTGAAGATCTTGTTGTCCCTTCTTTTGAAGATATCGTTATCCCTTTTTGTGGAGATCTTGTTGTCCATTCTTTTGAAGATCTTGTTGTCCCTTTTTGCGGAGATCTTACAGTCCCTTCTTTTGAAGATCGTGTTGTCCCTTTTTGTGGAGATCTTGCTGTCCATTCTTTTGAAGATCTTGCTATCCCTTTTTGTGGAGATCTTGCTGTCTCTTCTTTTGAAGATCTTGTTCTCCCTTTTTGTGGAGATATTGTTGTCCTTTCTTTTGAATATCTGGTTGTCTCTTTTTGTGGAGATCTTGTTGTCCCTTCTTTTGAATATCTTGTTGTCCCTTTTGTGGAGATCTTGCTGTCCCTTTTTGTGGAGATCTTGCTGTCCCTTCTTTTGAAGATCTTGTTGTCCCTTTTTGTGGAGATCTTGCTATCCCTTTTGTGGTGTTATTGTTGTCCCTTCTTGTGGGGTACTTGCTATTGTTTTCTCAGCTATAGTCAATACCTTTCTGTCCCTTCTTATGGGGTACTTGCTGCAATTGTCTTGTGATTGTCTATACCTTGGAAAAACTGTCCCTAAGTCCATATGACAAAGATCAAACCCTAGAGGTTTGATCCATGAACCTAAAACTATTTATGAGCATATTTTAAAGGTTTACATTCACACATGTGACAGGTACATCTTTCATAGATTAGGAGGTAAGCTCGAGGTTTGTCTTTTCACTCAAAAAATTTGTTTATAATCAGAATTTATTTTAGATCTATCTATTTCTTTTCTCATATATGATGATCTAGTGAACAAAAAATTAAAAGGGAATTATTGTTTCTATTTTTCCCCTAATTCTAACAATAGTTGTTTGATCTTAAGTATACTTCTAATGCTAGATTTTATCTCATGCCATTCCCTTGAAAGGAAAAACCCTGTTATTTAAACATGAGCCTAATATTTCTTCTCCTCATAAGACCCATACATATATGCCCATGGTTCTCTATGATTTAATTCCATGATGAGTGTTCAAGAGAATGATCCCAAAGACAACAAGGTAGTTGTGGTCAAAGGGAAAGGGTTAGTAAAGTTTGACCCCTTTGTTCCAACACAAACCACTTGTACTAGAGGAATCATGCATCTATAAGATAGATGCAAGTAGGTAGGACATAAACTTTGACTTTTTTGTTTAATTTGGGGAAGCTCAGGGTTGAATGTAATTCCAGGATTATTAGGCACCTGCATTCTCTTGGGAGGTCCACACCAATCCCTTACAAAATTTTCAGTTATCATGGTCTAGCCACTGATGATTTCACTCATAGCAATCCCAGTGCCACAAGGAACTCTTAGCTGAAATACACCTGGAAATATGCAACCAAGCAACTCTAAGGTCAAGGTAGCAATTAACTGATGATGGTAGATTGGAGGTAGGGTGAATTTGTTGTTGAAGGAACATTTAGCTGGAAGTAACAACATAGAAATTTTATTGAGAATATTTTTTGTTACTGTAACAAAGGTCATATAGGTTGTTGTTGATATTACCTCCATAACCCGGGGATGAGAGTTAGAGAGGATGCAACTTTGTGGCTCCCCCTGGTAGCAGCAAGGAGATGCCATACTGGGGAAAATAAGGATAAAGTACTGATCAGTTGGTTGTAATATGTAATTAGTCCAAGCAACAAACATAATCCATATGGAAATCTCCTAATAAATCTGGGCGGTGATGTTTCCTTTCATGGAACGAGCTCTCTCAAATCTCTTCATTTCCCTGGACTGATCACCTTTTTGACAAAATTATATTCAAAAGAGGCGGCCATTGATTTCCATCCATATATTCTTCTGGCTTTAAATCATATTCTCTTCTCTCTTCAAGTGGGTATATGTTTTCTCCATTTGGGCTCTAGCATACTAGGCTTTTCAACATCTGGGTGAATAACCATCAACCAAAAGTGCGTATGAGGTGAGATATATTTTTAAGGCAATAAGTAGAGTCTATGCAATGACATTTATGTGCATGTATATACTCAGGGGGCTGAAGACGAAGGTGAGGAACCTTATAGAGAAACCGATTGATTTGCAGATAAGAGTGGGATCAAAGAACGCGTACACTATGAGAGAAAGTAAAGGAAATACTTTAGATTGTAGAATGATCTACATGTCATATGTATCTTCAAGAAGCCACAAGACCGCTAATTTCTACTACAATGAGAGTTGTCAACCATACGTATGGATCCACAATCCCAACGAGTTCAACAGGTTGGCGAAGAAACAATATATTAGCTTGGAGGATTTGAGAGACTACTTTGAGATCAAGATTTGCAAAGAGCCAGGGAGAGGCAGTTTTTTTGTATACAAGAAGCCCAGGTCAGATTTGTGCTGGGGGCAAAAACAATTTACACCGATATGCTTGTATTCTTGTAGCGATAGTGATGGATAATACTGTGTTTTTTTTTCGTTACATTGGCTGGTTACAGTGGTAGATTTTATATATATAGAAGGTCGTAAGGGATATGCTCCCTTGGGAATCTCTAATACCTAAAATACCTCGAATTTGATAAGCTCAGACTCATGACAATGAAATATAATTAATGGGAAATAAACCCTATGTTAATTTCAATATTACAGTGCAATAAAATTAACGGGAAAGAAAGTTGAAACCCTATGTTAATTTCAATAGAAATTTCACAAACAAACTTGAAACCCCAATTACAAACCTGGAGATATTGCAAATCGGACCTTGGCTCAACTTTCTGGTTTGGCGAAGTTGTCCCCTTGTTCCAAACTCTGAAAGTCATTGTTACTAAAACTTCCAACTTCCAAGCAATGGCGTCTTGGCCCGTGGGTATAGTGAATATGACAGAAATGGGTGAAAGTAGAAATCTGGAAAATGGACCAAAGGTTCCACATAAAACCTAAAAAAAACTTATAACTTCCAAGCAATGGCATTTTGGCTAGTACGTATAGTGAATTTGGGGGAAATGGTTGCAACTGGAAATTTTGAAACAAGACCAGAGACTCCAGAGAAAACATAATGGACATTGGAGATTCAAGCAATTCGAAGAGGAAAAATGGTTTCGTATCGTGATTGGAGAGCACATTAATTCTATCACCTAACTCAACAAGTGCAATTAATTCCCTTCCCTGCTCCATTTCTCCAAGTTCCAACGAGCTGACCAACCTCCAAGTTACAGTAAGGAGATTCAGATTTCGAAGGGAACTTGTTCAATGTTACCGCAATTTCACACGTATCAAACTTTATCTACCTGTACAATGTACTCCAGTGGAGTGTTAACTGGTAACACTGCCCACAAATTTTAATGATGGACAATTTAAAATATTACCCTTCCTAGGAAATTTTAGATTATTTTTAACATTTCAAAAATAATTTTCAAAAATTAAAATTAATTTTTTTTCGAGACGAAATTGTTTAATAGCACTTCTAAGACATGCTAGGACGTGCTGGACCCCTCTCACGAGCTATGACATCGCTGATCTAAAGCACATTTTTTTTGATAGAGTTTTTTGTGAAAAGAAACATAAATGAAATTATATTATTATATAATTTTTTTAATTAATTAAATTGGAAACAATAAATAAAATAATCATTATTAAAATTAAATAAATTTGTTAACCTGCAAATTGAAAAGAAAAATAAGCATTCGTAGTATACTATATAGCTGAAAGTAATAATCATTACTCATATTCCATATATACTATATGGATATTAAAAAGTAATGAAAATGATCCAAATAATATTATAATAAAATTTGAAAACCTTGAGCTTCCCTTATATAAATACAATAATATTGATCATCAAGATATAATCAAATATCATCAGTCATGTGTTTGAAAGATGATACATGGACCTTGAACCGTAAGTTGGAAAATCCTTTTTTTTTAAATATAAAACTCTGGTTGAAAACCATATGGCTATCCCTTCCACCTCATGCCTCATGCCTCATATGGCTATCCCTTCCACCTCATACCTCATGCCTCATACCAGATTTATCATTTAGCTTGTTCCATTTAATACTAATCAAGGGGTAACTGAAAGGAAAACCAAAGTAATACTAATTAAGGGGCGTGGTGTAGTTATCATGCACTAACCCAGTTCCAGCCTAGACTCAGACAATCTGTTGACTGAGACGGTCTGTTTTTAATTTTACGTAAAGAAATCCCTACTTCACCATACTATGCATACGTATTTTGTGAGCATATAGATACCAAGTTTCCAAAATGATTAAAGTGGGAAAAGTGTATAAATATAATGAAAAACTCTTTTGTGAGTATATAGATACCAAGTTTTCAAAATGATAAAAGTGGGAAAAGATTATGTACATGGAAGTTAGATAATGTTGCTTACTCTGAATGCATTGTAATGCAATATCTATAGAGCTTTATAGCTAATTAACAACTCACTAATAACCATGCTTGGTATGTTAAATCTTTGCAAGCAACATTAAAATTATTGAAAGGATAGAACTTTGTTGAGAAACAAACATTGAATACTTAGACTTAAGCATAAGCCATAATTTTGACCTCATACACTCTATAAAATTGAATAGATTAGTGTTGAAAGAAAAAGGATAATGTACTTGATCCAAAATGGATCTACATAAGTAATATATGAATTTATTGATGCTCTAAATTGAGGAGATTAAAATTTAAGATCCACAACATCCGAGAGATGATTTTGAGTTTGTCAGGGACATTAACTTCCAATACATTTTTTAGGGCGCTAAACAATTTTTTTGGGCCTAGTGTTGGCTAAGGGTTGCCATAGGCTTGCCTCAACCAAACTAGAAATTTTTATTCTCATTGAGATCTTCCAATGAGATATCATGTGCTTAAAATAAAGTTCATATGCAAAAGTTATGGCCCTAACAAGGTAATGCTCCAAA
>ML784604.1:276141-312785 GCA_009831015.1 Picea engelmannii
AAACTTCAACTTTATCAACAATATTCAATAGTTTATCACTTATTCATTCAGTATATCATTGCATAATAAACAATATCATTCATAAGTGCATAATAAACAACCACATTTACAAAGTGTTATTACATAAAGTTGTCAAGGTCACACGACGACCAAGTCTTTTGTTACACAGATAACATCCAAGCGCAACATTCAAAAGTAATTAATTTTGGGCTTGAAATACAAGCAACAAGCATGTTCGATTTTCAACGGTGGAGATCCCATGTGCAGTTGGGGTTAGCGACTCTCAGACAATCAGAGTTTAAAAGTCGCGCAAGGATTAGCAACTAGCCAAACGTCCCGAAGTAAATTTGAGCCATTGAAGGTTGAGGACACGCGTCGTCAGATCTCTCACTTCGGGAATTCAACACTTTGAAGAATTGCACGAGAAAGCAGGAGAAAACTCCCGAAGCCCGAACTCCCGAAGTATATCTCGGTCGTCCAAATCAAGAGGCCACGTAGAGGAAGATCTCACACTTCAGAAATGCGACGCTTCGGAGAATTGTAAGAACTATGCATTGGAAAGGCCCGAAGCCCGTACTCCCGAAGTAATTATGAATCGTTGATATTTGCAGTAGGAAGTAGGGTCCATCCAAGAGGGATGTGTGGCAACAAAAGCAAGGCTTTCCCAAATCGCATATTGCAGCAAATCGACGACTACACTTCATTATGGGGACGAAACATGCTCGAACGATAAATTTCTAGAGCGGTCTCGTAATCGAAACCACGATATGGCGAAAGAGCTACATGGTGAAAGGTGGTGAATTGCAGGCTCAAAAGCAGTGTGGATCCAAGCTGCCTTTGACGACCTCACAATCATGTGCTTATTTAACGTCAAATCTGAGAGAAACACGTAGCATCCCCCTAGGCGTTGAGCCTCATCCCAATCCCGGGGAGAAATCAATTAATGAAAGAAGGATTGGTGGTTGAACCATCAACTCCCTCCATAAATAGAAAGCATGGATGGTTTGGCCGTGGAGACAAAATACTGTCAGCCCAAGGTACCACAAGGGGCAGTTTTCCTGTAGGCCCATGCTGATATGAGTTTTTTTCTGACAGAATGAACAAGACAGTTGAAGGACCTGCTGAGAAGGGAGAAAAGACGTGCAAATTGGATACACGCAAGCAAGGATAGTGAGAAGACACACAACACTGGAAAGGAGGTGCCCAAGCAGCAAGACATGTCGACTGTTTTGATTATAAATACATCAAATGAATGATGTCGGGGGGGGTGCGGTTTCAAAGGTCGGAGATCCGAAAGAGCTTGAGGAGCAGAGCACTATTTTTTCCAGTTTGTAAGCCTAAGGGGCATGGATTGTAAAATATTATGTTATTGAATATCCCTTTAAGTTGTTTTATCAGACTGTCTTCTTAGTTTACATGTTGTTCTATTTTTCTTGTTTGAGAGGTAGCATCTTTGATCTATGGATTCTTGAGGCGGTAGAGGATCTGTCGTCATCTTGCCCATATTTAATCGTTTATCACTCAGACGCTTGTTTTTTTTCTTCTTGTCTGGATGTAGCATCTTTGATCTATGGATTCCTGAGGTGGTAGAGGATCTGTTGTCATCTTGCCCATCTTTCATCGTTTATCACTCAAACGCTTGTTGTTGTTTTTTTTGTCTGGAGGTAGCATATTTAATCTATGGATTCCTGAGGCGGTAGAGGATTTGTTGTCATATGGCCTATCTTTCATCGTTTATCACTCAAACGCTTGTTGTTTTTCTTCTTGTCTAAATGTAGCATCTTTGATCTATGGATTCCTGAGGTGGTAGAGGATCTGTTGTCATATTTCCCATCTTTCATCTTTTATCACTCATACGCTTGTTGTTTTTTTTTCTTGTCTAGATGTATCATCTTTGATCTATGGATTCCTAAGGCAGTAGATGATCTGTTGACATCTTGCCCATGTTTCATGGTTTATCACTCAGACACATTCTGTCTTCCTTCTCCTCATCACCACATAAATCCTTTGTATGATAGGTAGTTTAAATGCCTTCATTAAGCGCTATACTTATGACTCCATAGCCCAACGGTCCAGGACTGATCTGCAACGACCTTTGTTATCTTTTCATTTCTTTGTAGTCTTGTTCTGACCCCCGACGTCAAACCCACTTGAAACAAATTTAATGTTACCAGGATTACCCCCATTTATAGTCTGGGGGTGACTCTTGGAGCGATAACATTCATGGCATTGTTTCCAGTGATGGAAGTGAAGATATGTTCCCTGGGAGAACGACAACGAAGAGATCCAGTTTTAGATGGTGAACTGAAGCTGGACACATTATTATGACTGCTCATCTTTCACCACGGCGACTCCATTTTTCGAAAATCTATTGGCGACTCCACTGGTTTTAAATGGAGAATATTTTAGCTCAGAGGTATGCTTTATGTGATTTTTCAAGGATATTTGGTTTCCCTAATCCAGAGCCTAGTAGAGATGAATGGGAAAGTAGCCTTCCTAAATTTCGAGGAGAAGAGTGGGAGGTACCCACTGAACATTTGTTGGATTTTCATGATTTTATTCATCAACTTCGTATCGTGCATGAATATGTTCATATTAATCTATTTAGGTATTCATTAGAGGGGACTGCTCGTGATTGGTGTCGATCTCTTCCCATTGCAAGCATTAGCTCTTTGACAGGTTTTCATGCAACTTTCAATTCGTTTTGTAAAGATTATTTTTCAGCTGAGTATATTTATGAAAACTGTTGTGATGAGTTTTCTTTGCTTCATAAATATTCTTCTAGTCACGAAAACCAGATTTGTGATGAAGCATTTATTGTGGAAGAAATCATTTTCCATGAAGATCAAGAGGTGTTGAATGATATTCATTATGATAGAAATAACAAAGAAACATATGGCATCATATCATATGTATTTGTTATTTATGAAGATCAACATGTCTCTTTTGAATATTCTGATGTCGAAGAGCAAGTGTATTCTACAGTAGATCTTTCTCCTGACTATGAAGCTGAGATAACTGATAATCTAGTTAAAAAAACTAGGGAAGTTTCCTCTCTGTTTTTTCCTAGTTTTTCAGAATTGAAGGCGGATTTTGTTTGTTTCTCTTATGAAGAAAATGCATAGGATATTTTTTTTCTTGAAATAGATGTTTTTGGCATCCCTGCTTATGATGAAGAAGTTGTTTCAAATACTGACCAAAAACAACTAATTTTTTATGAATATCACAATGAAGATGATGAAGAGCAAAGTTTTTTCATGGCTTCTTTGGAACCTCGTAGCATGGTTCCTGTATATGATTATGAAGGAGAAAAGGAAGAGCTAAATGTGAAACTTATCTCTTGTCCAACACTTATAAATGAGCAAATATCACCTAGGATTAGCAAGCCTGCATCAATCCTTTATCCACTTGTACATGTTGAGAACATCAAACAACAAGTGAGCAATGATGAAATAAAGGAGGTAACTTTTTACTAGTTTAACGTGCATTATTATAAATTTTATGACTGTGTGGGGTTATATATGGAGTTGAGTTTTCCAAAAGCATTGGAGCCTGCAAAATTATTCATCTTATCATCATTTGGGGGTATTGTCAGTGTTCCAAAACACATTTTCATTCTGTTGTCATACTTCCCTTACCTTTTGTGGATCATTTGTAGTGAAAAGAAGAATTATGTTACCAAATAGTCTGGGTGGCTATGGTGGAAGTTTGTTTTCACCTAGCACATTGTAAAAATCAGTTAGTGTAGGATTGTACATAAATAAGCTCCTTCTGGAGCATGTGTGTTTTCTTTCTTTTTGTAAGTAGAGCAATGTACATATCAACCTATTGTCTTCAACAAAATGTATTTGAGCTCAACTCCACAACCCAACAACTAAGGCACTGGAAATTCTTGTTCTTGGCAGCTCATTGGGAGCATGCCATCCCCTGTGGAGCCAAATGTTATCACATAAAGTTGTCAAGGTCACAAGAAGACCAAGTATTTTGTTGCACAGGTAATATCCAAGTGCATCATTCAAAAGCAGTCCATTTCAGGCTTGAAATACAAGCTACAAGCAGGTTTGATTTTCAATGGTGGAGATCCCATGTGCAGTTTGGATTAGCAGCTCTCGGATAATCAGAGTTTAAAATTCGTGCAAGGATTAATGACTAGCCAAACGCCCAGAAGTCCCGAAGTAAATCTGAGCCATTGAAGACTGGGGACACGCGTCGGTAGATCTCTCACTTCAGGAATTTGACACTTTGGAGAATTGCGCGAGTAAGCAAGAGAAAACTCCTGAAGCCCAAAATCCAAAAGTAAATCTCGTTCATCCAAATCAAGAGGCCTCGTGGAGGCAGATCTCACACTTCAGAAATACGACGCTTCAAAGAATTGTAGGAACTATGCATTGGAAAGGACCAAAGCCCATACTCCCGAAGTAATTGTGAACCATTGATGTTTGCAACAGGAAGCAAGGTCCATCCAAGAGCAGCATGTGGCAGCAAAAGAAGGGCTTTCCCAAATCGCAGATTGCAACAAATCAACAGTCACACTTCATTGCGGGGACAGAACATGCTCGAAAGATAAATTTCTAGAGCGGTCCCACAATCGAAACCACGATATGGAAAAAGGGCTATGTGGCGGAAGGTGGTGAATTGCAGGCTCAAAATTGGTGTGGATCCAAACCACCTTTGACGACCCCGCAATCACATTCTTATTCAACGTCAAATCTGAGAGAAGCATGTAGCAACCCCCTAGGTGTTGAGTCTCGTTTTGATCCCGAGGATAAATTAGTTAATGAAAGGACTGGTGGTTAAACAATTGAATCTCTTCATAAATAAAAATCATGGAGGGTCTAGCCGTGGAGACAGAAGATTGTCAGCTTGAGGTACCTCGAGGGGCAGTTTTCCTGCAGGCCCATGTTGATCCGGGTTTTCTTCTAACAGAACGAACAAAACAGTTGAAGGACCTTCCAGGAAGGGAGAAAAGACATGCAAATTGGATACACACAAGCACACACAATGATAAGACACATGGAACTGGAAAGTATGTACCCAAGCAACAAGACACGTCAGTTTTTTTTTATTATAAATACANTCATAGGCTGGAGAGCCGAGAGAGCTTGAGGAGCAGAGCATTGTTTTTTTCAATTTGTAAGCCTGAAGGGCATGGATTGTAAAATATTATGTTATTGAAGATTCCTTTAAGTTGTTTTCTTAGACTGTCTTCTTAGTTTACATGATGTTCTATTTTTCTTGTCTGAGAGGTAGCATATTTGATCTATGGATTCCTGAGGCGGTAGAGGATCTGTTGTCATCTTTCCCATATTTCATCGTTTATCACTTAGAAGCTTGTTTCTTTTCTTCTTGTCTGGATGTAACATCTTTGATCTATGGATTCCTGAGGCATTAGAGGATATGTTTTCATCTTTCCCATTTTCATCGTTTATCACTCAGACGCTTGTTGTTTTTTTTCTGGAGGTAGCATCTTTGATCTATGGATTCCTAAGGCGGTAGAGGATATGTTGTCATCTTTCCCATATTTCATAGTTTATCACTTAGATGCTTGTTTTTTTTATTCTTGTATGGATGTAGCATCTTTGATCTATGGATTCCTGAGGCAGTAGAGGATCTTCTATCATCTTTCCCATCTTTCATCGTTTATCACTCAGACACTTGTTGTTGTTTTTTCTTGTCTGGATGTAGCATATTTGATCTATGGATTTATGAGGTGGTGGAGGATATGCTATTATATTGCCCATGTTTCATCGTTTATCACTCAGAAAAATTCTGTCTTCCTTCTCCTCATGACCACATAAATCTTTTTTCTGATAGACAGTTTAAATGCCTTCATTAAGTACGATACTTCTGACTCCATAGCCAAACAGTCCAGGACTGATCTGCAACAAACTTTGTTATTTTTTCCTTTCTTTGTAGTCTTTTCCTGACCCCTGACGTTAAACCCACTTGAAACAAATTTAATGTTACCAGGCTTACCCCCATTTGCAGTCTGGGGGTGACTCTTGGAGTGATAACACATAGTACACCAAAATTTACGTGGAAACTCAAATGGGAGAAAACCACATAATGATTTCTTATATATATCAAGAATGCATTCATAGGAAGCACCAACTTTAAAATTCTCCAACACCAACTGGAAGGAGGCTCCAACCCCCTATTTAAAGGCTCCAACCTAAAGGAAGCTACAACTCCCTAAATTCTCTAGCTACAACTAGAAGGAGGCTCCAACCCCCTAGTTTACAGGCTCCAACCTAAAGGAAGCTCCAACTCCCTGTATTCTTTGGATCCAACCAGAAGGAGGCTATGACCCCCTTATTTACAGGCTCCAACCTAAAGGAAGCTCCAACTCCCTGTATTATCCAAATCCAACCAGAAGGAGTCTACAATCCCCTTTCATTGTCCCATCTTGCCATCCTGAAATATAAGTGTAGACTCAACCTGTCACTACCACTGATACTATCACTGTCACTGTTACATCAACCTGTCATTGTCATTGTCACCTCAACCTGTCATTGTCACTCTATCACATCAACCTGTCGTTGTCACTCTGTCACATCAACCTGTACCATATCATGCATCAACAATGTACCAGAACCTATACCATACCATGTACAAAACCTGTACCATATCATGCATCAACCATGTACCCAAACTTGTACCATATCAAGCATTAACCGTGCATCAAAACCTGTACCATATCATGTAGCCTCAACCATACACCATATCACTCATGACATGTCTCAATCATGCCATATACCATGTACCATAAGATATCAACGAAGTGCCTCAAGCATGTGATAACATAACCATGACATATACCAAACCAGATACCAAGATAGCCAAGATATGCTTCTAATCAATGTACCATAACATCACCAAGGTGTACCTCAAATCATATGCCCAAATCTCCAAACCATGCCTCAAGCATGTATCAATACAGACCCCTCAAAACACATGTAAAAAATACCTTTAATCATGTAGCAGACCTAATACACATGATTACAGACCTGTAGCTCTTCCTCGGCCTCAACAACTTGGTACTAGCATCCTCCTAAAAAAAAAATCACAAATCTGTGACTTGCACACTATCAACCCACGAATATTTGCACTTTTCTCTTCTACAACCCACGTACATCCGTGCCTTTCCCACTATCAACCCGTGAGTAACGTATCCACATTTTTCTACACTGTGACCCATGTACATCCGCACTTTGATGATGACCACTTCATAGCTCCCATATTCTACAAATCAATTATGTGCATGATAGGGGAAGCAATGCAAGTGATAAAAACAATAAGAAATGGGTATGTAATGGAAGGTACCACATATATCCAAGTATTTGGAGTTACCAATCTCCCTCATGTATTTCCTAACTTTATTCTAGACAAGTTAGCATTATAGGAGATAGCCTATCAAAGTTATCTACATGGATTTGGATCTTTTATTGCCAAAGACAAGAAATATCCATGGCCTACTTTTCCTTTTCATATTGCATCTTATGATCTCATCGATGCTAAATGCGCCAAAGTAGAAGGTGAAGCTTTGGTACCCCATCGATTTAGAGAAGAGAGATTTAGAAGGCACATCCTCTAAATGTAGTAGCATGACAATGGATGATACTCATATATGCATGGACATATCAACATGAATCCTAGCATGAGGAAGAAATCTATAGAAAGGACAAATCTTATGATGAAATTGAAGCAACGACAAGATTAAAAAATAAATCACAAACATAAAATAAAAAGCAAGAGGAGGAGAGAAAAAGGAAAGATGATCAAGTAGCCAAGGACAAGACAACACAACAATAATGTAAGAATAAAGTGAAAGAAGATTCACATGCAAAAGTTATAGCCCTAACAAGGTAACACTCCAAATATAATTGGGGACCATGTCAACCCATCATAATTTGAATATAGGAACTAACTAACATAGAGGAATATACTAGAGACTTTTAGAATCATTGTGGATGCTCCAATAAGGTTTTGAAACCATAAAACTAACCCTAATTCTAGCTATCAGAACCCTAACAGAGGGAGGGAAAATAGTTCATTTTTTCATTAGGGTTGAGTAGGAGTGTAGAGGAGATGCTAACAAATCAAAGAGACATAAATGTGTTGTAGATGACTATAGAAGAACATAATTGTTGGAATACTAAGAGGGGGAGGAGGGGGGGTTGTGAATCAGTATGAGCAATTTTTACCACTTTCAATCACAATAAATATAAACTTCAACTTTATCAACAATATTCAATAGTTTGTCACTTATTCATTCAGTATATCATTGCATCATAAACAATATCATTCATAAGTGCATAATAAACAACCACAAATACACAATACACTAAAATTTACGTGGAAACCCAAATGGGAGAAAACCACATAATGCTTTCTTATACATATCAAGAATACATTCATAGGAAACACCAACTTCCCAATTTTCCAAAACCAACTGGAAGGAGGCTCCAAACCCCTATTTAAAGGATCCAACCTAAAGGAAGCTACAACTATGTGCATGACAGGGGAATCAATGCAAGTGATAAATAAAATAGGAAATGGGTATGTAATGGAAGGTACCACATATATCCAAGTATTTGGAGTTACCAAACTCCCTCATGTATTTCCTAAGTTCATTCTAGACAAGTTAACAATATAGGAGATAGCCTATCAAAGTTATCTACATGGACTTGGATCTTCTATTTCCAAAGACAAGAAATATCCATGACCTACTTTTCCTTTGCATATTGGATCTTATGGTCTCAACGATGCTAAATGCGCCAAAGTAGAAGGTGAATCTTTGGTACCCTATCGATTTAGAGAAGAGATATTTATAAGGCACATCCTCTAAATGTAGTAGCATGATGATGGATTATGCTCATATATGCATGGACATATCAACATGAATCCTGGAAAGAGGAAGAAATCTATAGAAGGGAGAAATCTTATTATGAAATTGAAGCAAGGAAAAAATTAAAAATAAAGCACATACATAAAATAAAAATCAAGAGGAGGAGAGAAAAAGGAAAGAAGATCAAGTAGCCAAGGACAAGGCAACAAAACAAGAATGTAAGAATAAAGCGGAAGAAGATTCCAAACCCAAAACATAGTAAAAATTGAAGGAAAAGTAGGAAAGGGATCAAGAGGTTGAAAAGGATAAGAAGAGGAGAGAAGATTCATAAAATGAAAGGGAAAGAAACCAAGAAACATAGAAAAAGATAATCGAATATGAAAGGTCAGTTAATAAAGAAAATATGAGGAAAAGAAAGATGAGGATTAGATGAATGCAACAAGGAAAATAGGGGAAGGAATATCAAATTGACAAGAATCAATTCCACTGAGTATGGCATATATCATTAACACAAGGTCACACTCCTTTTTTAAGATTGAGCATAGGGAAAGTTTCATAGGTACACACGAAACAAGTGGACATTCTCGATTAATTTGTTTTTTTATAAGAAAAGGAAGTAGGTAATTAGGCAATCCCATGAGAAAATGAAGATTTCAGAGGATCAATAGTTGATAGTTACTATGGATACTCATATTATTAAAATAATAGACTCGTACCCCATAGAAACATTTTTAGTAGGGCTTTCAAGTGATTGAATGGAATGTGATTAAATGGTAAAAGAATTGAAAGAATCTAAGGAAATGATAGAGACTCTAGAGATGATCTATGTTGTATAAAGAACAGAAGGAAATGAAGGAATAAGAATGGAAACGAAAACACACACACACACACACATACATATTGCAGGGAGCACAATAATACAATGAAAACTAGATTATGTTAATAAATGAAATCGGAAAAGAATGTGAAATGCAAAGCAATACAAACTAGCTAGAATGGTGGTAGCTTATCTTTAAAGAGAGATGTGTCGACTATGCTCATTTACAATAAAACATTACAAGAGGTCGAAATATCCTCTTAAAATAAAATACTAAACCCTAAATATCCAAAACCATAACCCTAGGAGACGAAGTGCCAAAAGGATTGCGAGCCCCAAGGTGGTTTATTGATATGTCAACTTCCCGAGGTCACGACTTTTGCATACAATCTCTGTTTGGGGTGCACAATAGCTCATTGGAAATACCTAACCAAGAAATAATATTTGTTGGTACGCCTGGGCAAGCCATCACCACGCCAAGCTCCTGAATGGCCAAAAAACATCATTTAAGGCCTCAAAATGGCCCCAAACGTTTAGGACTCGAAAAACTGTAGATAAACAAAAGTCAAGATGGAGACCCATGTTGTGCCAATGGAAGAGGTGGGTGACCATTCATGTCCACATGGATTAATCCTTCACCTTTAGGAATACATTTTCCCCATTTCATTAGGTTCCCTTAGTATATGGGGAAACTTTTGTTGAATTTGACTCCTAGTGAGCGGCTTTCCTTGGTGAAGAAGTTGTCATGCTTTGAAAACCTGATAGAGTTGTATGTTTTGCTGGTGGATTCCCTTCGCTTTGGTGTCCATGATATGATACACTTTATCATACTCAATGAAATCATGATTGAGTTCTATAGGGGCCAAATTCTCAACCACCACTGAGGTGTCCAATAGGGGTGGAGAATATGGTCGAAGTAGCTCCACATTAAATATTGGGTGTAATCCAAGGAAAGGGGGGATACTCATTTCAAAATCATTCTCAACCAATTTTTTTTTGATGGTGTAAGTCCCATATAAAAGTGGTATGATCTTCTCGTGGGGGCTTATGATGCACTCTTTCTACAAATGCAACCACAACTTATTACCAACCTGAAACTTGCGTGGAACTCAATGCTGGTCATGTCGCTACTTGTACTTGGAATCAACTTTCTGTAGGATATCATGAACATGTTGTTAGATGTGATGGATCCATTTAACACATTTGGTTTCTTTATCTACCTCAATCCGAGCATGGGAGGACTCTTCCTATGAAGATGCAATGGGAAAAGATACACCAATGGGGGCTAATGGATGGAACCCCAAGCACACCTGAAAATAGATGTTGTTAATAGAGTTGTAGGGGGATGTGTTGTAGCTATCTTGAACATATGGAAGGATCTCATCCCATGTAAATGTATACTTGGAATTGGACATGCACAAGCTATGCACAATCATCCTATTGACTACTTTTATTTATCCATTTGTTTGGGGTGGAAGGCATTTGATTTGGTCAACTTGATGTCCATCAAATACCATAGGTTGTACTAAAAGGTACCAAGGAACCTACTATCCCTATCTGAAATAATGGTCCATGGTATCCAAAAATGAACCCAAACACACTCAAAGAATATCTTAGTGGTAGTCTCAACTCTTATACTCTTCCTACATGGTGTCAAAATGGCCATCTTAGAGAATCAATTGACAACCATAAAGACACAATCATTACCAAGTTTGTTGGAGGGAAAATCTGACATGTAATCCATGGAGACTGACTCCCATAACTTGTTTGGGGTGGGTAGAGTGTACAACCCCTGGTTCTTGATGGAAAGATTAGAAATTCATTATTTGATATACTCGTTGAAATCCTATCAAAATTTTGGCTAGTAGAAATACATCTCAAGCACTGCTACTATCTTTTCCACACCAAAGTGCCTTGCCACTTGACTGTAATGTTCCTCCCAAATTATCTTTGCATGCTCGCTTAAATGAACACAAAGATAGCCCAAAAAGAACAAAAGTGTGCCCTAGAGGTGAAAGTCTAGAACTTGTTTACCCACACCCAGTGTCTAATATGTAGCAGCGAAGTCAAGGTCATTGTCATAAAATTGGGGCCATTTGGAGATCTTGTGCCCACACGAGTTAAGAATTGTGGTTAGCACTACAACTAGGGGTTGGCTAAGGCATTCTCCAACATGGTTTGTGTTGTCCTTCTTGTACTTAATGTTCAACTGGAATTGTTGCAAGTACGTGGACCACTTCTGATGGTGGTCATTTTGTGACTTCCCTCAATCTGTATGGATGAATTGCAGAGGCTTGGGATCAGTGTGGATGATTGTTTCCTTTCTCAAAATATAATGCTTCCTTTATCAACATGCCTGCATAATGGAGTACATATCCTTGTCATAGGTGGGATACCTGCAAATGGTAACAAAGAGTGTCTCACTATGATAGGTCACCGGATGTCCATATTGAGTGAGGATTGCATCGATATCATAGTTAGAGGCATATGTATCAATATCAAATGGTTGTTGTAGGTCAGGAAGAGTGAGGACTGGTGCCGAATAAAGGTGGCATTTTAGATCCTCAAATGTTTTTTGTTGTGACCTAGACTAGGAATATTTTTCTTTATCTCCACCCTTGGTCACGTGGCTTAAGGACCAAGCGATATGAGAGAGCCCCAACATGAGCCTATAGTAGATTTTGGCAAGGCCCAAGAAGTTGCGGAGCTCAGTTAGAGTCGTCGAGGCTTGCCAATTAAGAATCAATTAGATCTTGGCTAGGTCCACATGCACCCCAAGTTCATCCATGATGTATCCTAGATACTTAATTATCTACATGGAAAATTATCATTTCTCTAGATTGGCATATAAATTGTGTTGCCATAGAGTGCTTAGGATCTATTGAATGTGTTGCAAATGTTCTTCCCAAGTTCTATTGAATATCAAGATGTCATCCAATATACGAACACAAAAGAGTTTGTGAATGGCCACAATATATCATCCATCATCCTCATGAATTTTTCAGAGCATTTGTAATGTCCCTTTCCAAATAGGAGATCCATAGAGGAGGCTTATTGGTCTAAACCACCCCGTTAGACTATAGTCAGATCCAAAGAGGGGTAAACAGGGTTACTAGAGGTCACTCCAGTCACAGGTGTTATATTCAGAAAGTGACATTGAGCTAAAAAGGGTTAAAAGCGCCTTTAGGTCATTATGAGCTAAAAATAGAACTCAATAGTGAATTAGGGTTTCAACAGTTATTTAGGGTTTTGGAAGTCAACAATGAATTAGGGTTTTAACATGATTTAGGGTTTTGTAAATCTATAAAGGAAGGGTCAGCAACCTAATTCATCATTATGTAGATTATGACTTGTCATTGAGGAGAAGAGGCACATCTCAGAAGAGATAGTTCAATGTATTCCAAGAGGAAGACACCAGTTGGCTAATTTCGGTGTTGAAAGACACACCCTAGTCACCGGGAAGATCATCCAGGTCTTCCATCATTATTCATTGATTCCACAGTGCTCCCATATTCTCGGTATTATCTTTTAGTTTCTTATTTGTATTCCGGCTAAGATCCTTTTGTCTTTTGATCTAGCTGAGTGTTGTTGTTTTATTCAGCTGTAGTTGCTTATTTGTATTCCAGCTAAGATCATTTGTCTATTGATCTAGTTGAGCATTGCCAGTTTATTCAGCCACATTCAGCCATTTTGTAATCCACAAAGATATCATAATAAAAACTTTGCAGTCCTTTGTCGCGTTTATTATTTGTATGATCATTTATATGCTGTAAACCTTTGATCCTACACACACATTAGCAATGTTTCCTAGACTAGCCAAGTCAGGAACATTACAGTGGTATCCGAGCTTTAGTCCTGCCAGCCTGTGACTAAAGATAATGAGTGCAACAGAAGACCCAGAGGGCCGTGAACACGTAGGTGAAGAATATGTCACTTACAACAGGCATCAGGAAAGAAGGCATAGGCCTAATTTTCCCCCTTTTCCTCCTAGATCAGAGGAAGAGGAAGAGGCACACAGAGAAGTAGAGAGAAGGGCAGAGCGTGAGGCTGAGCGCAAGGTAGAGAGGATTCTAGGAGATAGATATGAGCGACCAGAGGGCAGTGGCAAGGCCCCCATAGATCCAGAGGTAGATTTCATGCAGGTCATCAACGATATGTTAGCTAGTCAACGGACCATGTCGCAATCCTTGGCACAGGTGGTTGATAGATTGGCTAGAGTGGGAACCCCAGATACATAAGTCCCGCATGCAGCATATGGGAACTCGGGAGTAGGAAGTAGACCCCAGTCACCCTCTCCCACATACACCTCTGTGAGTAGGATTCCAAGACCCTTGTTTCCCAGTTTCAAAAGGGCACCCCTAGTAGCAACACCACCACCGATAGCACAGAGGCCACCCACTCATGCCGATGACATTACAGAGTATAGGAGGGAGTACGCAGCATTGGGTCATGACTTCCATTAGGAAATGATCTTATTCGAGTACTGTGGACTCAGACTCAGGAATCGCCCCAGAGAGATGCATAGGGGAGGACCACAACAGCAGCAGGGGCATAACCTCGATTTCATCCGAAAAGTTGGGAAACTCACCATCCCTTCTTTCGACGGATCGTCCAAATACACCGCTAGAGCTTGGGTACAGAAGATAGACACGTATTACAAGCTCAACCAGATGACAGAGATAGAGGCCATCAGTATCACGACCTTACACTTGGAGGGTGAGGCACACGAGTTGTGGTATCATGGACTGGTGACATTGGGTCATAGTTGCATCACCTCCTATAGGGAGTTTACAGATAGGCTCATGGATAGGTTTGACAGGAAGGATCCTGAGATACACTTCAGGGATCTAGCCCAGTTGAGACAAACTGGCACAGTAGAGGTGTTCATCACAGAGTTTCAGTGGGTAGCCGTGGAAGTGACAGATATATCAGAGCCCAGGCTGATCATTCTATTCACAGAAGGACTCACAGAGCCTTTGAGAGGATGGGTGAAGGAATACAAGTCTCCCACTTTGCAGGATGCCATCCTTCGCACTCAATATCTGGCAGACTCAGTGCCAAAGACTAAAAATTTCTCCAAACCATTTGTGCCCCAGAGGGATCAAGACAGGAAGCCATTCCAGAGAGAATGGAAGGGCAAGGAGAAGTTGGATGATGAGACTAGGCGAGAGCTTATGAGGAAGAAGCTTTTCTTCAGCTGCAGATATCCTTGGGTCCTAGGCCATAGGTGCATGGGCAAGGGAAAGATTCATTATATTGAAGTAGCAACAGACAACGTGGACAATGAGGAGGAGGAGTAGGACAATGGATCCACTAGCTCAAAGGAGGAGTCAGCACCAGCAGAGGAGAAACCTCCCTGTAGACCACCGACACTGGCAGGAGGCCATCCTCCAGTGGTCCCACAACTGCCATAACAGGCTAACAGGAGGAAACCAGGAAAGGGAGGTTTCATAGCGACCCTTTCTAGTGTTCCCAGGTATGATACCCTCTGTATCAGAGGGATTATTCAGGGGCAATGGTCAATCGCCCCGATAGATGGTGGGGCCACCCACAACTTCATCGACACTTCACTAGTATCAAGCCAGGCACTTCAGGCAGAGGAGTTTGAGGGGTTTGATGTTCAATAGTAGATGGCCACATAGTGGAGTGTCTAGACAGAGTTCCAAACTTAGAGATGAAGTTAGGAAACTACACAGCAAGAGACACATTTTATGTGGTTGACCTATCAGACACATATGTGGTGTTAGGAGTTCAATGGATGATTACCTTGGGAAAAATCATTAACAACTACCAAACCTTGGAAATGGGATTCAGAGATCAGGATGGGAAGAAGGTTGTTCTAAGAGGTGTGTCGACAAGAGCACCCAGGACAGTTTCAGCCAAGAGGATGGAGAGGATATTTAGACATGGGGAGGTAGCATATGCCACAGAATGCTTGATCACTACTCAGAAGGATTCAAAAGGTAGACAACAATACCATACAAAGATCAAGAATTTATTGGGACGACATCAATAGGTCTTTGAGGCAATTCCACTAGGGAGACCACCTGACAGGGGGTTTGAGCACACCATTGAGTTGGAGGAGGGGGCCAAACCTATGATCACCCCCCCCTATTGTCATCCTAGGAGGTTCAAGGATGAGATAGAGAAGGAAATCAAGGAATTGTTGGCGATGGGACACATCAGACTGAGCAACAGCCCATTTGCTACTTCAGTTGTCTTAGTTCTGAAGAAGGATGGAACCATGAGGATGTGCATTGATTACCGAGCCTTGAATAAGAAAACCATCAAGAATCGATACCCTATCCCACGCATTGACGAGTTGATGGATGAACTACATGGGGCATTTTTCTTCTCAAAAATTGATCTACGCTATGGATATCATCAGATCAACATCCAAGAGAAAGACATAGAGAAGACGACATTTCGATGTCATTTTGGACACTTCGAGTTCCTGGTTATGCCATTTGGGCTAACCAATGCACCTGCCACATTCCAGTCTTGCATGAACCATATATTCAGGGATCATTTAAGGAAATCAGTCTTGGTTTTCTTCGACGACATCTTGATCTATAGCCGGTCATGGCAAGAGCATATGAGGCACCTGTATGAGGTATTGAGCATCATGGAGGCACAGTCATTATATGCCGAAGAGTCCAAGTGCAAGTTCAGTATGACAAAGATTCTTTACTTAGGAAACATCATCAGTGCAAAGGGGGTACAGGTGCACCAAGAGAAGATCAGGGCCATTCTGGATTGGCCAACGCCCAGGAACGTGATAGAATTGAGGAGCTTCTTCGGGCTGTGCAGCTATTATAGGCGATTCGTCTAGGGTTTTTCTCAGCTTGGAGCACCGCTGATAGATATTACCAAGCATGGGGCCTTCATATGGACCGAGAAATCATAGGAAGCCTTTTATCACATGAAGGAAGTCATGGGCACTTGTCCAGTGTTGGCACTACCAGACTTCACCTTGCCATTTGTACTAGAGTGTGATGCATCCAACGAAGGGATCGGTGCAGTTTTTATGCAGGGAGGACACCCCATTGTATTCGAGAGCCGGAATCTTAGTCAACCTAAGAGGTTGTACTCCATTTATGACAAGGAAATGTTGGAAATCATGCATGCCTTGACCAAGTTCAGACAATATTTGGTGGGCAGCAAATTCGTGGTCAAGACCGATCACAATAGTTTGAAGTATTTCCTTGAGCAGAAGGACCTCAGTGAGCGCCAACAAAAATGGGTGATGAAGGTACATGCATTCGAATTTGACATAGAGTATGTCAAGGGGAAGAAGAAGATTGTGTCCAATGCACTATCGAGGAGACATGCGACATGTTCTTTGATGGAGATTTCAGCAGATTGGAAATCCCACTTGTTAGTGGAATATTCCAAGAACAAGTTCGTTTGTGAGGTGATGGATGGGTAGATACAGGATGACCGGTATAGGGTCATTGACGATGTCATATTTTACAAGGATAGAGTCTACTTGGTGCCATATTCAGGGCTCAAGAAGAAGATCCTCGCCGCAGTTCATGATTCACCTCTAGCATGCCATCAGGGATTTTTCAAAACCTATAGATAGATCAGAGAGAGGTTCTCATGGAAGGGCCTCAAATAGGACGTTATGAGACATGTTGGCGAGTGTGTGACTTTCCAACAGAACAAGTCAAAGCATGCTCTTCCATCAGGGCTACTTCAGCCACTCCCCATTCCAGAGCAGAAATGGGAGAGTATATCTATGGACTTCATCACAGGTCTACCCAAGGTCCATGGTAAGGATTGTATCTATGTAGTGGTCGACAGATTGACCAAGTTTGTTCACTTCTATGCCATACCAACATAGTACAATGCAGTTTAGGTAGCCAAGCTTTTATTCAAGGAGGTCTTCAGACTTCATGGGTTGCCGAAGAACATCATCAGTGATAGGGATAGTCAGTTCATAGGGACATTTTGGAGAGAGTTGTTTCGGTTGGTGGAGACAGAGTTGACACCTAGCACCAGATATCACCCTCAGATAGATGGGCAGACCGAGATTGTCAACAAGTGGGTTGAAGGGTATTTGAGGAACTATGTAGGAGGACAACAAAGAATGTGGGTAAAGTGGTTACATTTAGGAGAACATTGCTACAACACCACCTTCCACATATCCATTGCTATGACACCCTTCTGAGAATTGTATGAATATGATGCTCCCACTTTGGTAGACTTGGTATTTGGGGAGAGAAAATCTCCCAAGGCCAAGGATTGGATCATAGAGAGTCAGGATATTCTCAAGTTGTTGAAAGAGAACCTGCAGATGGTGCAAAACTGACAGAAGATAAGTGCGGACATGCACAGGATAGAACGCGGCTTTGAGGTTGGAGATTTGGTTTTCTTGAGACTCCAACCCTACAGACAGTCATCTCTAAAGAAGAGTGGGGCCAAGAATCTCAAGCCCAGATTTTATGGTCCTTACAGGATCATGTGCCGAGTAGGCGAGGTTGCTTGTGAGGTTGCTTGCAAGCTAGAACTTCCAGAGGGGAGAAAGATTCATAACATATTCCACATGTCTTTCCTTAAAAAGGAAGTGGGACAATTCATTATCACATCTGAGGAGCTTCCCCCGTTGGATGAGGAGGGACAGTTGGCGTTAGTTCTGGAGGAGGTTTTGGAGTTCCGAGAGAGAAAATTGAGGAGCAAGGTCATCAGAGAGTGTTTGATCTGATGGAGAGGGATTCCAGTAGAGGACACTACTTGGGAGAGCGAGCAGGCATTGCAGCACCCTGAAATGGTATTTGCTTGAGGACAAGCAATTTCAGGAAGGGAGGACTGTAATGTCCCTTTCCAAATAGGATCTCCAGAGAGGAGGCTTAATGGTCTAAACCGCCCCATTAGACTATAGCTAGGGACAAAGAGGGGTAAACAGGGTTACTAGAGGTCACACCAGTCATAGGTGTTATATTCAAAAAGTGGCATTGAGCTAAAAAGGGTTAAAAGCGCTTTTAGCTCATTATGAGCTAAAAATAGAACTCAACAGTGAATTAGGATTTCAACAGTGATTTAGGGTTTTGGAAGTCAACAGTGAATTAGGGTTTCAGCATGATTTAGGGTTTTGGAAAGCTATAAAGGAAGGGTCAGCGACCTAATTCATCATTATGCAGATTATGACTTGTCATTGAGGAGAAGAGGCGCATCTCAGGAGAGATAGTTCAGGGTATTCCAGGAGGAAGACACCAGTTGGCTGATTTCGGTGTTGAAAGACACACCCTAGTCACCGAGAAGATCATCCAGATCTTCCATTATTCTTCATTGATTCTGCAATGCTCCCATATTCCGAGTATTATCTTTTAGTTTCTTATTTTTATTCTGGCTAAGATCCTTTTGTCTTTTGATCTAGCCGAGTGTTGTTATTTTATTCAACCGTAGTTTCTTATTTGTATTCTGGCTAAGATCCTTTGTCTGTTGATCTAGTCGAGTATTGTCAGTTTATTCAGCCGCATTAATCCATTTTGTAATCCACAGAGATATCATAATACAAACTTTGCAGTCCTTTGTCACATTTATTATTTGTATGATCATTTATATGTTGTAAACCTTTGATCCTACACACACATTAGCAACGTTTCCTAGACTAGCCAAGTCAAGAACATTACAACATTAGTCAAGAAAAAAGGCATAACCAACCACTTAAAAATACCTTCTTTGGACTTGAATACGATCTTCCATACATCTGTTTGTTTAATTGGGGCTTACTGGTAGTCTGAATTCAGATCAATCTTACTAAAGAACTTATTACCCTCAAGCTGATAAAGAATATCATCAATCCAAGGGGTCAGGTATTGGTTCTTAATGGTGATTTTTTTAGGGCTTTGTAATCAATACAAAGTCACTCTTTTCCTTCTTCTGCACCAATATGATTGGGCTCCCACATGGTGAGGAGCTTGATTGACTGTGGACCTTTTAGATAAGCTCATGAATTTTATGTTTTATTTCCTCATTCACCAGAAGAGGGCGTCTGTATATCGAGTCATTAGAAAAAGGAATATCGTGTATCAAGACAATTGAATGTTTGACCTGGAAGTGCATAGGCACTCCTGCAAGGGAAGCAAAGATATATATATATATTCCTCTACAATCTTGTCCACTTTCTTTTGTTGTGTAGAGAGGCCTTGTGTTGAGGCGGTGGCAGTCCCAATGACCTTTTGTTCACCTTCCAACCTAACCATGAAGAGGAAAAATTTTACAGTCTAAGAGATTAACTTTCAGGGTTGATTTTTTGAGATCAAGGAAATTGTAGAAGTCATGACTACTTATGGTACCCTATAGAGTTGACCTCCCAAAGTAATATTGACAATATGAGGTCTCGACTCATAAACAACATGATGTTTCCTAAAATAAAATCACAAACTTAAAGTGGGGAAACATCACACAATACCTCGTCTTTGAAGGGATTGATGCCATAGAACATGAAACGTTGTTGGCTAATGTAAAGGTCCCGTCCCTGACTCAACCAACCGATGGTGTATGGTTGGAAGTGTGACATTGTCAGTAGCTTCAATCTCTTGATGACCTCAACCAAGATCAAGGTCTTTTGGCTACCACTATCAACAATGAAATGTAGTGGAGGCCCCTTCACCCACATTTGTAAATGGAAGAGGTGCTCTCCCTCCTTAGGCTCCTCTAACTCTTTTGGTTGGATCTTTGTAGTTGCAATGGTAGGACTAGGTTTTGTGTCAATTATCCACTTTCCCTTATCCTACTATGAATCAAAGTTTGATCTAGAGTTTGATTCTTTTTATTTTATCTAAATCAACAATGATTATTTCAAGTGACATTCACAAGTGTTGTGCTAGGGGCTTTTGTGAAAATCACACCACTTTCCAGTGTCCTTATTTGACTCCGATTACCCTTCTTTGCTTGTGGCTTGAATTGGTTGTCTATCATTGTTTCGTCCTTTGTTTTGTGAGTTGGGGCCACCTTTACCATGATTTTTTTGTGTTGGATTTGCAGATCCAAACTCCCTCTTATTCCTCTACTTAAATATTTGCTCGATTTTGATAGTGTATCGATAAGTATATGCTAGTGAGGATATGTCAAAGAAATTCATATTTGTTTGGATGTACCTATTTAGGCCACTGTGGTACTTCAAAACCAGGTGCCTCTTGGAGTCTCTAATACCGAAATTTGAGGGTAAGGCATGGAATATATTGGTGTACTTTGGCATCGTCTAATCTCTCTCCTAAAGTAGAGTTGTCCACATTGTGTACTGATCATCATAGTTTCTAACAGGGTACAATTCCTCCTTGAGGGCATCAATAAAATCCACCCAAGTGGGTTCCGTCCTAAATGTTGTATACTCATCTCCATCATGGATCTCCCAGTAAATTTCCCACCAATATTTGACATGGGTAAGGGCCTTAAGGAGTGAAAATGTGATATTTTTGATATATAGAATTTTTTAAACAAAGTAATAAACGTATAATAGATTTAACTATTTCTCGAAAATATCTGCATCTATATTTTCTTCAAATAAAGGAATTTCAAAGTTAACTTGTACCTTGAAGGGTGTTGCACCTCCAAAATAGTTGTTTGTTGAAGATGTCTTGGCCATCGTTGGCAATCATCAAAGGATCTAGGTGAAATTTTCCATCATCTCATTCTTTTGTTGGGAGAGGGCTTCCTTGAGAAACAACTTGATAGGATATATTTCTCCATGCTATCTCTTTTCATATGCCATGGGAGGCCTCTTGGGCCAACGAGAGTGGTCTTCCCAAAGAAAAATTAGTTTGAGACCCAAATCTATGTACCCTGACTTTCGGGACATGCATTGAGAAACAACAAAGAGAAGATTGCTCTTATACCACTGATCTGGGTTGTATAAAGAACATAATGAAATGTGAGAATATGAATGGAATCATGCACATAGAAATATTGCAAGGAGCACAATAATATAGTGAAAACCAGATTCTGTTAATAAATGGAATAAAAAAAGACTATGAAATGCAAAGCAATACAAATTAGCTAGAATGGTGGTAGCTTATCTATGAAGAGAAAGGTGTCAATTACTCTCATTCGCAAGAGTACATTACAACAGGTCGAAATGGCATTTTAACATAAATTACTAAACCCTAAATATCCACAATGCTAACCCTAGGAAGCAAAGTGCCAAAAGGATTACGAGCCCCAAGGTGGTTAGTTGATACTTCAACTTCCCAAGGGTGCAACTTGTGCATACAATATCCGTTTGGGACACATAATAGCTCATTGGAAAGATGTAACTGAGAATTACAATTCTTGGTAGGCTTGGAAAAATTGTGGCCATCCTAGGCCTTGAATGGTCAAAAACCATTGTTTAAGGCCTCAAAATGGCCCTGAAAGTTTAGGACCTGAAAAATTGTAGATTAAAAAACTGCAAATATGGAGACCTGTGTTGAGTCAGTGGAAGAGGTGGGTGGCCACCAATGTCCACCTAGATCAAGAGCATTAGGTTGAGGAATACAAAGTAGAAATAGCTAACCTTGTTGAGTATAAGGCATGTGCAATGGAAGTGTAAGATGAGTTGAATTTGGCTTAAAAGCTATTATACAAAATATTGTAGGATCTATATTTGTATTATTCACAATTTCTAATTTTCTGAAACAAAGTTAAAGATACAAAAGTATAGTAGGGAGGAGTACAAATGAGCTTGGAAAAAGTTAGGAAATGAAAACAAAAAGAAATAAAAGCTCCTACAAACATTCCAAGGATGAGTAATAAAGGCATTTAATGCCACCTCATAGCTCTGGCAAACTAGCAATCAAATTGCACAAAATTGGAGAATAACATTGTGATCTCCTTTGGTAAATGGCATTCCTTGTGTGAAGCAACTTAAAGAGTGATTCAAAGATTCCACCTTCCTTCAATTAGTGAATTGAGTGGACGCATAAAAACAAAAGATCGTAAGGAAGACTTGGAGAATAATATAAAGGTGGAAAGAGTAGTAATAGAAACAACTTTAGGCATTACTAAAACAAGGTTGAAAGAACATATTTCTATTCTATCAAACGAAATCAATTTAATTAATTCATTCATAATACCATACAAATCTTATGGAGCCAATGCCAAGAAAGAGAGTTGATCATGTATGAGGTGGCATTAGAGATTTTCCCATGTGCTATTAGTTTACTATCAACATATGAAATCTTGAGTGCATAGTTCTAGGACAAAGCTAAGCTAAGGGAGAGAATATTACTTCATTAAAGTTAAAAGGAAAATTAGGTATTGAAAAAAAAAAGGCCAAAGGACACATTTCAAAAGTATAATTACCAAAAAGGAATTGAAGGGTCAAGAGGGAAGTGTTCAAGAAATAGTTACCTTTGAATAATATATAAATGTGATCACTTTGAAAGAGAAGGGCCTTTTTCTTGTTACGCTTTTGCAAACTTTTTTTTTTTAGATAATTTAATGAGTGGAATCTAGTGTTGGCCAAGCTAGTGAGAGAAAGACTATGAAGACTATGATTCTAATGTGTATGAAAATTTTTCTATTACATGTTATTAGAATTGGTGTAAGAATGTTACTTTATGATTTTTAACATGTAGATTACTTTCTGATTAGATTAAAGTGATTTATTATTATTATTATTTGTTTCAATTTTTTTTTGTGTACAAACCCATAAACACGGAGATATAACCAATTGTTTAATTAAAAACTTTTCTTAATTGACAATTGATTAATTATATTTTTGTCATTATTTATTTAGTAATTTTTTGTTGAAGGTAATGGAAAAGGTGCAATATTGCGTCCAAAGCTATCAGTCATTAGTTTATAACTAGGAATTTAGAACATGTTTGTATTCTACATATAGATTAGAATTAGATTTGCATTATTGTTTAGCATCATATGATTTAATAAACTTAAAACCCAACAATGATTGATGGGCCATAATCCAAATGGGTTCCCTATTTCAAATGGGGTGAGGTATAGTTATGACCTTTCATTGGGGAGAACTCCTATTGTTTGCATAGGGACATTTGTCCTTGTCAACAATTTTGGCACTATAAAGATTGTCACACCTTGTATGGTTGGTAGAGACAATATCCAATTACGTGATTTTCATTCTATTTTTTTGAACCATAACTTGTCTTACAACCACATATCTATCTAAGGTGAAGACTCAAATCTAGAATCAACTTTTGAAGAAAAAATTATTGATTTTTGAAAATTCTATTTTCACAAAGCCTAAACTCCTATATGTTATCCCAAATTGGGAAGTTAATGAGTTTTATCATCTTACTCAGGCATATGCTAAGAAAATTGGAAAGTTTCTCATCACTCCATTACTTCGTAAATGAACAAGAGCTAATAAGAATGCCATTCAAACTGAAGAATAAACGATTGTTGAAAGTATAGACAATGTGATTGACCTTGCACTTCACGATATTCCCAACCTTTAAATGCAATTTCACCAACTCCCAATGTTTCTCCCTCTCATTCTTCAAGTTCTTTCAACCTCAATATGACACCGAATTTGCTAGACAAGCTTGTGAAATCACGAGATAGCTTATTGTTGCTCAAATGGAAAGAAATAAACCTCAGTTGTCTACTTAGAGAGCCCAATATGATTTGGACCTACCGGTACAACTCCATGACCTATAGAAACATATTGAATGCATAATTTTAAATCTAGGCCTCCCAAAAGATCACATAAAGAAATTTTACCTACCCATCTAGTTAATGAATGTAGAGCATGAATACACACTGTGCACATTGTTCCCTTATACCTTCAAAAACAAAGCCTCTACATGATATTTCAACCTACTTATAAGTTCCATCAGAAGTTGGGATGATTTTGAGAAGGCATTTATTGGTAAGTTTGGCGATGAATCAACTCCCTCAATGCTTTTAAAATAATTATTAGCCATTAAAATGCATAAGAAAGAACGCTTAAAATATTTTAATCAATGTTTTACCACTATACATCTACCTTACATGCATCCATTGCTATGTTTGTTAAAAGAGTTGGGAAGACCACTTTGGTTGAAAATTTTGAGAAAGCTAAAATGTGGAGAAATAAATGTTGATTTTGACAAGAAACCCTAGGGAAATAATTGCTTCTATGGCAATAATTGCATCCATTGCTTCTAAGTGCAAGAACTGGCTTCTTATTATAACCTTCAACTTTATTCACATGACAATATTATCTGAATATTGAACAACAGATATGTCTATGCAACTTCATATGAGTGAGTGCACAATTTCATTGTTATTTAATCCCTTTTCTAGGTTGTTTAATATTTTTTTCTAGGTTCAATGGCCACCTTATGGACCTTCTCTATCCAGATGAATTCAAATATATTGTGTAGTGATGAAAACCACCTTGTCATGGGAAAATTCAAATTCCTAAAATGCATCAAGTAAAATAATGTAGGATGCTAACTTAAAAATTTTGTAACATTGAATTTTTCAAAATCATCAAACAACTAACTATGTTCTCTTCCTTCACTTAAAAAGAGACTATTATCTCTTCCTTGACTTAAGAAGAATAGAGAATTTTTCCAAATTCTATACCTACATTATATATTTTATATACATATTTATATTCTAGAACATATCTCAAATATCATGCACAATGGAATGGATAGCAACAACAATTGCAAGAAAAGGTGAGGGGTTTATTCAATGCACATAAATCCCAAACATTAACAAGTGTCAAAATTGTACACAATAAACAATAATGAAGAGATTTTAGGGAAATGATTTTTTTTAACAAAAACGACTAAATTTATATTATAAAAGATGAGCTGCAGCAGTGCTGAAACAACCAAAATTACAAAGAGTTTCCAAGGTACACAAAGATATGCAACAAAATATAAGGGAAGATAAAACTTATAACTATGATTGTTACTTAAAAAAAAACATTCTCAAGCTTCCATGAGTAAACTCGAACATAGGAACGTAGAAAAAAGACAATTTTACACTGCATATGACCTAAATCAGTGGAGTTTCAGAGCTATATCCACCTCTGTCCGAGGTACTTCTTGTTTGTTGCATGTTGGTTGTTGATACATATGTTGGTTGACTTCACAAGAGGTTTGAGATCCCATTGAAGGCGCCATTGCTTGATGTTGGATATGTTTAGGACGCCTTTCATGAATTTCATGATCGAGGGTGTGAATTCACTCATAATTCCTATTAACTTTTCTTGGAACAATATTAAGGTCCTTGTCCCTTTTGAATTCATTATCTTGGAGCGATTTCTCTAGCTGAGCATTGGATTTGCAGAGGGCTACCACCTCTTGCTATTGAAGCTTCAATTTTCCTTTCATACCTTCCGGTTCACAGTTTTAACAATGACATAGAGATTGATTGTGACAGGACATGGAGAGTTGAATGATGGAGGAGTCTGAGTAGCGTTAGAGGTTGGAATGAAGGGGAAATGCAAGCAAGTAACAAGAATACCAAGTGAGAAGCCAGACACACTGCAAATAACAAATAATTATGAGGGCTAATTCACCATAACACTATGAGGGCTATGCTAGAATATTATGAAGTTGGTTCACCATATAACCCATGTGTGCACATGAGATGGTCTAAAGGAAGGCATACTTGAACGACGATAGATCAAGCTGTGAAACCAGACTCAAAATCCAGAATCGAAACCCAATATGGGAACGTATACAACAGATCTTACTTTTGTTACACAGGGTGACGACATACCACAACATAATCCCAAATGCAAATGAGGGAAAGGAAGGGGATGTAATAAAGCTTGGCATGAAGGAAAGATGGATCATTTGCGAGGTGCTCCATGGCCTCCATTGGAGTATGAGGTGGGTTTGTGACATGTAGCTAGATGAATGAAACCAATGATGAGATGATTGAGGGAACCAATGATGAGATGATTGAGGGTCATATCAACCACAAACCTTTTTTGTTCAACCATAAACCTATTTTGATCAATCATGGGACTAAGGTAGGAAATGAGTGGAAATATTTCCATTTTCTCTTAGGGAACCTTGAGCGATTTGACGTGCTTCCTTTGCTAGGGAGTTAGCCTCACCAGTTTGTCAACGAAAAACATGGAAATAGTCAATTGAGCAATTTTTTTTTCCTCAACTTCAATTCTTTTATAGATACATGGGAGGTTTGGGTGAGATATTTTGCTAAGACGACATAGGCCCTTGATGATCTTCTCTGAATCTCCTATGAAAATGATTCCCAGGTTTGTGTATGCTATGATGAGATTGTTCCCCATATATATAAAACTAAGGCTTCAACTTGGTTATTCGAGTTACAACTGTGACCCCAAGAAAATTGCATGATTTGTTATCCATCGAGGGCATATTTGACCCCGTCGCACTTGCCACCCCATGTATGAAAGAAATTATCACATCAATTTCACTTCAATTTTTTGCAACCCAAAACTTTAAATGGTAATAAATGTCAAGATATATTCCCATACTATAGATAAATAAGTTTTTGCAACCTTGAACTTTAAATGGTAATAAATGTCAAGATATATTCTCATATTATAAATAAAGAGGTAAAATTGAGAAGTCTCAATCTCAATGCTTTTTCACTAAGGTTAACAAGTCAAATTGTTAAAAATCTAAAAAAAAAACGGATATGACCACCATAAACCACCATGAATTTGTAGGTATTGATTATTATAAAATTATCAACATTTAAAAAAAATAAATACTATCATCATTAATTTGTAAAATATTTATTATTATAAAAATATCAATATTTACATTAATAATTAAAAATCTAAAAAATAAATAAAATCACCATTGATTATTATAAAATTATCAACATTAAAATAAATATTATTACAAAATTGTCAAGCACTAAAATAAATATAAATGTAAAGATAGAAAGGAAAATATAAACAATGTACTTTATTCGAGAAATAATTACAACTATTATAATTTCATATATAAACATGGATTTTGTACATTCTATAAAAGATTTTCATGGCCCTTCATTAGCAAGCTAGTAGTTACAACTAGAGTTCGGTGTGCACGATGGTCAAAATATTTTACAAGTCTCGCATTATATACAACTCAAAGGTGGCGCTTTCTTTGAAATAGGCTCTAGAAACTATGAAAATATATTTGCTCGCAATTAGTAGGTTGTGACTTAGGAAAAAAACCAAATTTTCCCATATTGAATCAATGTCAAGCTCTATGTCTCTTTCTCAACAACCTCGTAAACTGAAGTCCTACTCTCACATTACTTCCAAAGATGTTACCCTCGACACTAACATCATTACCATATCCATAATCCACTTCAAGAGACCACCAATTACCTTCATATGTGGAAAAATCACCATCATCAAATCCATTATAAATATTTCCATTGTTAATGACATAGTCCCCAAATACCAAGGCAGTAGAGATTGTTGATTGCATAGTACTAAGCACATCACCAATATTATTGTCTTCTTTTAACATTTATGAATTTTTTTATTATTGGATTTTTCTTCTAATATTGGATTCTTTAGTAGTTTATGTTACAATAACATATTCTGCCTCTGAACTAGATAAAGAAATAATTGAATGTCTTTTCTTCATCCAACTCACTTCTCCAAACAAAGTAAATACATATGTATTTGTGGACTTTCTCTTGTCCAAGTCTTCATCTAGAAAAAGTTGGCACAACAATCACTCCAGTTATCTGAGTCGGATCCTCCTACCACTGAAAGTGGGCCTCTTAGAGCGATGAAAGCCCTAGTGAGGGAGAAGTAATGTTCATTCTCTCCCTAAATGTAAGAAGGGTAGGAGGCACCCTCAAAATTGCCTCAATCCATCGTCTCTTGGAACACATGCGCCCTGATATCATTTTCTTTCAAGAAACTCTGGTAAATGAATAGAAAGCCGGAGATTTTGTTCATCTTTTTCGTCCTTCATGGGTTTCTAGTTCTGTCAGCTCCATGGGTACATCCGGGAGTCTCTTAGTTTCTTGGGACCCAAATTTATTTACATTGACTATGTTTCTCATTGTTGGTGGTATATTGTTGACATGGTTGAGTTTAATTAACAATCATGAGATAGCATTATTAAATTTATATGGGCCTTGCAAGGATTAGAAACACTTCTGGAATTCACTGGATGAAAGAGACATTCTAGCTATCAAACACCCGATCATAGCGAGGGATTTTAACATTATTCTCTCATCAGAAGAGGCATGGGGTGGTTCTACAGGTACGAGGATATCAGAGGCTTATTACAAAAATCTCTTTTATACAAACAAGTTGATTGATATCAAGTTAGACAAAGTGGTCCCGACGTGGAGGAACAAGCGCATTGGGCAGGAAGCGATAGCTCGCAGATTATATAGGTTTTTGGTCGTCGAAGACCTTTTAATTGATATTGAGATTTATAGGTCTTGGGTAGAGTTTCCTTATATTTCTGATCATGCGCCAATTATACTTCAGATGGAATTACCTCCTGCATATAAAATCTACCCTTTCAAATTTAATGTGCATTGAATCCTTGAAAAGGAGTTTGTGAATTTAGTCATGAAGGTATGGAATGACCTGATTTTCCTCTCTGAAGGAGGCAGACAGATTAGGGTCATCCGAAAATTACAAGAACTAAAAAAGCAAACAAAAAATTGTCACAAAGAGTATCACCTTCGGAAAAAAGAAAAATTGGTTTCGCTGGAATCAGACAATAAGGAAACCATTAAAATTCTGGGCGGGGATCCAAATCATTAAACATCTACTACAGATCTTCGACATTTGGAACATGAAAGGAATGACATTTTAAAAGCCAAGGAAGAACAATGGTGCCTTAGTAGTAGGGCTCTCTGGATGAATAGCGGGGATAAAAGTACCAAGTACTTTCATAAGTTAGCTATCTATAACAGGATCATGAAACATATATGGAAAATTCAAAATGCAAATGGCGACATCATAACTAAGAAGGAGAATATAAAGGAAGTGGATGTCAGTTACTCCAAAGACTTCTATAAAGCTCAAACTAATCCGATCACGACTGAAAAATGTAGGCTTATGGATTCTTTCCCACAGATGATTAATGCAAAGGAGTAGATTTCTATGTTCACCCCTGTCACTATGGCTAAGTTAAAATAATTTTTGTTTCATTTTAAGAAAGAAAAAAGTCTGGGACTGGACAGATGGTCAACAAAGTTTTTTATTTTCTTCTTCGATCTAGTCGGGGAAGATCTTCTTGCTATGGTGGAGGAAACTATAAGGCTCAAAGCTATTGCGGGAGGACTTAATTCAACCTCCCTGAATTTAATACCAAAGGAAAATAACCCAAACTCCTTTGATGAGTATCAACCTATCTCACTTTGCAATCTGTGCTATAAGGTAATTACAAAAATTATTGCTAACCGGTTAAAACCCTTCCTATCGAGATCTATTTCCTTTGAGCAGATGGGTTTTTTACAAGGCAGACGTATTTAAGATGCCATAGGTACGACACATGAGAGCCTTCATAGTATAAAAAAGAAAATATTAAAATCTTTAGTTTTAAAAATGGATTTAAGAAAAGCCTATGATTGTATTGACTGGGACCATTTAAGAATGATATTTCTTAAAATTGGTGTGGAGATTCAAATGACAAACTGGATAATGTCAGGTGTCACTTCCCCCTCATATGTTGTGTTAATTAATGGGGAGGCTACATAATTATTTAAAAGTGGCAGAGGAGTGAGGCAAGGCTGACCTCTCTCTCCATTACTTTTCATATTAGTAATGGAACACCTCAACATTTTACTGAAAAATAACGTGGAGTCGAGATCCATCTCTGGTATAAAATTTTCAAGGTTGATAAAAGTCTTACATATCTTTTTTGTGGATGATGTAATCATAATGTCTAAGGCAAGCTTAGTCGAATGGAAGGATATTTACAAACTCATAATCCTCTTATGTAGAGCCTCCGACCTCACAATCAATCATACAAAGAATACCATCCATTATGAAGGCCCGTCAGCGGGAGATTTGATCCCTTTTAAATCTTTACTTCCTTATAATTTCTGCGCTCTATCGATTGGATTCAAATATTTGAGATATTTTCTCAAGACAGGGTCACACCACACATCGGATTGGGACTAGATGGTATCCAAAATTTCAAATAAAATTAGTTTATGGTGTCGCCAGTGGTTATCGCTGGGAGGAAGATTTATCCTGGTCAAATCAGTGTTGGAAGGCCAACCAGTCTACTAGATTTCAATGGAAGCCTTGCCTCAATTAGTTATAAAAAAGATAAGAAAAATGATCTTCAAATTTCTTTGGAATGGCCATTCTAAATCACAGCACTGCCATCTATGTAGTTGGGAGACATTATCTAGACCAAGAAAGAATGGAGGTTGGGGATTTAGAAATCTCTATCATTTCAACACAACTTTGAATACAAATACTCTATGGAGGGTTCTAAATCATGACAGTTTATGCCATCAGGTTATAAGAGATAAATACTTGCAGAATGATACCCTATTTAATTGGCTTAGAAAGCACTCACATTTCTTTAAAGCAGCCTCAAGGATCTGGTCCAGTCTTATACGCACTACTCCCATCATCCTCCATTGGCTTAGCTGGCTTCCAGGTGTAGGGCATCTAATAATTATAGGGAGAGACAAGATACTAAGTATTGGTGATAATTCTTTTCTCCATCCAAAGACAATCTCGCTTATAAATCAAAAGAAATTTATTGTCTTAGCAAAAGCTTCAGTAGCCAGGGACCCGATAACAATGACTGAGAAATGGAAGAGTAACAACGACTTGGGTTTGACAGGGTTACATTCGGCAGAATGGGAAAGCTATATCTTAGAATTAAACAAAGTCGGGGTCCCTCTCATTTCTTTTTCACAAGATGTCCTGCTTTGGACAAGAGGTGATTCAACTAGTGCTTAAATGTAAAAAACGTCTACGAGGCCTTAATATCTACTCAGGCGCTTCCAATTTATCAAGGTTGGCGAGTGCAATTATGGAAGTGGAAGGTGAAAATGAAGGTTATTTTGTTTTTTTGGCTAGTTGTACAGAACAAGGTTCTAACCTGGGACATCCTTCAACTGAAAGGATGGGTAAGCCCGAGTCTATGTACCCTTTGCAAGAAAAACGCAGAAGAAAACACCCACCTTTTCATTGAATGCGCCTTTACTAAATCAGTCTGGGTGAAAGTTGAATACTTAACAAAATCTAAATTCAATTGGAATGGTCGGTCCCTTTTGGATTGCATGAATTCTTGGATATTGAATAAACCTCTATAAAAAAGAATCTCGGTTCTGACTTGCTGGTACATCTGGAAAGAGCGCAACAATTCTCTCTTTGATGGTAGATCTCCTTCGGCATGGACAGTCGTTTTCAAAGTGATAGGTGAACTCAACTGGAATAATTCAACACAAACTGTTTAGAAGTTACGACTGAACCCGATCCTGCGGATTAGTGGGTATTCTTTGGCATTTTTTGATGGAGAATCTATTGCTGGGGGGACAATATGTGGCATAGAGGGTATCATTAAATACTCCAATGATCAGGTTTATAGATGGTACTTTAATGGTGGATCTGGAACAAATACTAAAGCTTAATTACTAGGAGCTTGGGCTACTCTTACTATCACAAAACTCTTGGGCATCCATTATATTCAAGTCCCGGGGGATTCCAAAGTAATCATTGAATGGCTAAATCATAAAGGAAAACTTCGAGCCATAAATATTGAAGGATGGAAACAAAGACTAATGGACCTAGTTATCACCTTCAAAGGAACTAGTTGTCATCATATTTTCAGGGAATCAAATGGGGAAGCATATATTTTGTCAAAACAAGCTTTATCGGAGGCCAAAGGAAGAATTTCATACTTTACTTGGGATGGACCGATGGCTGGTCCCACTTTCAATATTGATATCTTCTAACTTTCAAGTTATCCCTTGTTTATGTTAGATCCGAACTGTTTCTGTTGAATGTTTTTTTCTTGAAAGTTTTTTTGAAAGTTTTTCCAGATCCTTAGTGATTACTTTTCCTACTTACTATTAGAACTATGTTAGGTTCCCTTATTTTTATCTTAAGGTCCTTCAGATTTAGAACTGATATTTTTCAAGATCTATATAATCAGTTATTTTTTGATAAGTTTTTGTGGATCAAAATGTGAATGGATGGATCAGTCTTTATTGATCAAGGAACCCTGGTGATGTAATTAAAATTATTCTCTAATATAATTTTGTGCGAATTTTCTACTGGAAAAAAAAAGTCTTTAGCCCAAACTACACCAACAAATTCATGCAATATCAAAAATATCATTACCATGATTCTACTAACATAAGGCATAGTCCTTCTTGCAAGTACATAATATTATTTTACAACCATCTAATATTATTTTCTTGGATCAACCATATCACCACTTCGATTGAATGTGCTATGTATGGTCTTATGCATACCACAACATACATAAGACACCCTATAACTTTAACATATATCAATCTAGTTGTGCATTTATTTTCCTAATCAATTTCATGACACATTTAGTAGGCAGCTTAAGTCCCTCTTGAAAAGTTCTTTTCACTACTTTACAAGTCCCCATTAAAAAATCATTGAGAATGTTTTCAATATAATACTTTGGACTAGGCCACATATTTCTATTTTTCCATCTCTTTTTAACTTTAAGTCAAGACAATAATGCACTACACCAAGATCCTTCATATCAAATTCTTTGGACAAGAAGGACTTAGTGCTTCTTACTAACTCTATATTGTCACCAATCAACAATATATCATCCACATACAAGACTAGAATAACAAATCTATCACCCATTACTTTGTAATAAACACAATTATTGTCAAAAACAATTTTTTGGGAAGATCCTTGCCAAAAAAATTTACCATTCCCTTAGGGATTGTTTTAACCAGTATAATGATTTCTTGAAGTTACACACCAAATTCTTAGCTCCTACCACAAAGCCTTTCTAGTCGCTCCATTAATACTTCCTCCTTCTAGTCTCCATGAAGAAATGTTGTTTTGAAATCCATTTGCTAGACTTCTAGGTCATAGGTTGTTGCTAAAGCCAACAATATCCTAATATAAGCCATTTTTTCTACAAGGAAGAAAGTCTAATGATAATCTATTCCTTGAACCTAAGAATATCCCTTTGCTACCAATCTTTCTTTATATCTCTCCACTATTCCATCAACCTTAAATTTATTTTTAAACACCCATTGGTAGCCAATAGTGTTCTTTCTTTGTGCAATTCTTCTAAAAAACCATGTTTTATTTTGTTTTAGAGATTCCATTTCTTCATGGGTTTCCTTTTTCCATTGCAAACTTTCAAGTCAATTTAGAGCTTCTTCAACACTTTTGGGCTCCTTACCAATGGAAGATAAACCACAAAAATAATCAAAATATTCACTCATATAACCATAGCTTTCAAATTGATTCCAAGCTCTCTGGGTTCTTCCAAGGTGTTGAGTTGTTCTATCTAACTAATGTAAACTCCTCCACTGATGTTTTTCTTTCTGGGTTTCTTCAATGCAACTATATCCTATATAGGAGTTGAACTAGACTTTGGTTTCTCCAATGGGATTGGATCTTGTGTTGTGAGATCTTGGATTTACTATGTGTCAAGTATGCTTTGTTTAGATTCATTGCCCCCTATGCTAAAAAACATGAATGATTATCAACTTGATTCGGATTTTGATTCTCCACTACTCTTTGTAGCATAACTCTTTAATTAGGTTACGTCTTTTGTTGTTCAACTTCTCTTGGTTTCATTACAAGTCTTTCACCTAGATACTTGGGAAGTATGAGTGTCTTAGAATTTGACTCATGTTTAAGGGTCTACTTTGTGCCCCTTGGCAAGACCTAGGTAAGTACTAAAACTAACCCCTTTGTTATGATGTGTTGAAGGATGTGTGCTACCAATTAATGGCTTACTAAAAGGCTAGACCCATCACTTCCTCCATCATTCCGTGGATGGAGGAAGTAACGGTTGGATCATTTGACTAGTCTTGAACCATTTATGTGGACATCACCATTTTTATTGGGGGACTCACCTCCATTGGATTCTACTTGTCCTTAGGGGTAGTTTTTATATTGTATTTGACCTTCTCTAAAATGGACATTGTACCTCATGAGCATATTATTGTATTATTTTATTATTACTTGTATCTTTCATGACAAATGGTTTTTTGAGCTAGTGGTTTTGAGCTAACACATGGTTTTACATTGTAATGGAGGAGACTTCTCACCTATAAAAAGAATAGTTGGAGATTTTATTGTAAATCTATTTTTCTTAGTGTGATGTTTTTCTATCATTTTCAAGGGTTTAAATTAACTTTCTTTAAGATTGCTAGGAAGAACGTGGCTGCTCTAAGGCCAAATAAGTGCTTTAATGCTCCACTTGGAAGGGTTTAAGATAAGGTTTCTCACCGTTCCTGTTAAAATCTGTTTGTTAATGCATTAAGAATAGGACTCCATGAGAGTTTCACCTTGACTTGCACAACCCTGAAGAATTATTTCAAACCCTAGATGGTGCTTGAGGGGTAATCCTCTAGGTATCTTTCAACACTATTCTTCATAAACCCTAGACTTCACACTCAAGTGAAGTGGTGACTCCCTGAGTATTCTTGTTTTCTTGAACCACCTTAAACCTAAAAGAAAGAATACATTCCTTTTTTTCCTAAGCCTCATTGCTTACCTATATAACATTGTTTGTTGGTGGATTTTAATCTGATTACCTGCCATTTAAGGGTTTGTGATATTTCTTTGCTGCCTATCTTTTGTCAAACCCTAGGGCCGTATTCATACTTTATACAGGTATGTTCCTTAATCTTCTTGTCCTCGCTGTTTATAAAGGGCAGATTTGTGGATCGAAATTGTGCTCGGAGGTTCCTTTCTGATATTGCATACTTGCTAGTTATGACAAGCCATTGTTCCTTTGACAACATGATCCAACAACAACCTTCCCATATGCTCAAATTTGTCGGACTATTAGCGTTTGCAGCGTCTTGAGGGGTAATCCTTTAGGTATCTTTCAACACTATTCTTCATAAACCCTAGACTTCACACTACCTTTAGCTGCCATTTAAGGGGTTGTGATATTTCTTTGCTGCCTATCTTTTGTCAAACCCTAGGGCCGTATTCATACTTTATACAGGTCTGTTCCTTAATCTTCTTGTCCTCGCTGTTTATAAAGGGCAGATTTGTGGATCGAAATTGTACTCGAAGGTTCCTTTCTGATATTGCATACTTGCTAGTTAAGTCTGAATATTGTTCGAATTGATATTTTCTTTGAATGAAAGTGTGGGTGAATACATTAATACATGCAGAAAATAACAATTAAGCTAAGGAAAGTGCTCAGTGATACGGTTACTACAATAGTCCGAGCCTATTTTCTATGATCTGCACTCGAAACTGTTCTAGATTTCTTGTCACACAGAGTAGTAAGTACAGCAGTAACCTATGTGGTGATCGAGCTGAACTTAAATAGGATACAGTCTGCATATATGCTCGACTTAAATTCCGCATATCATATACGTGCATATACTTTAAATCTGAAGGCAAAATTGCAATCTAAACTCTTGTGACAGCAGTGATAAATTGTGAAGGACAGAGAAATGCAGAGAGCAAATAATAGTATATTCAAATGTATGAAGAAGTACAGAACATAACTGAAGAGATTCAGCAGACAATTACAATGTAAGATGGTTGAGCTATATATGCTCAAGCAAGACAAAAATAGAAAGTACAACTGTCCAGTACAGCTGGCAGTGTACGATCATACTGTTGAGAGTACAATATATTTAACACTCCCTCTTAGACTCAACAGTTACAATCAACAGCACTGACTATGCCTAAGTGCTGTCTCTGGAAGTCAAAAACTGACTTTCCTAGTGGCTTGGTGAAAATATCAGAAAGCTGATCTCTAGAACCACAAAATTGAAGTGCAATGTCACCATTATTGACTAACTCACGTATGAAATGAAACCGAGTGTCAATGTGTTTACTTTTCTTGTGGAACACATGGTTCTTGGATAATGCAATTGCTGATGTGTTGT
>ML784604.1:334282-377238 GCA_009831015.1 Picea engelmannii
CTTGAATACTATTCTGCAAATATGGACACTTATGCACTTCTAATCAAAGGTTAGGTCAAAAAGTAATGTAAAGTATTATGCAAAACAAATTAAACATATAGTGATGAGAAATGACGTTGTATACCTTGGAGTGATCAGATGAAATGATAATATGAGTCTAAATACAGGTGATGAAGGGTATAATAATGGCAAAAAGTATGAGCAAAAATGTACAATATGTGGTCCCAACAGCGTGCTTCCTTTCGGGACTTTTCCCAATGTCGTTGATTGCTGCCATGTGTCCCAGCAGACGGACGGTCGTGATCTCTCTTCACGATTTCGCGATATGAAGTGTCCTGGACCACTTGTTTCCAGGATCCGTGAAATGCCGAATCCTGAAAAGCCGATGAACTCGCTTATTGGGACTTTTCCCGAATAGCTTTGATCGCCTCCACGTGTCGTACAGATGGACGGTCTTGATTTCTCCTCGGGATATCACGATTTGAAATGATCCGGACTTCTCGTCCCCTGGATCCTCGATTTGCTGAATCCCGAAGAACCGATGAAATCGCTTATCGGGATTTTTCCCGAAAGCTTCGATCTCTGCCACGCGTCCTGAACAGATGGACGACTAGATTTGCGTCGGGGATTTCACTGGAAGGAAACCCCGATCACTTGTTCTTAGGTTTCGCGATTCCCCGAATCCCGATATGCCGATGGCGCTTTGCTCTTCGGGACTTTTTCCGAGTCGACGGATTTGCGCCACGCGTCCAGGATAGATGGACGGTCCTGATGCGTCATCGGGATATCGCGACTTGCGATGCTCCAAACCTCTGTCAACGTGAAACCCCGAACGCCGATACGCTGACGGTGCCCTTGATGTCCGCCACGTGTCCAGGAGATATGGACGGCTGAGATCTTATCGCTATATCGCTTATCGCGGTTTCGCGAATTGCGATGTCAAGTTTCTTTGACAACTTGAAACCCCGAATGCGGATATGCCGATGGGCTAATCTGCTGCCACCTGTCCTTTGAAATGGACGACTGTTATCATTTCGAGATTTCGCGATTTCGCGTATCGGGGTTTTTGGAGAGCAGAGTCTTTTGCTCGTCCAACTCCCGATTCCCGATTTTGCGATGGAATAGGATCTCGCCACGTGTCTCTTGATCGGACGGTCAAGATGATGTCGGGATTTCTCAAGCCAAAAGTCCTCCTGTGAGCTCTAGAGGGTTAAACCTCGAGCACTTTCTCGCTGATCCAACGACTGTCGGGCCTCTGCGAGAGATCTGACGGCTGAGTTTCTTTCGCCTGTTCCACACTTTCTCGTTCCCTTCTGAACTGGTTTCCCGCCTCAGATMTGTTCGCAAGATGAATCTTGCAGCTTTAATGGYTGTTCCTTGTGTGTTTGATGCGATCTTTCCCGAATTTAACGGAATTTACTCCTGTGGAAGAAAAGATTGTGAATCTTTCAAAGATTTGAAAGAATTTCACGATTTCTTCGTGATTTGCTTGAATCTTTGACGGATGAGAGCGATTTTCTTGAATCTTTAAACAATTCTGCCTTCTGCTTGAATCTTTAACGAATAGAAGCGAAATATTCAAGTTCTTTAAACTTCTTTCATTCTGCAGCTCTTCTGCGTCAATCTTTGACGGTTCTTTGAAAAAATTGTGCAGGTTTCTTCTTCTGCGTTCTCTGAATCCTCCGCTAGCTTCTCACGGCGATCTTTAAAGAGTATTGCATACAGCTTTCTAAGCCTTGTGAAAAGTCTGTGACGCGTGCTCTCAAGATCTGTGAGGCTCTACGCTGTGAGGATCGAGTTTCTCTCCCGACTGTGTGAAGAGGCTTACTGCTGTAGCTCTGATACCATGATAAATTGTGAAGGACAGAGAAATGCAGAGAGCAAAGAATAGTATATTCAAATGTATGAAGAAGTACAGAACAGAACTGAAGAGATTCAGCAGACAATTACAATGTAAGATGGTTGAGCTATATATGCTCAAGCAAGACAAAAATAGAAAGTACAACTGTCCAGTACAGCTGGCAGTGTACGGTCATACTGTTGAGAGTACAATATATTTAACAAGCAGTATACAATGACTAGCCATATAATATACAGCCTGCTATCCAATATTGAATGCTGTTGCATACGGCATATGGTATATAGATCGTATATATACCCAATATATATACACCCATAACAATGTACATCCAACCTGCTACGCAGTAATATGCACCCTGCCACAGCTTACTGTGTATACAGCCTGCCGCAACATTAATACTGCGTAGCAAGCTGTATATTGTTCGCCTAATTGTCATGATGTGCATACATAATCTGTTGTAAGTCGCTTTTGTCATGTCATTTCAACCTAGATTTAAATGCTAATTGATGATTTGATTGTTGTTATATTTATTGCCAATGATTGCTATCCCATGCACCATTAAATCATTCTACTTGGATATCAATACATTGTCATTGCTGGTTGTATTTTCGGTGGCCACTGTTAAACTTGTCGTCAATCCAAGCGACTTCCAAAACCCTGGTGACGTTGCTATTTTGATGAGAACCGATTTGTTGTATTTAGGGTTTAGACAGTGATCGTTATTGTACCAAGAATACAGTAAATTCTCAGTATTTAAATAATGAAGCAATCTCTAAATTCGATCAGAGGTACAGTAGTTGCTGCTTATACGAGTGATCCGACCCCTAACGGTGCCTAAACGCCGATCGTAAAAGTTGATGCATCAAAGATCCATCTGTTGTTAAGTGATTTGAACATGGATGCTAAATCTGTGATAACGGCCCAGTAGCATTCATTGTTTGGTTTAAAGTCTGCACATTATTCATACCTATCTTGTTACAATATTGGTTTACGTTTTGATGATGCACTCAAGAGATATTGGTTGTGTAATCTGATCTATCATATACGTGGTCTAAGAGTTGGATTTGGGTACACGGTGTGAAGGATCTCATCTACTTTGTTGGTAGGAGTGGGCTAACTTCCCGATTTGGGTACACGGTGTTGGTTGCAATCTTCCCGATTTGGATACACGGTGTTGGTTGTGTAATCTGATCTATCATATAAGTGTTTTAAGAGTTGGATTTGGGTACACGGTACTTTATTGGTAGGAGTGGGCTAACTTGGAAGCAATCTTTTCTCATTTTAAATTTCAGGCGTCTAGATTGGTTTAAAATGGATTGATTATCACATCAATATCATGCTTTAAAGATTCTCATTTCGAATCTAGACTCGACAATGACCCGTATTGCCTCTGCTTCTTTGAAAAGCGTGGGACAGTGATAGTTCATTTTGCATTAAGCTCAAAGCATGCATCGAAATTAAAGGTCCCTAGTTCGAACCTGGGTTGTGTTAGCACTAGAAGTCACATCCAGATTGAGTTGGAGGTAAGCCCAGTACCCATCAGAGCTTATGTCACAAGTTGGTTTTAAAGAGGTCAAATGGGTGCAAACTCAAGATGATATCGTTTTAACTCAGAAAATTGGATGGTATGCACCTATAGGTGACGTCTTGATTAACTTCATTCAATAAGTTGGAGTAAGGGTGAGTAGGAGGAAGATTTAGTGAGAAAGGTGTAGAGGTCCGCTATGAACATCAGATTTTCCAGCAGCCCAAGGACGAAAAACTTAAACACAAGGTCCTCTTGGATTCAAATTTCAAGGAAGATGAAAGAAATCATAACAATACTATAATCAAACATTTATCATAATATCGTTACAACAATCCATGTGAATCAATCAAACATGAACTCTCCCAGTATCAGAGGCAAATAAGATGGAGTAAGAATGCTGACTTAGATTAACCAAGATGACTCAAAAACAAATACATAACTAGAGAACCAGTGTTCTTCATCAAAAGTTTACAAAACGGGAGCACTGCTCAACCATCAACCATAACAAAATATTGAAACTGAGTATATATACTCAGAATTGCTGCAACTACCAGGAGCGTAATCGGGCCCCTACATTCAAAGCTTCCAGTCGGCGCCCGCTCTGTCACACTGTGCATGCCTTCTCATGTAAGATGTGAGACAGGCACAGTTAAGCGTTTTATAGGAAAATCCATCCCCGAGGAAGCTTCGGATTGATAGTCTTCCTTCACGGTCGCTCTTTGCATGTTTTCCATTTATGGGGTGAGACGAGGTCTCAACTACCGCCCCCATTTCCATTAAATACCTTTTCTCGGGATTGCGACGCGGCTTAATGCTCAGGGGATGGCCACGCGCTGCTCTTGGATATGATGTTATATGAGCACGTGATTGTGGGGCCGCTCAAAGGTGGTTTGTATTTAGACCTCTTTTGGGCTCACAATCCATCTCCCTTCGCCATGTATCGCTCTTGACTTACCATGGTTTCAATTGCGGGACCGCTCAAGAAAATTATCGTCCGAGCATGTTGCGTTCCCGCAATGGACTATGGCCATCGATATCATGATATTGGACGAGACTTCATGGTCAGCGACTCAAATATGCCCCCTCCAAATCAATGGATCAGATCTTCCCTTTCAAAACAACGACCAAGATTTGCTTAGTGGATCGGCCTTCGAGCCTTTCAATAGTCAAATTTTATTTGCTCCAAGAAAATTCTCCGGAGCTAGGGATCTGACGACACGTGGCTCTTGCTGATCAATGGCTTAGATCCATTTCGGGCCTTCGACCACTTCGACAGCTTTGGAAAATTCGACGCTTCGGGACTTCGGGCTTTCGGGCTTCTAAGCAATTCTCATTTTAAATCTCCTGAAGCTCATTTCCCCGAAGGCTTGGATCGACTGCCACCTATCCCCTTTAAGATCAACGGTTCATATTCACTTTGGGGCCTTTTTCTCTGGCACTATACTTCGCACAAGTTTGCACTCCCGAACACCCATGAGTCGCTGATCTGGACTATTCCTGGAATCTTCGTCACTAAAATATTAAAACTGCCTTCTCCTTATGCTTCAATCCTGAAACAAACTGTTAAGAAATTTATGCTTTATGTTCATGGTTGTGGCCGGCACGATCAAGGATTTGGACAACTAGTTGTGGGTTTGGGAAGACAGAAGGATCAGCGACAGAGGCCAAGGAGACGAGTGCTCAAACACAAAGGGGCAAACAAAAATGACTTTGTTGATTGAAGCGGAAGAATTAAGACTTGGTCTACAAAAAGTATAGAGACAGGGACAAATTACAGACTTAGGTAGAAACCACAAACCCACGGGAATCTGAGAAGTTCATGTGATAACATTTGGCTCCACAGGGAATGGCATGCTCCCTGCGAGCTGCCAAGAACAAGCAGTTCCAGTCGCCTTATGCATTGGGCTATGGAGTCGTGCTCAAAAAACATCATGTTGAGGATTACATGTCGATAAGTAAAAAATGAAAAATAAACACACATGGGCTCCATAGGAGTTTTTTTATGTACAGTCCTAAACTAACTAATATTTACAAAGTGCTAGGTGAAAGAAAACTTCCACCGTAGCCATTCAAGTAACTTCCTAACTAGAAGTTCTTTTACTCTGTCAATGATTGATAATGGATGATGAAACCATGATAGCAGAACGATTACATGCTTTAGCTTTCCTCCAGATGGAAATGGTGGGAGAAGACTTGGAGGCTTCAAATCATGGAGGAAAAGAAACTCCATGTATTCCCCTACATGCTCATAGAATGAGTGAGAAAATTTACTAGGATGGTGGCAAAAAACATGCTCTGTCCCACAACTACTCACAAACGACCGAATGTCTCTAGCAAGCGCAAGTGAGTGAATGACTTATGCAGGCTGACTGATCTCAGGTGATGGTTTCTCACTCACAGGCTTAGGGCAGGATATAAACTGCTCATTTGGCTCTCCCTCTTATTTTTCATGGCTTTCCCAAAGATCAGAGTCATAATCATCATTAACAGGAACCATGGGAGAGCTCTACTCTTCGTCATCTTTGCTGGGATATTCATTGCAAGTTGTTTGTTCTTGGCCAGTATCTGAAATCACTTCTTTTTAATAAGTAGGGCTGCCAAGAACATCTATTTCGAGGACCGAAATATCCTTTGCATATTCATAAAAGAAGCAAGCACAATCTGCCTCCAATTTCTCTATTTTTGCGGAAAGTGATTTTACCAGTCCCACCATCTCACCCAAAGCATCTTCTTCATCCTCGCAACCTTCATCCTCACAGCTTCCATCCTCAGAGCTTTCATCCTCACAGGATTTATTAGGCGCAGCCATATCTTGATCACCGTCTTCATATTCCTCACAACAACTATGACAGATAAACTCAAAGGAATAAAACTTTTGACAATGCCTATTGAAAGATGCATGAAATTGCTTCAGGGAGGAGATGCTAGCAGGGAGCAAGGAGTGATACCACTTGCGAGCATCTCTTGCTAACAAGATCATGAACATATTTAATAATACATCCTCATCATGTATTTCCCATTGATGCATGAGTTCATGAAACTCAAGGAGATGTTGAGCATGGTTGTCCTCTTTACGCTCTCTAAATATGGGCAAATAATCACCCCATTCATTTGGAGTAGGAACAACGTTAGGAAAACCAGGAACAAAGGAGAAATTAAAAGGAGCATACCTCTGAGCCAAGATTCTTTCTATTTCAAACCAATGGAGTCGCCAATCGATCATTTAATCATGGATTCGCCAGGTGAATGATATGCAGTCTGAATGTGTCTCATCTTTGTTCACCATCAAAGACCAGATCTGATCATTGTCAATCTCCCAGGGAACTTTCAAGTTGAGAAAGCGGCTACTAAAATCCTTCTCGAAAAAGTTCTCTGGGTCAGCTCGAGTGTGCTAGAGGTAGACACAACCGAAATAGTGGAGTCGACACAGTGGAGTCACCAGGTGAAAATGCAATCTTCAATGGTTCTGATATCTGATGCACCTTTAGAATCAGAAGCTCGTTGTCGTTCTACCCAGGGAAAATTCTTCAATTCGTTCCCCAACAACGGCGCCAGAAATGTTATCACTAGAAGTCACCTCCAAATTGCATTGGAGGTAAGCCTAGTACCCATCAGAGCTTATGTCACAGGTTGGTTTTAAAGAGGTCAAATGGGCGCAAACTCAAGATGATATCGTTTTAACTCGGAAAATTGGAATGGTATGCACCTGTAGGTGAGGTCTTGATTAACTTCAATCAGTAAGTTGGAGTAAGGGTGAGTAGAAGGAATATTTAGTGAGAAAGGTGTAGAGGTCTGCTATGAACATCATATTTTCCAGCAACCTAAGGAAGAAAAACTTAAACACAAGGTCCTCTTGGATTCAAATTTCAAGAACGCTGAAGGAAATCATAACAGTACTATAATCAAACATTTATCATAATACCATTACAACAATCCATGTGAATCAATCAAACATGAACTCTCTCAGTATCAGAGGAAAATAAGATGGAGTAAGAAAGATGACTTAGATTAACCAAGATGTCTGAAAATAAAATACATAACCATAGAACCAGTGTTCTTCATCAAAAGTTTACAAAACGGGAGCACTGCTCAACCATCCACCATAACAAAATATCGAAACTGAGTATATATACTCAGAACTGTTGCAACTACCAAGAGCATGATCAGGCCCCTGCATTCAAAGCTTTCAGTCGATGCCCGCTTTGTCAGACTGTGCAGGCCTTCTCATGTCATATGTAAGACAGACGCAGTTAAGCGTTTTACAGGAAAATCCATCCAGGAGGAAGCTTCGGATTGGCAGTCTTCCTTCATGACCGCTCTCTGCATGTTTTCCATTTATGGGGTGAGACGAGGTCTCAACTACCGCCCCCATTTTCATTAACTACCTTTTCTCGTGATTGCGACGCGGCTTAATTCTCAGGGGACGGCCACACCCTGCTCTTGAACAGGATGTTAAATGAGCACGTGATTGCATGGCCGATCAAAGGTGGTTTGTATTTAGACCACTTTTGGGCTCGCAATCCATCTCCCTTCGCCATGTATCGCTCTTGACTTACCATGGTTTCAATTAAAGGACCGCTCAAGAAAATTATCGTCCGAGCATGTTGCGTTCCTGCAATGGACTATGGACGTCGATATCATGATTTTGGATTAGACTTCGTGATTAGTGGCTCAAATCTTCCCCCTCCAAATCAATGGATAAGATATTCCCTTTCAAAACAACGACCGAGATTTGCTTCGCGGATTGGCCTTCGGGCCTTTCATTAGTCAAACTTTATTTGCTCCAAGAAAATTCTTTAGAGCTAGGGATCTAACGACACGTGGCTCTTGCTGATCAATGGCTCAGATCCATTTCGGTCCTTCAGCCACTTTGACAGCTTTGGAAAATTCGACGCTTCGGGACTTCAGGCTTTTGGGCTTCTAAGCACTTCTCATTTTAAATCTCCCAAAGCTCATTTCCACGAAGGCTTGGATCGACTGCCACCTATCCCCTTTAAGATCAATGGTTCATATTCACTTAGGGGCCTTTTTCTTTGGCGCTATACTTCGCGCAAGTTTTCACTCCCGAACACCCGTGAGCCACTGATCTGGATTGTTCCTGGAATATTCGTCGTTGAAAGATTAAAACTACCTTTTTCTTATGCTTCAATCTCGAAACAAACTGTTAAGAAAGTTGCGCTTTGTGTTCATGGTTGTGGCCTGCACGATCAAGTATTTGGACAACTGGTTGTGGGTTTGGGAAGATAGAAGGATCAGTGACATAGGCCAAGGAGATGAGTGCTCAAATGCAAAGGAAAAACAAAAATGACTTTTCCGACTGAAGGGGAAAAATTAAGACTTGGTTTGAGAAAAGGATAGAGACAGGGAAAAATTACAGACTTAGGTAGAAACCACAAACCCACATGAATCTGACAAGTTCATGTTATAACATTTGGCTCCACAGGGGATGGCATGCTCCCTACGAGCTGCCAAGAACAAGCAGTTCCAGTCGCCTTATGCAATAGGCTATGGAGTCATGCTCAAAACACATCCTACTGAGGATTACAGGCCGATAAGTAAAAAACGAAAAAATAAATACACATGGGCTCCAAAGGAGCTTATTTATGTACAATCCTAAACTAACTAATCTTTACAAAGTGCTAGGTGAAAGAAAACTTCCACCATAGCCATTCAAGTAACTTTCTAACTTGAAGCTCTTTTACTCTGTGAGTGATTGCTAGTAGATGATGCAACCGTGACAGCAGAACGATTACATCCTTCAACTTTCCTCCAAATGGAAATGGTGGGATAAGACTTGGAGGCTTCAAATCATGGAGGAAAAGAAACTCCATGTATTCCCCTACATGCTCATAGAATGAGTGAGAAAATTTGCTGGGCTGGTGGCAGAAAACATGCTCTGTCCCACAATTATTCACATTCAGTTGAATGTCTCTGGAAAGCGCAGGTGAGTGAACGGCTGATGTAGGTTGACTGATCTCAGGTGATGGTTTCTCACTCACAGTATCAAGGCAGGATATAAACTGCTCATTTGTCTCTCCCTTTTCTTTTTCATGGCTTTCCCAAATGTCAGAGTCATAATCATCATAAACAGGAACCATGGGAGAGCTCTACTCTTTGTCATCTTCATTGGGATATTCATCGCAAGTTGTTTGTTCTTGGCCAGTATCCGAAATCACTTCTTTTTCATAAGTAGGGCTGCCAAGAACATCTATTTCGAGCACTAGAATATCCTCTGCATATTCATAAGAGCATCAAGCACGATCTGCCTCCAATTTCTTTATTTTTGCAGAAAGTGATTTTCCCAGTCCCACCAGCTCACCCAAAGCATCTTCTTCATCCTCGCAAACTTCATCCTCACAATTTATGTCCTCGGAGCTTTCATCCTCACGGGATTTATTAGGCGCATCCATATCTTGATCATGGTCTTCATATTCCTCACAACAACTATGACAGATAAACTTAGAGGAACAAAAATTTTGACAGTGCCTATTGAAAGCTGCATGAAAATGCTTCAGAGAGGAGATGCTAGCAGGGGGCAATGAGTGATACCACTTGCAAGCATATCTTTCTAACAATATCATGAACATATTTAATAATACATCCTCATCATGTATTTCCCATTGATGCATGAGTTCATGAAACTCAAGGAGATGCTGAGCAGGGTTGTCCTCTTTACGCTCTCTAAATATGGGCAAATAATCACCCCATTCATTTGGAGTATGAACAACATTAGGAAAACTAGGAACAAAGGAGAAATTAAAAGGAGCATACCTATGAGCCAAGATTCTTTCCATTTCGAACTAGTGGAGTCACCAATCGATCATTTAATCATGGAGTCGCCAGGTGAATGATATGCAGTCTGAATGTGTCTCGTCTTTGTTCACCATCAAAGACCAGATCTGGTCGTTGTCAATCTCCCAGGGAACTTTCAAGTTGAGAAAGCGGTTGCTAAAATCCTTCTCGAAAAAGTTCTTTGGGTCAGCTCGGGTGTGCTAGAGGCAACCACAACCGAAATAGTGGAATCGACACAGTGGTGTTGCCAAGTGAAAATGCAATCTTCAATGGTTCTGATATCTGATGCACCTTCATAATCAGAAGCTCATTGTTGTTCTACCCAAGGAAAAGTCTTCAATTCGTTCCCCGACAACGGTGCCAGAAATGTTAGCACTAGAAGTCACCTCTAGATTGATTTGTAGGTAAGCCCAGTACCCATCAGAGCTTATGTCATAGGTTGGTTTTAAAGATGTCAAATGGGAACAGACTCAAGATGATATCGTTTTAACTCAGAAAATCGGACTGGTATGCACCTATAGGTGAGGTCTTGATTAACTTGAGTTAGTAAGTTGGAGTAAGGGTCAGTAGGAGGAAGATTTAGTGAGAAAGGTGTAGAGGTCCACTATGAACATCATATTTTCCAGCAGCCTAAGGAGGAAAAACTTAAACACAAGGTCCTCTTGGATTCAAATTTCAAGGAAGCTGAAAGAAATCATAATGGTACTATAATCAAACATGAACTCTCTCATTATCAGAGGCAAATAAGATGGAGTAAGAAAGTTGACTTAGATTAACTAAGATGTCTCAAAAACAAATACATAACCAGAGAACCAATGTTCTTCATCAAAATTTTACAAAAGGGGAGAATTTCTCAACCATCGACCATAACAAAATATCGAAACTAAGTATATATACTCAGAACTGCTGCAACTACCAGGAGCGTGATCGAGCCCCTGCATTCAAAGCTTTCAGTCGATGCACGCTCTGTTAGACTGTGCATGCCTTCTCATGTCAGATGTGAGACAGGCGCAATTAAGAATTTTACAGGAAAATCCATCTAGGAAAAAGCTTCAAATTGACAGTCTTCCTTCACGATTGCTCTCTGCATGTTTTCCATTTGTGGGGTGAGACGAGGTCTCAACTGTCACCCCCATTTCCATTAACTACCTTTTCTCGGGATTGAGACGTGACTTAATGCTCAGGGGACGGCCATGCACTGCTCTTGGATAGGATGTTGTATGAGCACATGATTGCAAGGCCACTCAAAGGTGGTTTGGATTTAGACCGCTTTTGGGCCCACAATCCATCTCCCTTCACCACATATCGCTCTTGACTTACCATTGTTTCAATTGTGAGATCGCTCAAGAAAATTATCGTCAGAGCATGTTGCATTCCCATAATGGACTGTGATCATCGATATCATGATCTTGGATGAGGCTTCATGATAAGTAGCTCAAATATGCCCCTTCCAAATTAATGGATCAGATCTTCCTATTCAAAACAACGACCAAGATTTGCTTCGTGGATCAGCCTTTCAATAGTCAAATTTTATTTTCTCCAAGAAAATTCTTCAGAGTTAGGGATCCGACAAGATGTGGCTCTTGCTGATCAACAACTCTGATCCATTTCGGGCCTTCGGCCACTTCGACAACTTTTGAAAATTCGGCACTTCGAGACTTCGAGCTTTCGGGCTTCTAAGCACTTCTCATTTTAAATCTCTCGAATCTCATTTCCCCGAAGGCTTGGATTGACTGCCACCTTTCCCCTTTAAGATCAATGGTTCATATTCACTTCGGGGCCTTTTTCTCTTGCGCTATACTTTGAACAAGTTTTCACTCCCGAACATCAGTGAGCCACTGATCTAGACTATTCCTGAAATCTTTGCCGCTGAAAGATTAGAACTTCCTTCTGCTTATGCTTCAATCCTAAAACATACTGTTAAGAAAGTTGTGCTTTGTGTTCATGGTTGTGGCCTGCATGATCAAGGATTTGGACAGCTGGTTGTGGGTTTGGGAAGACATAAGGACCAATGACATAGGCCAAGGAGATGAGTGTTCAAACACAAATGGGAAAACAAAAACAACTTTGCCGACTGAAGGGGAAAAATTAAGACTTGGTCTGCGAAAAGGATAGAGACAGGCAAAAATTACAAACTTAGGTAGAAACCACAAACCCACAGGAATATGACAAGTTCATGTGATAACAGGTTGACAATCTCTTTTCTATTGTATTTTCCAGTGAAGATTAAGCTCGAAGGGGCTGGGCTTAAACATTTTCAAGAAGACGATAGAGTTAGTTCTCTTGGCAAGGAAAATAAAAAGTTAAAAAATCTTCATGAAATTATGTACAACATTAGAATGACAAATTCTATATCTTCATGAAATTGTGTGCAACATTAGAATGCCATAATCTATATCAAGGGCCATAAAATACTCAGCACGCCCGGTGGGACTCGAACCCACAATCGCCTGATTAGAAGTCAGACGCCTTATCCATTAGGCCAGGGGTGCCATAGATACTCAAATTCAATGCTTAAATGATGTAAGCAGAGAGGGTGGCCTCCAGACAACCCTAGAATGTTGAGTGGATCTGAGAATGTTGCGATGTGTGAGGAGAATGAATCTCCAAAAAGTACCTGCAAATAAATGAGGTTGTCGTTGGGGTGTAAGGTGGAACTTGAGGAGCCCGACTAGCGAAATTTTTTTAGGTGAGGGATGGACCAAGAGCCACTACCCTGGCTTGGTGACCAAATAGATGGTAGTGTCATACCATTACATGCTCATGTTCATAATAGGTTGGCTCATGGTGAGACCCCCTATCCATCAACTAATACCTTGATTGTTTATGTTATCTTATGGGTCCCCTTTTCTTACTAAGAATATTTTCATTGCTTTCTTGAGGATCCCTGAGCAAAGCATCTCGAAGGTTTCAACATTGAATTTTAACTCTTTCCATCTACTTTTACCCTCTAGGCCTTTAGCCCCGTCTTCCCATGAGGTAAGGTACAACCCTTCCTAGTGTATCCCATCCCAATGCCCAAATAAGTATAGGGGAGATAAGATGAATGAATTTGGAAAGTGGTAAGTATGGAGGGAACATACAATGACTTTTCACAGATCCACCTAGTGGAAACCCATCCTAAAGGGAAATCAACTTACTAGGGAACCATGTCACCCTTCGAGGCATGAATGAGGCAAAGAGCATAATTTCCAAGCAAACGTCATGAAATGAAGAGGGATTCAATACAACATATTCAATTGCTTCAAAAATAGTAGTGATACATACCATGATACCTAGACTCATTACCTCATGGAGCAAGACTCACTGCTACTTCAGGACCAGGCTGGTGGGATTGATACTATTGTTGGTGATAAATGGATTGCACTGAAGAAAAGAGGGGCACTCTGGGGCCATGCTCAAGTCGTTCAGCTCTCGGTATTCCATGTCTAGGACCTATGGGCCTTGAGACGTTATCTCCTTAGTTATCCCTAGGCTAGGGGATAACGTGCACAATAAAGGTTAAGAAGCAATTGCAGTCCTTAGAAATTGAAAAAGATCACCAAGAAATTATCGTAGATGAAACAAAAATAATATTACGATGTTGGAAGCTCAAGTAGGCAATATTTCTAGAATCATGGCCATCCTCATGGTTTCCTTTGAGAAAACAAATTGGCCTCTTTTGGAAGAAACCCAAGTCTTATGAGAAATCAAAGTATCATGAGGAGCCAAGGAAAGAGAACGAATCACTAAATCTTAAAAATGGGACTCTAGAAACCAATCTTCTTAACACTTGTTTAAAATTGAAGTGGAGGTCTAGATAAATCCCTATAAAGGTGATGTAGAAACACATAAGTTGAATCGTTGGTTGCAACAATTATAATTCTATTTTAGTGTGTAGAATGTGCAAGAGGAGTAGAAAATAACTCCTGCTAAATTAAAACCAGAAGGGCATGCTCAAACTTGGTGGGAGAGTCACATTGAGGCCTTTAGGCCAGGGGGAGACCCACCAATAACTAAGTGGGAGGTATTTAAACGTCCAGACATCCAAACGTCCCACGTAATGCGTTCTTCCTGATGGGCTAATCACCCTGCTCTAGAAACATTGTTATCCTTGTCTTTCTCCTACTCCAATCTGCATCTGCTATCTAGGCGCTTCTGATATCCAAGTGCTTCAACTATATGATTTCATGCTCTTGGAAATTGATTGAATATATGATTTCATACTCTTGGCAATCGTGTTGTTGGAAAAAATTCCCAAGTGTATGCAACAACATATATATAACTTCATGGGGTTGACAAAATCTACATGGAAAGAAGAGTTACATTCACTAGAGCCACTAGGGAATTAAAACGTGGCCATAATTTTTTTTTGTCATCCAGAAAACGCCAACCAAACGTGGCATCCAACATGCCCACATCATAATGTGAGGGTTAATTGAAATGCTAGCCTAGTAAACATGAGGGTTAATTGAAACACTAACCTAGTAAAGTGAAACAACAACCTAGAAAAGTGAAATGCTAGCCAAAAGTTAAAAACAAAATGCACAATTAAAAATTACATGAGTTAAAAAAACCAGTAAAAAATTTAAGGTTAATTGAAACCCAACATTTCCACGAAATCCTTAATTGAAAGGCCATCCTGGTAAAGTGAAACACTAGCCAAACATGAAATGCATAGTTAAAAACTTCATGAGTAAAAAAAACAGTTAAAAACTTAAAAATGAAATGCACAGTTAAAAACTCCATGAGTAAAAAAAATCACTACAAAACATTAACGCATACCAGGCATAAAGAAAACCCATGAGCAATGGGCATTAATAACTCGGGATTGGCCATTATTATCCTAATCACCATTTTTAATGACAAACAAACATGTTTTGTCATGCAAGGAAGTCAAGTTAATGGATGAAATATTAACCTTTCATTCGTTGTGACGAAGAAGAATATTCATGATATAAAATCATGGCCATTAATTTTGGCCATTTCCAATAGGTGTATGCCTATAGGCGTAAACATATTCAGTATATCAACATTATCCACATTCATGAATTTTGGTATGCCAACATGTGTTTGCGATTTCAAAGATAAGATGAATTCATGGAATTCACTATTAAATGTTAAAGAGGATTTCCCTGTGTTTGGTCTTCAAGCATAGTTGCTTAGCTTTAGAAAGTGAATCATTCAATATCAGATTTCTCTAAGCTAGTGCTATTTGTCACATTCTCTTGACACTTGAGTGTTAACGCTTTCAACAAATCTTATTGTGGCTTTGTCCTTAAACGTTTCCCATTCATATGAGTTTCAAGCCCACTGTGAGTTAAGCCATCCTCATAGGTTTCTTTGTATTCCTTGTCACTGCTCAAAGCATGATTAACAATCCGTTTTCAAGAGAAAATCCTTCATGGAAAAGGTTATTAACTAGCAAATACCAAACAAACTTGGTCCTTTCACAATATCTCTCGAGCTCATTGAGTTTTATTATTATTTATTTATATGAGTTTGAGTTGGGTTGCTTGATCTCAATACAAAACTTCTTTCATTTATGCTTACCAATTCTACTCTCATTTCCTGGGATATGGAATTGAAAGTCCTGATTCATGAACATGTATAACTATGTTTTAAAACAAGACAAACATCAAAAAAATTATACCAAACTGTCTTAATGTTTATTGATTTATGTATGTGTTTATTAGGCTAGTTTTGTTGATAATCTATCTTTTTCATGGAAACAATCATATAATGCAATCAAAAGACATAACTCTTTATTATGCATGTTCATTGGCAAACTTTGTGTCCATTTTTTCCTATTCTAGATTTCAGTGCATAGTTCTTTTCTCCACTGCACATGTGCAAATTATCTTTTGTCTTGATAAGAGGAAGTGTGTAATTGTTATTTTGTTGAAAATTAAAGAATGGATGGTGAGGTGGTCTTTTGTCTTACTTCTAGCCAGAAAAGGGGATCCCTTTGGTCACATGCACATAGGGTGTTCATGATTGGCAATTATAGGGTTTAGGGAGCCATACTTGCTAATGAAAGACCATATTTTTGGTTTCTTGGAGAGGAAAACATGGCAATGGTGTCATTGAACTAGAGGCCACTCTGTAGAATCCAAATAAATAACTTAAACTAATTTACATGACAAGAAATTGCAACATCCACATGTAAAATATTCAAAAGTGGTTATCAACGGCTTAGAAAATGAAGAAAGTATGGATTCTGGTAAATTTTAGTTTTAATTTAATCATAATGATAATGTTGAGCTTTCTGGAGATAAATTGTGTGTAATATTATGAAATGTTCATGGACACTCCACCCATCATCAGGGACACATAAAAACTTAAAAGTTTGTCTTCAGAAAGCTCAACATTATGCACAAATTATGCACCACGAAGTGCCAAAATTTCATTGCGCACCCGCGCACCATTATTTTTCCACCCATCACCAGCTCTGCACCGTGCAGAGCCAAATTTTAGTGCACATATATGTGCACCGTTATTTTTCTATGCATCACCAACTCTGCACCATGCAGTGCCAAATTTTAGTGTGCACCCCCACGCACCATTATTTTTCCGCGCATCACCAACTATGCACCACACAACGCCAAATTTTAGTGCGCACACCCATGCGCCATTATTTTTTCATGCATCGCCAAATTTTCTCCATGCAACATCAAATTTTAGTGTGCACATCGACGAACAATTATTTTTCCGTGCTTAGCTGGTTTTTCCATAAAAAAATTTGTAGAAATTGGGGCTTTTGCCCAATTTCGCCCAATTTTGTCTCGGGCATGATTGTCGCTCTGTAACTTTAAATTCGACTATGTCTCCTAATTTTCCCAATTTAAAGATTGAAAATGATTATTTCTCACTCTCGGGTTCAAATCTTTCAAATTCCCTGCGAAATTTTCCCAATTTCACAAGAATACTTTTAGCATACAAGTTGCAGACATCCTCTGCGACTAAATTTCTATAATTTTAGCTCTGTGCTATGTTGATTTACCTTGAATATTTCTTTGATACCACATTGTAACATCCCCATCCACCTTCTAGGCTATGCCACTTAAAATTTCGAACTCTGATACTAATTTAAATCATAAAAATACTCAACAAATGCACAGATTCATACAAAATAATAACAAAAATATGCATGCAACATACACATGAAAACCAATGCATAAATATTAACACAACACATGAATTAACACACAATTGACACTTATCTTTGATTTAAAGAACACTAATTGTGTACATACCTTCCACATTCCTCCCATGCTTAGACCACACTGCACATAACTCTCAGCAGTGGGTCACCTCCGAGTTGGGGCTAAACTCCACCTAGGTAAATTATTCCTATCCTGGATAATGTATCTTTGACAACATGAAAACTCAATCACAAGTGCCAACTCAAACTAACAACCTACAATCCCTCATTCCCCACATGCATGTCCCACCCTAGGAAGTGTTCCCCTTCTCTGCTCAACAGTCCCTCGGTTGCCCCACTTCCTTTCTGGGGCTTCAACAACAGGTCGAAAAAGAAGTTTCATATCCCTGTAGATGTAGTTTGGCACCTTCAGGAATCAATTCCCAACAATTCTCTCACCTGGAGAGAATGCTCATGATCCTGACAACCCGCCTCCTCAATATCCTGCGAGCCTGACAACCCACTTCTTCAGCCCAGCTCCAAAGCTAACCAAGGTACATGTACAAGAACATGTATAGTAACAATAGGGTATGGAAAACAATTGAGTGAGTAAATGAATGATGATCGAATGATAGGAAAATGAACTAATTCCAAGATATATCTATGCATGTTCTCAACTTGACACTTGTAATGTTGAGAGCTATCTTGGGCCCACTTGTTTCCATCCTTATAACTTAGGATAAAATAATTATCCATACTTTATACTTGAAGGAATATTAATATAATATTCCTTTGGGCTTAAGCCCCTCTAGCTTATCCCTTTATCCTTAACTCTTCACCCCCTTTCCCTATCTAGTGGAGTTTACCCCCCCATACTCTTTTACATGGTTGGTCTGCAATAATGATGTGTTTTCATTAATATTTGCATGTGATTACATATTATAATGATGGCTCACTAACCATTTAACATTTGACTCTCCAGCATAGTAACCACACAGGAACTCTGGCCTCAAAATACATATACACAAAAGGAACTCTGGCCCCAAAATCACACACTTACTCCATTGTACACAAATTCAGGATGATGCACACCCTTCCTTTAGTGTGCAATCCTTACACACTTACACATGTATGTGATACATTATAAAATATGTGCACTTGTTTTGTATGATATTCCAGCGCACTGACTCAATGCACGCAGAACCAAACCAAATATCTTGTACCATCAACTCACCAAATTATATGTATAATTAATTTTATATTTATATGTACAATTGGAGTTCGACCTAGGGGTATAACATTTCCCTCCCCCTTATTTATGCATTATCCTCTATGCGGTATATACACATATACAACCAAAATTTCAAAAGTATTCAAAAAGATGCGGGTATTCTTCCCTCATAGCATCATCGTGCTCCCAAGTTGCATCTTCAAGACCGTACTAGGTCCATTGGACCTTTACTATCCCTATGGTTCGATTCCAAAGATGTTTAATCTTTGGGTCCAATATGCACACTAGATGCACTTGAAAGTCACCCTCTTTCTTTACCTGAATCACATTCCAATCAATGACATGATTAGCATCATGTACATACTTTTTATGAAATGACACATGGAGTACATTATGAATATACATTGATGTCGGTAAGGCAAGCACATATGATACAAGACCGATCCTCTCTAGGATTTCAAATGACCCATAATAACATGCTACTAGATTTGAACAATTTCCCAACTTTAGGGAACTTCTCTTGGATTTTACTTTCAAGAACACATGGTCACCCACTTTAAATTCCCTGTGAGTTATGCCCTTATCAACATATGTTTTCTCCCTGTCGTGGGCATCCTTTAAATTTTGTTTTATTTTCATCATCTTCTCTTCCATTTCCCTGAGTAGTTCTGGCCCAAACACTATTCTGTCTGTTGGGTTATCTCATCTCACTGGTGTGTTGCACTTTCTACCATAAATTGCCTCAAATGGGTTGATATTTAGAGATGCTTGGTTCCCATTGTTATAAACAAACTCTACCAAATGCAAATAATCCTCCCATTGTGATGGTTTATCCATCACATACATCCTTAGCATGTCGTTTATCACCTTATTCACCCTTTATGTATGCCCATCTGACTCTGGATGGTAAGTTGTGCTAAAATTCATATTTGTTCTGAATCCCTTGAATAATCATTTCCAAAAATTTGATGTAAATTTTGGATAGACACAATTGTCTTGGGTATACCATGTAGTCGAGCATTTTCTCTCATATAAATATGAGAAATGTTGGATTCCTTGTGTGTGATATTTACTGGAACAAAATGGGCAGCTTTAGTAAGCTTATCCACCACTACCATGATAGAATCATGTTGCTTGTTTGTTTTTGGTAGTTTGGTGATGAAATTCATTGTTACAACTTCCCATTTCCACTCAGGAATGGGCAATGGTTGTAGCAACCCAACTGGGTGTTTATGCTCAGCCTTGACCTTTTGACACTCCAAACAACTGGCAATAAAATCAATAGCCTATTTCTTCATACCTGGCCAATAATAATGACTCTTGACAACTGCAACTGTTTTCTGGTAACCTAGGTGCCCAACATAAGACACATTATGCATTTCTTTTAAAAAAAAAAATTTCAATTCCTAAGAATTTGACACATAAATTCTACCCCTGTACATGAGAATTTCATCTTTTTCTAACTTATATTCTTCAATTTTCTGCTGCAAAATACATTGCTGCAATTTTGTCTTTATCTCCATGAATGATAACTCTGATTTTTGCACCCTCTAAGATTTTGTTTTTCAAATCTAATTGGTACATGCTAATGGTTGTAGCATGCATATCATGCTCCCTTCTATTGAGTGTATCAACCATCTTTCTCTATTTCCCCTTGATATGATTTATATCAAAGTCATATTTACTGAGGAATTCTAACCACCTGCTTTTCCTGGAATTTAGAGTTGGTTGTCCAAATAAATATTTTAGACTGATATGGTTTGTCCTATGGATGCCAATTCCAAATCATGAGTAACATAGTTCCTTTGATGCTCCTTTAATTTCCTTGATTCATATCACACTACATACCCATTCTGACTAAGGACTCCACCAACCCCTTCTTTACATGCATCAATGCATACAATGAAGTCTTCATTTGGATCAACAATCCTTAGTATTGGAGCACTTGTTAATAAATGCTTCAAGTGTTGGAAAATCCTTTCACCATCCGACGTCCACTCAAACTTCACAGTACTCTTCTTCTGCAAGGAAGTGATTGGGTGTGCAATCTATGAGAATCCCTCAATGAATCTTCTATAGTAACCTACAAGTCACATGAACGATCTCACATCAGAGACATTTCTTGGTGTTTCCCACCCTTCAATGGCCTTTATCTTTTATGGGTCCATTGTTATTCCTTCCTCTAACATGATATGGCCCAAATAATGAATTTGATTCTGGTAGAATGAGCTCTTCCTCAATTTGGCATACAATTGATGCTCCCTCAATACATATAACACCATTTTCAAGTGTTTCTTGTGCTCTTCTTCAAACTTAGAATATATAAGAATGTCATCCACGAAGAAAATGAAAAACTTATCTAAGTGTTCTTTGGAAATACCATTCATTAGACACATGAAGACAATGGGTGCATTTGACAACCCAATTGGTACCACTGTGAACAAATAATGGCCATATATGGTTCTGAAGGAAGTTTTGTTGATGTCTTATTCTTTAATTATTACCTAATGATAGCTTGACCTAAGATCAATCTTCGAGAATATTTTTGCATCTTTCAACTGATCAAAGAGGTCATCTATCCTTGGAAAATGATACTTGTTCTTCATGGTTACCTTGTTCAACTGCCTGAAGTCAATGTAAAGTCTCAATGTTCCATCCTTTTTATTCACAAATAATATTGGGGCACCCCAAGGTGACACACTTGGGTGTACACATGCCTTCTTCATAATCTCTTCAAGTTGCATTTGTAATTCCTTCAGTTTTGGTGTACTCATCCTGTAAGGGGTCTTGGATACTCGAGCTTCTCCAGGAATCATATTGATGGAGAAATCAATATCTTTCTTGGGTGGCAATCCTGGTATTTCTGTAAATACATCTTCAAACTCTCTTAGGATTGCATAATCTTCAATATATGACACCGTATATTTAGGTGTCTCTTCCATATGTGTTGCAAATACTTAACACCATTTTTTGTAACTCTTCTTCAGCTGCAATACTGAAAATTCTCTAATGGTTACTTCCCTGGGAATTCCCTGAACTGTCCTCAAGTTCCCTTCCTCATCCAATCAAGTAAATTCCTTATTATAACAATATAGGACAACATGATGTTGGTCCAACCAATCCATACCAATGAGGTAGTCAAAGGAACCTAAAAGTATGATGTTCAAATATGCCATGTTACACAGTCCATTCATTTCCATTCGGAATTCCTTAACTATCTCATTATTTTTCCTTTTATCCCATGTAGCCAACTACACTAACAAAGATTTTCTAAGCTTTCTTCTTGGCAATTGAAATATTTCCACGATCTTAGGATCTAGATAACTATGACTAGCTCCTGAATCAATTGAAATAACAATAGGTTGATTGTTGATCTTACCTTCCACTTCAATCATATGTGACTGAAACTCAACTTTCTTGTTATCCAGGGATGTGTATATCCTAGGTACATTTCTTCCCATGTCCTCCACTATATTATCTTGCTATACATTGTGAACAGTCCTCACTTTTTCACCTTTGTGAGGGAAATATATGTACATATTATCTCCCCCATAACCCCAACATTGAATAGGTGGTTTTCTTGGTCTTTTCCCCAATGTCTCGGTCATTATGGGTTCTTTAGAAGTTGGTTGTCCCTAAGAGTTATTTCTGAGGAATGGTGTCTTAGTTCCCTTCTTCCTCTGTTCCATATTGTTTTTTTTTCTTGTCTTCCCAAGGTTTTTGGAAAGTTGTTCTTCCTTTATGTTGATCATAAAGACATTTATCTCGCCTTATAGTTTCCTCCAATGTTTTAGGATCATCATATTGTATCTTGTCACTGATAAATTATGACAGCCCATTCAAATACCTTTGAATCTTAATTTGCTCATCCTTGATGAAAGAAACATACTTCAATCTCTAAAAACCTCCTTTCATATTCATCTATGGTCATACTCCCAATCTTGAGTTCAAATAACTCCTTCATTTTCTTGTCATAGTATCACTTAGTCAAGTATTTCTTTTGAAAATACCTCTTGAATTCCCTCCATGTAACCTTCTTCTCATCAACGTGTTGCACCTGCACAAATTGGTCCCACCACATTGATGTTTTTATGTTGAGTTGATAGATGGAAATTCTTCCTTCTGCTTGTGAAGAGTAATTATGCAATTGAAAATACTTCCTCATTCCTAGCATCCATGTCTCTGCATCCTCATCCTTCTTGTGCTCACCATCAAATGTAGGAGTCTTGATTTTGTTCATTTCTCCCTGTAGCTCATCCACCCATACCTCTTCTTATGTTTCCTAAGAGGAGATGGACTTGAACTACTATGTTCTCTCCTAGTTGAATGCCTTGGGGAGTGATGGCGATGCCTGCCAACACTTTGTGTTCTTCTCCTCTCATCATGAGATCTGTGACTCCCTGATCTACTTAACTTGGTCTCCTTATCCATTTTCTTCTCTATTTTGTCCAAATTTTTGCATTAACTTGATGTTGAAGCTCTCGTGTCGCTCCTTTGATTTCATAAGCCTCTCATGATCAACTTTATAACTTTGGACATCCTTTTGCAAACTTTTTATGGTCTCTACCAAGTTCATGCTTTCTTCCTTACCTTCTCCATGTTCATTTGAATTTGTACCTTCATTACCCATACTGCCATACATCTGTCTAATTTCATCTGCATGGTTGTAATCCCCCTATGAATCTTCTATGATTTTGAACTATGTGTTGATCATGTTCTAATCTAAATATTTTTAACTCTGTAAAATGTGCATTCAAAAAAAATTGTTAGGTTAAATAATTTAACAAATTCATGAAATTATGTACAATTTTGTTCCAATAATGCATCATAACTCTTTCTTCTGATTTCTCATGAAATTAATTGCCTAGATCAATTTTATGGGTGGATATTTAGACTCTTATGTCCAATACCTTTCCAATGACTACTCCCTAGCTCAATTCTAAGTCTTGAGTAGAAAACTATGGTCAATATATTGTGTGCAGGTTGGATTTAAAATGGTGCAATCAAACTCCTAGCAGAGGAATTGCTCAAAGCTAAGTGCATTAGAGACTGGATGAAGTTAATGAGTAATTTAAGATAGTGGAAAGGTGCCATTAGATGGATACCAATTTATACAGAGTTTTCTGCAACGTTCGAGGAACTGTGACAACAATGAAAATGAATGTTGAGTACATTCCAGAGAGATGAGTGCATTAACATGGTACATTAGGATGTCAATCCAAAATGATTCAAACATGGAGACGATTTTTTGGAAAAGAAACCAATAAGGAACTGTGAAGAAGAAAAATGATTTTATGTTTGGTATCGAATGCAGAAAAAAATAAAATCTGAGGAGAACCCATCTCAATTGGAAAAAGAAACATTATGGTAGCATTGCAACATGCTGGAGAATTGACTATGTGGGTCATGTTTGAGGTCGGGTGGCTAAGAAAAGAGAAGAGAATGGTGCAAGAAACTACAAGGGATGATATGTTCAATCAAGGAAAGACTGAACTTGTTTGGTCCATACTAGTAAATAAAAGTTGAAGATATAAAGACAATATGAGAGCATGGCTGGAAATGTAATTTGGTCATGCATGTGTTGGTCAGATGGATCCAAGAAATAATTAAAGTTGAGGTTCATACCAACATATTATATGGCTGAAAATATAAAACTGGTCAAGAGTAGTTTAGATGGGAAAAGTGCTTGTACGAGAACAAAATGATACATGAATCCAGGAAAAATTGAGGTCTTTTAGGAACAACAAAGAAAACTGGTACAGGAAGAAAGAGGTTTTTGCAATGGTTGTAGCAACAAATATAATATGACATGTTGGAAAACCACACATAGTAAATGAAAAAAATGGAATGCATGTGCATTCATGAGCATGCTAGTGATTCAGGCTTAGTACATATAGATATGTTGTAATAAATGTAGATTTGTTAACATATATATAGCATGACGATGGATAGGAGTAGTCTATTTTCATATATCTGATTATGAAGTTGCTAATGATGGTTGTTGTGCCATGAAAGATATAATTATTGCATGGTTGCAAGTGTTGCTAATAATGTTGTTGCATATAGAAGGAAGTAACATAAAGTTGAAGTGTGGATTATAAGACTTATAACATAGGCATGCTAGATTCTAATGTTATCAACTAGCCATGTGGCATTAAATTTATTTAATGGGAGCTATGCAGGTATGAGTTTATGTAATTTTATTGCATAATTTCTCAAAGAAATTTTGGTAAAAATTTTCTCAACCAGCGTTTATTTGATCACATTTTTGTATTATTTGAATGCATTAATGGGAATAAGATACCACTGGGTGTGGTAAAGGCTGAAATAATTATAAAATCTTCTTAGCTTTTGAATGCATACAATGACATAGTGGCATGTCAAGTTAATTGGTTATGAGCTAATAACCAAAACAATAAAGCGTATGAACCTGTTATAGGAATGGATGCCAAAAATGCTAGTCATGTATGAGACCATGACATGTTTGGTTATGGAAATACTATGTACCACACAAATATCCAATGAATTTCCTACTTCTAAATAATGTTTGGACTGCAACATTTTTGCTAACACTAATGAACATCACATAATTATATTATTGGTGTAGTGTTCGGGTTGAAAATGAAGGCATCCAAATAGTTGAGCAGGCAATAGGAAGTGTATGGAGAACGTGTCAAGGCATTGGCCACAATTTCCAATTTACCAATGGTGAGATACATGACTTAGATATTGAACATTCTAAAAATCAATGCAATGGTGCATTGAATAGATATGCATTGAGAGTTTCACTCATGCATAGCAAGTAGTAGAGTTGCACTTATGCATGATAGAATTGTTATGCTTGAATGCATTTGTTGAATGCATGCAAATATGTTATTGAACATAAATGAGTATGCTAACAGTTGAATTGTTACAATTCTTACTAACTCATGGAGTTGAGGACATTTCAGGGGCTGTTAGATATTGCAACAAGAAAGCTGCAAGTCAAGTAGCCACATGAGCAGTGACTATAAGAATTTTATGTTCCAGAAACATAGTAATAATGGTTAGAAAAATAAAATCATAATTGTTGAACATGCACATGCATAGAATGGTAATTTCATTCTATTTAATAAACTGCTTGATAGCTGTGATTGAATTGTTAACTGTAGACAATTCTAAAATTATTTTATAAGTTTTTGTACATATTGCAATAAAAGTATATTTTACAGGAGATACTAATGATTTGTTTGATTGATTGCAAGAAGGAAGTATTGCAAGAAATCCATAATAAATATTGGTTCATACTATTGGAACAACCAATAAAATTATGAAATGAAATTTCATATTTTGGGAAAAAGTTGGATGTCCTTATGAAATGAATTTGAATTTCTAAATGAAAATTTTAGAATATTCTCTCATAATGACTATATGTGTTTATTAAGCCAATTTTGTTGATAAGATATCATTTTCATGGAAACAATTATATAATGCAATCAAAAGACATAACTCTTTCTTATGCAAGTTCGTTCGCAAACTTTATCTCCATTTTTTCATATTCCAGATTTCAATGCATAGTTCTTTTCTCCACTGCACATGTGCAAACTATCTTTTCTCTTGATAATTTGTAACTGTTATTTTGTTGAAAAATAAAGAATGGATGGTGAGTTGGTGTTCTGTCTTACTTCTTTAATAGGGGAGCCCTCATATTTCGTTAAGAATGCATGCAAACAACGCATGCAAAGACAAATATTTCTTTAAGACCTCAGACATCAACAACGCATCTGGTGTAGTGGTATCATAGTACCCTCCCACAGTACTGACCAGGGTTCAATTCCCTAGATGCACAAGTTTTCATTTTATCCTTTTTAAACTGAGAAAAAAAAAATTCAATTTTACTTGCTAATGCGTTCACAAAAACAAAGGAAATAAATATTTCTTGGCTATGCATAACTCTCTGTCAACAAACAAGAAAAATGAACGTGAATCTAATTCATTTCATTGGAGAAGTTTTCCATTTTATCAATAAAATTCTCAATTTGTTTATTTTATGAACCTTCTAATCTCTAAAGGAGTAGAGATTGTATTTAACCATTGAGGTGACAATGTAGCCATATAATAATAATAATAATAATAATAATAATAATAATAATAATAATAATAATAATAATAATAATCTATTTTTAAGGTCACGACTAAGCCACAACAAACTGGTGTATGAGACCCCCTTGTTTGTGGGACAAGGGACCCCATATAGCAAAACACACATTGACATCATATAACCATATATGTATTTAACCTCTGCGCATTGACCTCATACACTCTATGAAACTAAATAGACTAGTGTTGAAAGACTAAAAGAAAAATGATAATGTACTTGATCCAAAATGGATCTACATAAGTACTATATGAATTTATTGATGATCTAAATTGGGGAAATTAAAATTTAAGATCCACAACATCCGAGAGATGATTTTGAGTTTTTCAAGGACATTAAATTCCAATACATTTTTTAGGGGGGTAAACAACTTTTTTGGGCCTAGTGTTGGCTAAGGGTTGTCATAGGCTTGCCTCAACCAAACTAGAATTTTTTATTCTCATCGAGATCTTCCAATGAGATATCATGTGCTTAAAATAAAGTTCATGTGAAAAAGTTATGGCCCTAACAAGGTAACACTCCAAATATAATTGGGGACCATGTCAACCCATCATAATTTGAATATAGGAACTAACTAACATAGAGAAATCTACTAGAGACTTTTAGAATCATTGTGGATGCTCCAATAAGGTTTTGAAACCCTAAAACTAACCCTAATTCTAGTTATCAGAACCCTAACAAAGGGAGGGAAAAGAGTTCATTTTTTCATTAGGGTTGAGTAGCAGTGTAGAGGAGATGCTAACAAAGAAAAGAGATATAAATGTGTTGTAGATGACTATAGAAGAACATAATTGTTGGAATACTGAGAGGGGGGGGGGTGTGAATCAGTATGAGCACTTTTATCACTTTCAATCACAATAATTATAAACTTCAACTTTATCATCAGTATTCAATATTTTATCACTTATTCATTCAGTATATCATTGCATCATAAAAAATATCATTCATAAGTGCATAATAAACAACCACATTTACATAGTACACCAAAATTTATGTGGAAACTCAAATGAGAGAAAACCACATAATGTTTTCTTATATATATCAATAATACATTCATAGGAAGCACCAACTTCCCAATTCTCCAACACGAACTGGAAGAAGGATCCAACCCCCTATTTAAAGGCTCCAACCTAAATGAAGTTACAACTTCGTAAATTCTCTAGCTACAACTGGAAGGAGGCTCCAACCCCCTAGTTTACAGGCTCCAACCTTAAGGAAGATCCAACTCCCTATATTCTTTGGCTCCAACCAGAAGGAGGCTATGACCCCCTGATTTACAAGATCCAACCTAAAGGAAGCTCCAACTCCCTGTATTCTCCAACTCTAACCGGAAGGAGGCTACAACCCCCTTTCCTTGTCCCATCCTGCCATCCTAAAATATAAGTGTAGACTCAACCTGTCACTACCACTGATACTGTCACTACCACTATCTCATCAACTTGTCACTATCATTGTCACCTCAACCTGTCACTATCACTATGTCACATAAACTTGTCATTGCCACTCTGTCACATCAACCTGTACCATATCATGCATCAACCATGTACCAGAACCTGTACCATACCATGTACAAAACATGTACCATATCAAGCATCAACCATGTACCAAAACTCGTACCATATCATGTAGCCTCAACCATACACCATATCACTCATGACATATCTCAATCATGCCATATACCATGTACCATAAGATATCAACGAAGTGCCTCAAGAATGTGATAACATCGCCATGACATATACCAAACCAGATACCAAGATAGTCAAGATATGCTTCTAATCAATGTACCATAACATCACCAAGGTGTACCTCAAATCATATGCCCAAATCTCCAAACCATTCCTCAAGCATGTATCAAGACACAACCCTCAAAACACATGTAAAACATACCTTTAATCATGTAGCAGACCCGATACACAATATTACAGACTTGTAGCTCTTCCTCGGCCCCAACAACCTCGTACTAGCAACCTCCTAAATAAAAATCACAAACCTATGACTTGCACACTATCAACCCACAGATATCCGTTCTTTTCTCTTCTATGACCCACGTACATCCATGCCTTGCCCACTGTCAACCCGTGAATAACCTATCCACATTTTTATACACTATGACATAAGTACATCCGCACTTTGAGGATGGCCACATCATAGCTCCCATATTCTATAAATCAACTATGTGCATGACATGGGAAGCAATGCAAGTGATAAACACAATAGGAAATGGCTATGTAATGGAAGGTACCACATATCTCCAAGTATTTGGAGTTACCAAGCCCCCTCATGTATTTCCTAAGTTCATTCAAGACGAGTTAGCAATATAGGAGATAACCTATCAAAGTTATCTACATGGATTTGGATCTTCTATTTCCAAAGACAAGAAATCTCCATGCCTACGTTTCCTTTGCATATTGGATCTTATGGTCTCAGCGATGATAAATGCGCCAAAGTAAAAGGTGAATCTTTGATACTCTGTCAATTTAGAGAAGAGATATTTGGAAGGAACATCCTCTAAATGTAGTAGAATGATGATGTATGATGCTCATATATGCATGGACATATCAACATGAGTCCTAGAAAGAGGAAGAAATCTATAGAAGGGACAAATGTTTTGATGAAATTTTAGCAAGGACAAGATTAAAAAATAAATCACATACATAAAATAAAAAGCAAGAGGAGGAGAGAAAAAGGAAAGAAGATCAAGTAGCCAAGGACAAGGCAACAAAACAAGAATGGAAGAATAAAGCAGAAGAAGATTCATATGTAAAAGTTATAGCCCTAACAAGGTAACGCTCCAAATATAATTGGGGACCATATTAACCCGTCATAATTTGAATATATGAACTAACTAACATAGAGGAATCTACTAGAGACTTTTATAATCATCGTGGATGCTCCAACAAGGTTTTGAAACCCTAAAACTAACCCTAATTCTAGCTATCAGAACTCTAACAGAGGGAGAGAAAATAGTTCATTTTTTCATTAGGGTTGAGTAGGAGCGTAGATGATATGATAACAAAGCAAAGAGACATAAATGTGTTGTAGATGACTATAGAAGAACATAATTGTTGGAATACTAAGAGGGGGGGGGTGAATCAGTATGAACACTTTTTACCACTTTCAATCACAATAAATATAAACTTCAACTTTATCAACAATATTCAATAGTTTATCACTTATTCATTCAGTATATCATTGCATCATAAACAATATCATTCATAAGTGCATAATAAACAACCACAGATACACAATACACCAAAATTTACATTGAAACCCAAATGAGAGAAAACCACATAATCTTTCTTATATATATCAAGAATACATTTATAGGAAGCACCAACTTCCCAATTCTCCAACACCAACTGGAAGGATGCTCCAACCCCCTATTTAAAGTCTCCAACCTAAAGGAAGATAGAACTATGTGCATGACAGGGGAAGCAATGCAAGTGATAAACATAATAGGAAACAATTATGTAATGGAAGGTACCACATATATCCAAGTATTTGGAGTTACCAAGATCCCTCATGTATTTCCTATGTTCATTCTAGACAAGTTAGCAATATAGGAGATAGCCTATCAAAGTTATCTACATGGATTTGGATCTTCTATTTCCAAAAAGAAGAAATCTCCATGGCCTACTTTGCCTTTGCATATTGGATCTTATGGTCTTAGCGATGCTAAATGAGCCAAAGTAGAAGGTGAAGCTTTGGTACCCTATCGATTTAGAGAAGATAGATTTAGAAGGCACATCCTCTAAATGTAGTAGCATGACGATGGATGATGCTCATATATGCATGGACATATCAACATGAATCCTAGCAAGAGGAAGAAATCTATAGAAGGGACACATCTTATGATGACATTAAAGAAAGGACAAGATTAAAAAATAAAGCACATACATAAAATAAAAAGCAAGAGGAGGATAGAAAAAGGAAAGAAGATCAAGTAGCCAAGGACAAGGCAACAAAACAAGAATGTAAGAATAAAGGAGAAGAAGATTCCAAACCCAAAACATAGGAAAAATTGAAGGAGAAGTAGGATAGAGATCAAGAGGTTGAAAAGGATAAGAAGAGGAGAGAAGATGCATAAAATGAAAGGGAAAGAAAACAAGAAGCGGAGAAAAAGAGAATTGAATATGAAAGGTTAGTTAACGAGGCAAAATATGAGAAAAAGAATGATGGTGATTAGATGAATGCAACAAAGAAAATAGGGGAAGGAATATCAAATTGACAAGAATCAATTCCACCAAAGATGGCATATGTCATTAACACGAGGTCACACTCCTTTTTTAAGATTGAGCATAGAGCAAGTTTCATAGGTAGACATGAAACAAGTGGATATTCTCAATTAATTTGTTTTTTTATAAGAAAAGGAAGTAGGTAATTAGGCGGGCCCATGTGAAGATGAATATTTCATAGGATCAATAATTCATTGTTACAATGGATACTCATATTATTAAAATAACAGACTCATACCTTGTAGAAACATTTTTATTAGGGGTCACATGCTTTCAAGCGATTGAATGGAATGTGATTAAATGGTAAAAGAATTGGAAGAATCTAAGGAAAGGAGAGAGACTCTATCCTTGAAGCATGCCATAACTTTTGTAAGAGGTAGATATTTGATATGAGTTTGATATGAGTGTTCTCCCTAAACCTTTGTCACTCTACAAGAATAGAGTGTTCTTCAATCCCTTTTTCTTTTCTTTGAACCTTGTTCTTTAGTTGTTTTGTCTTATTTTCATAAAAATCTTGGATGTTTTAAATTCTCACACTATTCAATTCCGAAAAAATTAACATAATTATTCTCATCTAACGACTTGTTCACACATCTATTACAGGAAATGAATTATTCTTCAACCAAAGGACTATCATCTCCTGCAATACATTGTGCAACAATGTGTTGGGCAGCGGAAGCCCACATAGAAATTTATAGCAGAAACAAGAGATCAAGACAATCATAGCAATCACATATGAGACACAAATTTTACGTGGTAAAACCATTTACAGGGAAATATCCACAGGGAAATGGAAATAATTCTTCTTATAGTTCAAAAACATGAGATTAGAACCAACCAAGCATGCTTACAAATCACGACTCTCTCATTTTCCTATATAGGATACAAATCTATACATATCCTTTACAGTTACAAGAAACTACTGTAATAATTGATGTTTCTGAATTAAGGCAATATGTTTTAACAAATTGAACTAATCTCGAGATTTGTAGGATCTTCTAGGGAGAATAAAGGAAACCACCTTATCATCAAACACAAGATAATTGGTTGTCATATTCAACAATCTCCACCTTGACAACAATTTACATGACCCATTTCCCTAATTTATTTATCACCTTTCCTGCAAGCCAAGAGAAACAAAGCACCACTGCAACTTCTCTAACAATACTGGTTTTGTCAACACATTTGTATGATTTTCTTGAGTATAGATTTTCTGAGGGATCACTCCACCTCCAACGATAACCTATCTTTAAAAATGTTACTTTGAGACATAACTTGAGGTGGATCTCCTCATGTCCAAATCTCTTGTAAATATTGAATCAACATAACCACGGACTAAATTACTGCAACCACTATAGGTGATACTTGTGCCTCTAAAATATTGAAGCACCCATTTCACTAATTCACCTTTTTCCATGTATCCATTGACAACACCAATTGCATGTGAAATATCTGACCATTTCATCACATATATCAAACTTCCTACTGTACTGACATACAATATACAAGACAAAACCTTTTCTTCCTTATAACCAAGACATAAACTTTAATAAATATTACAATGGAAAGCTAAAGGGATATCGACTAGTTTCAAAATGTTCATATTGAACTTCATCAGTACAAATTTATGTTGTGATAACCACAACTTACCATTTTTCCATCTCTATGTACTTTTATGCCCAAGATTTGTTTTACTACTCCTACATCATCCAATTGAAATGTCCTATTCAACTGATCCTTTATCGTCCTGATCTCAACCATGCTTCAACTTGCAACAAGAATATCATCCACAAATACATCAAGATAATGAATGTACCATAAACACAATAGTCATACCTACCCCTTGAAATCTTTTGGCTCACCGTGAAGGAATCAAACCTCTTGTATTATTGCCAGGGTACCACTAGGCGATACAATGAATCCTTGAGTTTGCAAACAAATCTTCCTTTGCGATCTTGAACAAACCCTTTTGGTTGTTCCATACACACTATATCTATGTTAATGATTATTTTGTGGTTAGTATAATCCCACACTCTACATCCCTTTACTCCAACGTCATAACTAGAAAATATATAATACAAACAGAAATTATGAAACAAAGATTCTAAGTTTGGAAGTAACTTATAGTTTACCAATACCTGCAACCCTTTCTTTTTCATATGACCTTATTGTTTATGCCATAAACACGAAGATATATCTGTTACCTCAGATTCCACTTCAGTACTTCCTTCGAACTTATAAAGATTATAAATCTTTGTTTCCTTCATCACCACTAAATTTCCTTTCGACACTTTTAGTGTTCCACCTTGACTTGTATACTTATATCCACCAGAATCCAAAACTACTAAGGAAATCAAATTTTTCTTAAGTTCGGGTACATGTCTTACATTTGTTAACTTTCTAATAATACTATCGAACATCCTGATTCTAACGCTGCCAACCCCAAAAATTTTACAAGAAATACCATTTCCCATAAAAACAACACCTTCATCAACATATTGGTAAGAAGTGAACCAATTTGTATGTGAGAACATGTGGTGGGAATCACCATAATCTAACAACCATTCTTCCTGATATTATAATATACTAGAAACGGATAAAACTTCACCAATCATCCATGAATCTGTCTCGACCAAATTTGCTTCATTTTTGGCGCTCTCCTCGGATTCTTTTCTTTTCCAACAATATTTCTTGAGATGCCTTGTTTTGTTGCAATACCAAGATTTTTCTCTACCCTTTCTTCCCACTGACTTAGCTATGGATGTACCCCATGAATCCTCCCATCTTTCTTTAGATCAACCTCTAGCCACTATTGCTTTTGATGTTGAGATTTCTTGAGTGGATATTTTCCTCGCCTCCTCAAACAACATAGCTCCCACAACAATATCATAATCAATGGCATATGTTGTTCTAAACCACATCGACGTGACTATTTATGATCCCAAGATTCAAGTAATGAACACAATAGTGTGACTTCTTTTTCCTCATTTTCATATGTTACTTCCATACTAGATAATTGACAAATTAGAGTATTGAAAACATTTAAATGGTCAACAATTTTTGTACCTTCTTGCATGTATAAGATATACAACCGCCTCTTCAAGAAGATTGTGTTCATCAAGGACTTTGTCATATAAAGAATTTCCATCTTGCTTCATAAGCCTAATGTTGTTTCCTCTCCAACGATGTTAAATAGAACGTCATCTGCTAGACACATATGAATGGCACTGAGAGCTCTTGAATTCAGATCTTCCTAGTCTTCATCCGACATTTCCATGGGTTTCTTTGACTTTCCATCCAATGCCTTTTGCAATCCTTGTTGCACGAGCAGATCCCGCATCTTGAGCTTCCATAACTGAAATTTAGTTTTCCCATTGAATTTTTCTATCTCAAACTTTGCACTCTGTAACTTTGCCATTTAATATGTTGCTAAAAAAACACCACAGACTCTATATAGAAGGTTTTCCCTTCATAACCTTTCATAAACTTTCACCAATTAAAGGTATTATAATAAAGTATTACATTTCACCTTATAATCATCCAAGCCCTTTTTTTAAGACTAAAAGGATGGAGAGAAAATTTAAATCAACCACCATGAGCATAAGCTTATATTTCAAAATTTCAATGTAAGTTTGAAAGAAATAAAGTTAACCATATTGATTTAATACAAACTTATCTTCTTACTTTAATACTTCACCATGCGTGCCTCTTCAATAATAGGGACAAAATAGTGAGGATGCTTGTTTCAAACTTAGTCAAGGGTCAATGCCCCTTTCCCCGCGATGTCATTTGGAATGTGCTCTTCAATCTTGTGCCTATAATCCATAGTAAGGCTATAAAATCTGGAGGTATACTGCAGCCCTGTCTTATATTGATGTGGTATAATCCATAGTAAGGCTATAAAATCTGGAGGTAAAAGTATTTAGAAGAAAGTGCCATTATAACAAGTATTGCAGGGAAACTTAGTACCTCCCAAGCAGGTTTGGAAATACAGTGACGATTTAAAGCCAATATATTATGTGGTAAACATTGTAACATAGAATCGTTCGATGAAACATTTATGCACTCAAATTAATTAAGAAAAAAAGTCAAATTTTGGAAATACAATGATGATTTAAAGCCAATATATTATGTGGTAAACAGTGTAACATAGACTCATTCCACAGAATATTTATGCACTCAAATTAATTAAGAGAAAAAGGCCAATCAATTAGAAGGTTTTAGCCTTACTACAAAAATAGTTTTACGCATCCGCAAGGACTTTGAATCACAATCACTCTATTCTAACATTTATTGATTTGCAATTCAATAATATTTTCATACATCTCAACCAACGAAAGTATAAATCATTTTAGAACTTTGCAAACATATTTTCATACATCTCAACTAATAATCTATGCAAACAACATTAATATTATCCAAAGGATAGAACTTTGTTGGGGAAACAAAAATTGAATACTTAGACTTAAGCATAAGCCATTATTTTGACCTCATACACTCTATGAAACTAAATAGACTAGTGTTGAAAGAAAAAGTATAATGTAGTTGATACAAAATGGATCTACATAAGTATTATATGAATTTATTGATGCTCTAAATTGGGGAGATTAAAATTTAAGATCCACAACATTCGAGAGATGATTTTGAGTTTGTCAGGGACATTAACTTCTAGTACATTTTTTAGGGGGCTAAACAACTTTTTTGGGCCTAGTGTTGGCTAAGGGTTTCCATAGGCTTGCCTCAACCAAACTAGAAATTTTTATTCTCATTGAGATTTTCCAATGAGATATCATGTGCTTAAAATAAAGTTCATATGCAAAAGTTATGGCCCTAACAAGGAAACACTCCAAATATAATTGGGGACCATGTCAACCCATCATAATTTGAATATAGGAACTAACTAACATAGAGGAATATACTAGAGACTTTTAGAATCATCATGGATGCTCCAATAAGGTTTTGAAACCCTGAAACTAACCCTAATTCTAGTTATCAAAACCCTAACAGATGGAGGGAAAATAGTTCATTTTGTTCATTAGGGTTGAGTAGGAGTGTAGAGGAGCTGCTAACAAAGAAAAGAGACATAAATGTGTTGTAGATGACCATATAATAACATAATTGTTGGAATATTGAGAGAGGGGGGGGGTGTGAATCAATAAGAGCACTTTTATGACTTTCAATCATAATAAATATAAACTTCAAATTTATCAGCAGTATTCATTAGTGTATCACTTATTCATTCAATATATCATTGGATCATAAACAATATCATTCATAAGTGCATAATAAACAACCACATTTATACAGTACACCAAAATTTACCTGGAAACTCAAATGGGAGAAAACCACATAATGATTTCTTATATATATCAAGAATACATTCATAGGAAGCACCAACTTCCCAATTCTCCAAAACCTACTAGAAGGAGGCTCTAACCCCATATTTAAAGGCTCTAACCTAAAGAAAGATACAACTCCCTAAATTCTCCAACGACAACTAGAAGGAGGCTCCAACTCCCTAGTTTACGGGCTCCAACCTGAAGGAAACTCCAACTCCTTGTATTCTCTAGCTCCAACCAGAAGGAGGCTACGACCCCCTGATTTACAGGCTCCAACCTAAAGGAAGCTCCAACTCCCTTTATTCTCCAACTCTAACCGGAAGGAGGCTACAACCCCCTTTCCTTATCCCATCCTGCCATCCTGAAATATAAGTGTAGACTCAACCTGTCACTACCACTGATACTTTCACTACCACTTTCACATCAACATGTCACTATCATTGTCACCTCAACCTGTCATTGTCACTCTGTCACATCAACCTATCGATGTCTCTCTATCACATCAACAAGTTACCATATCATGTATCAACCATGTACCAGAACCTGTAACATACCATGCACAAAACATGTACCATATCATGAATCAACCATGTACCAAAACCTGTACCATATCATGCATAAACCATGTACCAAAACCTATACCATATCATGTAGCCTCAACCATACACCATATCACTCATGACATGTCTCAATCATGCCATATACCATGTACCATAAGATATCATCAACGAAGTGCCTCAAGCATGTGATAACATCACCATGACATATACCAAACCAGATACCAATATAACCAATATATGCTTCTAATTAATGTACCATAACCTCACCAAGGTGTACCTCAAAGCATATTCCCAAATATCCAAACCATGCCTCAAGCATGTATCAAGACACAACCCTCAAAACACATGTAAAACATACCTTTAATCATGTAACAGACCTGATACACAAGATTACATACCCGTAGCTCTTCCTTGGCCTCAACAACCTGGTACAAGTTAGTAATATAGGAGATATCCTATCAAAGTTATCTGCATGGATTTGGATCTTCTATTGCCAAAGACAAGAAATCTCCATGGCCTACTTTCCCTTTGCATATTGGATCTTGTGGTCTCAGCGATGCTAAATGCGCCAAAGTAGAAGGTGAATCTTTGGTACCCTATTGATTTAGAGAAGAGAGATTTAGAAGGCACATCCTCTAAATGTAGTAGCATGACGATGGATGATGCTCATATATGCATGGACATATCAACATGAATCCTAGCAAGAGGAAGAAATCTATAGAAGGGACAAATCTTAGGATGAAATTTAGCAAGGAAAAGATTAAAAAATAAAGCACATACATAAAATGAAAATCAAGAGGAGGATAGAAAAAGGAAAGAAGATCAAGTAGCCAAGGTCAAGGCAACAAAACAAGAATGTAAGAATAACGCGAAAGAAGATTCATGTGCAAAAGTTATGGCCCTGACAAGGTAATGCTCCAAATATAATTGGGGACCATGTCAACCCATCATAATTTGAATATAGGAACTAACCAACATAGAGGAATATACTAGATACTTTTAGAATCATCGTGGATTCTCCAATAAGGTTTTGAAACCCTAAAACTAACCTTAATTCTAGCTATCAGAACCCTAACAGAGGGAGGTAAAATAGTTCATTTTTTCATTAGGGTTGAGTAGGAGTGTAGAGGAAATGCTAACAAAGCAAAGAGACAAAAATGTGTTGTATATGACTATAGAAGAACATAATTGTTGGAATACTGAGAGGGGGGCGGGGTGTGAATCAATATGAATACTTTTTACCACTTTCAATCACAATAAATATAAACTTCAACTTTATCAACAATATTCAATTGTTTATCACTTATTCATTCAGTATATCATTGCATCATAAACAATATCATTCATAAGTGCATAATAAACAACCACATATACACAATACACAAAAATTTACGTGAAGATCCAAATGGGAGAAAACCACCTAATGATTTCTTATATATATCAATAATACATTCATAGGAAGCACCAACTTCCCAATTCTCCAACACCAAGTAGAAGGAGGCTCCAACCTCCTATTTAAAGGCTCCGACCTAAAGGAAGCTACAACTATGTGCATGGCATGGGAAGCAATGCACGTGATAAACAAAATAGGAAATGGGTATGTAATGGAAGTTACCGCATATATCCAGGTATTTGGAGTTACCAATCTCCCTCATGTATTTCCTAAGTTCATTCTAGACAAGTTAGCAATATAGGAGATAGCCTATCAAAGTTATCTACATGGATTTGGATCTTCTATTACCAAAGACAAGAAAACTCCATGGTCTACTTTGCCTTTGTATATTGGATCTTATGGTCTCGATGATGCTAAATTTTCCAAAGTAGAAGGTGAAGATTTGGTACCCTATCGATTTAGAGAAGAGAGATTTAGAAGGAACATCCTCTAAATGTAGTAGCATGATGATGGACGATGCTCATATATGCATGGAAATATCAACATAAATCCTAGAAAGAGGAAGAAAACTATAGAAGGGACAAATCTTATGATGAAATTTTGGCAAGGACAAGATTAAAAAATAAAGCACATACATAAAATAAAAATAAAGAGGAGAGAAAAAGGAAACAAGATCAAGTAGCAAAGGACAAGGGAACAAAACAAGAATGTAAGAATAAAGCGGAAGAAGATTCCAAACCCAAAACATAGGAAAAATTGAAGGAAAAGTAGGATAGGGATCAAGAGGTTGAAAAGGATAAGAAGAGGAGACAAGATGCATAAAATGAAGGGGAAAGAAAACAAGAAGCATAGAAAAAGAGAATTGAAGATGAAAGGTTAGTAATGAGGCAAAATATGAGAAAGAGAAAGGTGAGGATTAGATGAATGCAACAGGGGAAGGAATATCAAATTCACAAGAATATATTCCACCAAATATGGCATATATCATTAACAGGAGTTCATAGTCCTTTTTTAAGATTCGGGATAGGGAACGTTTCATAGGTAGACACGAAACAAGTAGACATTCTCGATTAATTTGTTTTGTCTATAAGAAAAGGAAGTAGGTAATTAGGTAGACCCATGAGAAGATGAATATTTCAGAGGATCAATAATTCATTGTTACTATGGATACTCATATTATTAAAATAACAGACTCATACCTCGTAGAAACATTTTTAGTAGGGATCACATGCTTTCAAGCGATTGAATGGAATGTGATTAAATGGTAAAAGAATTGGAAGAATCTAAGGAAAGGATAGAGACTCTAGAGTTGATCTAGGTTGTATAGAGAGAAAAAGGAAAGGAAGGAATATGAATGGAAACACACACACACAAACACATAAATATTGCAAGGAGCACAATAATACAATGAAAACTAGATTTTATTAATAAATGAAATCGAAAAAGAATGTGAAATGCAAAGCAATACAAACTAGCTAGAATGGTGGTAGATTATCTTTAAAGAGAGATGTGTCGACTATGCTCATTCACAATCAAATATTAAAAGAGGAAAAAATATCCTCTTAACATAAAGTAATTAACCCTAAATATCCAAAACCATAACCCTAGGAGACGAAGTGGCAAAAGGATTGCGGGCCCCGAGGTGGTTAGTTGATATGTCAACTTCCCGAGGGCACACCTTTTGCATACAATCTCTATTTGGGGTGAGAATAGCTCGTTGGAAATACCTAAACAAGAATTAATATTGTTGGTAGGCCTGGGCAATCCATGGCCACCCCAGGCTCTTGAATGGCCAAAAAACATCATTTGAGGCCTCAAAATGGCCCCAAAAGCTTAGGACTCGAAAAACTGTAGATAAACAAACTCTCAAGATGGAGATCCATGTTGAGTCAGTGGAAGAGGTGGGTGACCATTGATGTCCACTTGGATTAATCCTCCACATTTAGGAAGAAATGGTCCCCATTGCATTAGGTTCCCTTAGTAGATGGGGAAACTTTTGCTAAATTTGACTCCTAGTGAGCCACTTCCCTTGGTGAAGAAGTTGTCATGCTTTGAAAACCCAATAGAGTTGTATGTTATGCTGGTGGATTCCCTTCACCTTGGTTTCCATGATCTGATCCACTGTAGAATACTCAATTCAATCATGATTGAGTTCTATAGGGGCTAAATTCTCAACCACCACTGAGGTGTCCAATAGGGATAGAGAATATGGTTAAAGTAGCTCCACATTAAATACTGGGTGTAATCCAAGGAAAGGGGGGATACTCGATTCAAAATAATTCTCACCCACAACATTTTTGACGGTGTAAGGCCCATATCAAAGTGGTATGAGCTTCTTGTGGGGGCTTCTAATGCACTCTTTATGCAAATGCAACCACAACTTATTACCAACATGAAACTTGTGTGGAACTCAATGTTGGTCATGTCGTTGCTTGTACTTGGAATTACCTTTATGTAGGATATCATGAAAATTTTGTTATATGTAATGGATCCATTAAAAAAAATTGGTTTCTCTATCTACCTCGGTCTGAGCATGGGAGGACTCTTCCTATGAATATGCAATGGGAAAAGCTACATCAATGGGGGCTAATGGATGGAACCCCAAGCACACCTGAAAACAGATGTTGTCAATAGAGTTGTAGGGAGATATGTTGTAGCTATATTGAACATATGGAAGGCTCTCATCCCATGTACATGTATACTTGGAGTTGTACATTCACAAGATATGCACAGTCATCCTATTGACTACTTTCATTTTTCCATTTGTTTGGGGGTGGAAGGCAGTTGATTTGGTAAACTTGATGTCCATCAAAGACCATAGGTTGTACCAAAAGGTACCAAGGAACCTATTATCCCTATCTGAAATAATGGTCCATGGTATACAAAAATCAACCCAAACACACTCAAAGAAGAGCTTAGTAGTGGTTTTGACTCTTATACTCTTCCTACATGGTGTCAAAATGGCCATCTTAGAGAATCATTTGACAACCATAGAGACACAATCATTACCATGTTCGGTGGAGGGAAGACATGACCTGTAATCCATGTAGACCGACTCCCACAAATTGTTTTGGGTAGGTAGAGTGTACAACCCCTGCTTCTTTATGGAAATATTAGCAATCGCAGAAGCAATGCATGATCTAATATACCCATCAAAATCCTATAAAAAAATTGGCTAGTAGAAATACATCTGAAGCACTGCTACTGTCTTCTCCACACTGAAGTGCCTTGCCACTTGACTATAATGTTCCTCCCAAATTATCTTTGCATGCTCGCTTGAACGAACACAAATATATCCCAAAAAGCACAAAAGTGCACACTAGAGGTGAAAGTCTAGAACTTGTTTACCTGCACCTAGTGTCTAATATGTAGCATCGAATTCAAGGTCATTGTCATAAAATTGGGGCCATTTGGAGGTCGCATGCCCACACGAGTTAAGAATTGTGGTTAGCACTACAACCAGGGGTTGGCCAAGGCAAACTGCAACATGGTTTGTGTTGTCCTTCTTGTACTTAATGTTCAAGTGGAATTGTTGCAATTATGTGGACCACTTCTGATGGTGGTGATTTTGTAACTTCCCTCAATATGTATGGATGAATTGCAGAGGCTTGTGATGAGTGTGGATGCTTGTTTCCTTTATCAAAATATAATGCTTCCTTTATCAACATTCCTACACAATGGAGTACATCTCCTTGTCATAGGTGGGATACCTGCAAACAGTAACAAAGAGTGTCTCACTATGATAGGTCATCGGATGTCCATACTAAGTGAGGACTACATTGATATCATAGTTAGAGGTATCTGTCTCAATATCAAATTTTTGTTGCAGGTCAGGAAGAGTGAGGAATGGTGTTGAGTAGAGGTGGAATTTTAGATCCTCAAATGCTTTCTGTTGTGATCCAGACTAGGAAATTTTGGCTTGATCTCCACCCTTGGTCACTTGCCTTAAGGACCAAGAAATATGAGAGAACTCCAACATGCGCCTATATTAGAATTTTGCATGGCCCAAGAAGTTGTGGAGCTTAGTTAGAGTCATTGAGGCTAGCCAATCATGAATGAATTAGATCTTGGCTAGGTCCACATGCACCCCATGTTCATCCACGATGTATCCTAGATAATTAATTATCTACATGGAAAATTATCATTTCTCTAGCTTGGCATATAAATTGTGTTGCCATAGAGTGCCCATGATCTATTTAATGTGTTGCAAATGTTCTTCCCAAGTTATCTTAAAGATCAGGATTTCATCCAATATATGACCACAAAAGAGTTTGTGAATGACCACAATATATCATCCATCATCCTCGTGAATGTTGTCGAAGCATTAGTCAAGAAAAAATCCATGACCAACCACTCAAAAAGGCCTTCTTTGGACTTGAAGATGGTCTTCCATAAATCAGTTTGTTCAATTTGGACCTAGTGGTAGCCTGACCTCATATCAATATTATTAAAGAACTTGGCACTCTTAATATGATAAATAAGATCATCAATCCGAGGGGTCAGGTATTGGTTCATAATGGTGATTTTTTTTGGTCTTGTAATAAATACAAAGTCACCATGTCTTGTCCTTCTTCTGTACCAATACAATTGGGCTCCTGCACGGTGATGAGCTTGGTCAAATGTGGCCCTTTTGGATGAGCTCATGAATTTGATGTTTTATTTCCTAATTCACCAGAAGAGAGCGTATGTATATCGAGTCATTAGGCAAATGAGCACCAAGTATCAAGACAATTGAATGCTTGACCTAAAAGTGC
>ML784604.1:386780-402497 GCA_009831015.1 Picea engelmannii
GGGATCGCACCCGGCCTGAGCCACACCAACCCTTAACATGGTTGGATTTTTTGTCCCCGCAGGTTTCGAACCGGTGACTTTAACATCACAGAGTGGCTTAACAACACACTCCGTCACCGACTGTCCTACACCTCGGGGACGCATTTAAGTGTGTTTTTAAGATCTTTTTAATTGTAGTATTTCCAGCATGTTGTATCTTGTAAAAGCTATGAAAGGCAAACTAGCCTAGTCTTGTAGAGCAAGATCCCTTGTAACTGAACCAGTGGCTCGCCACTGTTTATCAAATATAAGCTCCATTAACCGTTTTTGTTCAAAAAAAAAAAAAAACATTGAGATATCCTTTGGTAAATGTCATTCCTTGTGTGAAGAAACTTAAAGAGTGATTCAAAGATGCCAACTTCCTTCAATTGGTGAATCAAGTGGACGTAGAACAACAAAATATTATACAGAAGACTTGGAGAATAATATAAAGTTGGAAAGAGTAGTAATAGAAACAACTTTAGGCATTACTAAAGCAAGGTTGAAAGAATATATTTCTATTCTATCAAATGAAATCAATTTAATCAATTCATTCATCAATACCATACAAATCTTATGGAGCCAATACCAAGAAAGAGAGTTGATCATGTATGAGGTGGCATTAGAGATTTCCCCATGTTCTATTAGTGTACTATCAACATATGAAATCTTGAGTGCATAGTTCTAGGACAAAGCTAAGGGAGAGAAAATTACTTTATTAAAGTGAAAGGGAAAATTAGGTATTGGAAAAACAAAAGGCCAAAGGACAAATTTCAAAGGTATAATTGCCAAAAAGGAATTGAAGGGTCAAGAGGGGAGTGTTCAAGAAATAGTTACCTTTGAATAATATATAAATGTGATCACTTTGAAAAAGAAGGGCCTTTTTCTTGTTACGCTTTTGCAAACTTTTTTTTAGAGAATTTAATGAGTGGAATCTAGTGTTGGCCAAACTATTGAGAGAAAGACTGTGATTCTAATGTGTATGGAATTTTTTCTATTATATGTTTTTATTAGAATTGGTGTAAGAATGTTTCTTTAATATGTAGATTACTCTATGATTTTTAACATGTAGATTACTTTCTGATTAAAATGCTTTCGTATTTCTATTTTCCTTTCAGTTTTTTGTTTATAGCCCATGAACATGGAGATATAACCAATTGTTTAATTCAAAAAAATTCTTGATTGACAGTTGATTATTTGTATTTTTGTCATTGTTTATCTAGTAATGTTTTGCTGAAGGTAATGGAAACGATGCAATATTGCGTCCAAATCTGTCAATTATTAGTTCATAACTAGGAATTTAGAACATGTTTGCATTCTACATATAGAATAGAACTAGATTTGCATTATCATTTAACATCATATGATTTAATAAACTTAAAACCCAACAATGGTTGTCAGGCCATAATCCAAATGGGTTCCCTATTTGAAACGAGGTGAGGTATAGTTAGGACCTTTCATTGGGGGGAACTCCTATTGTTTGCATAGGGACATTTTTCCCTGTCAACAATTTTGGCGCTATAAGGATGGCCACACCATGTATGGTTGGTAGAGACAATATCCAATCACATGATTTTCATTCTATTTTTTTGAACCATAACTTGTCTTACAACCACATATCTACCTAAGGTCAAGACTCAAATCTTGAATCAACTTTTGAAGATAATGTTATTGATTTTTGAGAATTCTATTTTTACAAAGCCTAAACTCCTATATATTATCCCAAATTGGGAAGTTAATGAGTTTTTTCATCTTACTCGGGCATATGCTAAGAAAATTGGAAATTTTCTCATCACTCCATTACTTCATAAATGGACAAGAGCTAATAAGAATGGCATTCAAATTGAAGAATAAACCATTGTTGAAAGTATAGGCAATGTGATTGACCTTGCACTTGATGATATTCCCAACCTTTAAATGCAATTCCACCAACTCCTCATGTTTCTCCCTCTCATTCTTCAAGTTCTTCCAACCTCAATATGACACTGAATTTGCTAGACAAGATTGTGAAATCACAATATAGCTTATTGCTGCTCAAATGGAAAGAAATAAAACTCAGTTGTCTACTTAGAGAGCCCAATATGATTTGTACATACTGGTACAACTCCATGACCTATCAAAACATATTGAATTCATACTTTTAAAGCTAGGCCTCCCAAACGATTACATAAAGAATTTTTACCTACCCATCTAGTTAATGAATGTAGAGCATGAATACATGGTGTGCATATTGTTCCCTTATACCTTCAAAAATAAATCCTCTACATGATATTCCAACCTGCTTATAAGTTCAATCACAAGTTGGGATGATTTTGAGAAGGCATTTATTGGTAAGTTTGAAGATGAATCAACTCCCTCAATGTTTTTCAAATAATTATTAGCAATTAAAATGGATAAAATAGAATGAATAAAATATTTTAATCAATGTGTTACCACTATACATCTACCTTACATGCATCCATTTCTATGTTTGTTAAAAGATTTGGGAATACCACTTTGGTTTAAAAGTTTGAGGAAGCTAAAATGTGGATAAAGAAATGTTGATTTTGACAAGAAACCCTAGGGCTAAAGATGTTAAGGTTACATAATCTCTTAAGAAGTTTCTTTCTTCATCCAAACTACCTACTCAAATAAATGTTGACACACAAAATAAAGAACCCACATACATGGAGAGTGTTTGTGTTTAGTTAAGAAGCTATCAAAAACGATTGTGGATTTGAAGAAGAATTCTAGAGAAGGTACTTCTAACCTGAAAATTTCAAACCATTTTAGAGGAAATCCACAACCCCCCAAAGCTCCATAACATTCAAATTTTAACTTGAACTTAGAAGAAGTAAGAATGGACAGTTATTGCACATATCATCATGCAAACCATTCTGAAAAGATTTTTCCTCAATGGAGTATCAATGATGTCATGTCTTTTGCATATTTAATTTCTCATATTGATTACCTTCTTTTCTTTGAGTTTTTTTAGATTTGTTTTGATTTCATATTTTTCTTCTTATGTTATGAATAAATAAACTAACATAAACTTCATTTGCTTGATTTCTTCTATGACAAGTCACAAAGAATGTTTTTTGAGAAGTCTTCATAGTGGATCTCAAACCTTGCATTAACACTGGAGACAAATCTAAATTTACGATTTAAAGTGATGGTGTTGTGACCATATATTTTCCATATAATATTTCCTTTATGATTGTAAAAAGACACACTCTTTTAACAAATATAAAGACAACTCTAGGTTTGTTGCGGAGTATGGATTGTACAAAAAATGATACTTGGCATATTGAGGTAGAAATACCTTGAACATACCCTCCTCCTTATATGTTAATTATTAATAATGAAAAATTCAATAATAGCTACAATTTAAAGGTTTTAGAAGTGAATGAAGCTATAGCTTCAAACACAAATATAGATGATGGTTTAAGATATGGAAATACAAAGATATTTAAGAACACAAAATCTTCTTCAAGGATATCATGATGAGAGTCATTCTAGTTATGAAACAAAATGCATCTTGGTTGAAAAACGTTTTGAAGGAACTAAATTATCAATGGACATAACACCAAATGGAAAATGAAAGCCTATAACATAATTTGTGTGGGAAGTTATTCTCTTTGCTCATATTTGTGATAGTAAAATAGTATCATTAATTTTTCTCTGATGCATGATCGAGTTGGCTTTGCTTCACATCAGAATGCAACTTCTATTGATTCTTTCCATAATTTATAAGGATTGGGGTCTAGGGTGAAGGGGTGGACAATAAGTATGAACATTTATATAGCAAGCAGTGGTTTCTTATTGTGACCTTCAAATTTATTCAGACGACAATATTATATGAATATTGAACAACAAATATGTCTATGCAACTTCATATGAGTGAGTCCATAATTTCATTTTTGTTTAATCCCTTTTCTAGGTTGTTTAATCTTTTTTGCTAGGTTCAATGGACACCTTATGGACCTTCTCTATCCAAATCAATTCAAAGATATTGTGTAGTGATGACAACCACCTTGTCATGGGAAAATTCAAATTCCTAACATGCATCCAATAAAATAATGTAGGTTGTTAACTTACAAATTTTGTTACATTGAATCTTTCAAAATCATCAAACAACTAACTATGTTCTCTTCCTTGAATTAAAAAGAATAGAGACTTTTTCCAAATTCTGTACCTACATTATATATTTTATATAAATCTTTATATTCTAGTACATATCTCATATATATTGCACAATGGAATGGATAGAAACACCAATTGTGGGAAAAGGTGAGGGGTTTATTCAATGCACATGAATCCCAAACATTAACAAGTGCCGAAATTGTACACAATAATCAATAACGAAGAGATTGTACAAAAGTAATTTTTTTTAACAAAAACGACTAAATTTATATTATAAAAGATGAGCTGCGACAATGTTGAAACAACCCAAATTACAAAGAGTTACCAAGGTACACAAAGATATTCAACAAAATATAAGGGAATAACAACCTTATAACTATTATTGTTACATCAAAAACAAAAACATTCCCAAGCTTCCATGAGTAAACTCAAACATAGGAACATAGAAAAAAGACAATTTTACACTACATATGACCTTAATCAGTGAAGTTTCAGAGTTGTATCCACCTATGTCTGAGGTACTTCTTGTTTGTTGCATGTTGGTTGATGACACATATGTTGGTTGACTTCACAAGAGGTTTGAGATCCCATTGAAGGCGCCATTTATTGATGTTGGATACGTTCAGGGCACCTTTCATCAATTTCATGATTGAGGGCGTGAATTCGCTCATAATTCCTATTAGCATTTCTTGGGACAATAGTAAGGTCCTTGTCCCTTTTGAATTCATTATCTTGGAGCAATTTCTCTATCTGTGTGTTGGATTTGCAGAGGGTTTCCACCTCCTGCTGCTAAAGCTTCAATTTTCCTTTCATACCTTTCGATTCACATTTTTAACAATGACATAGAGATTGACTGCGATGCGACATGGAGAGATGAATTATGGAGGAGTATGAGTAGCGTTGGATATTGGAATGAAGGGGAAATGTAAGCAAGTACCAAGAATACCAAGTGAGAAGCCAGACACACTGCAAATGCCAAATAATTATGAGGGCTAATTCACCATAACACAATGAGGGCTATGCTAGAATATTATGAATTTTGTTCATCATATAACCCATGTGTTCACACACGATGGTCTCAATACGAGCATACTTGAACGACGAAGGATCAAGTCACGAAACCAGACTCAAAATCCACAATCGAAACCCCATACAAGAGCGCACACAACAGATCTTACTTTTGTTACACAGGGTGACGACATACTACAACATAATCCAAAATGAAAATGAGGGAAAGGATGGGGATGTAATAAATCTTGGCATGAAGAAAAGATGGATCATTTTCTAGGTGCTCTGCGACCTCCATGGGAGAGATGAGGTGGGTTCGTGACATGAAGCTAGATGAATGAAACCGATGATGAGATGATTGAGGGTCATATCAACCACCAACCTTTTTTGTTCAACCATAAACCTATTTTGATCAATCATGGGACTAAGGTAGGAAATGAGTGGAAATATTTCTATTTTCTCTTAGGGAACCTTGAGCGATTTGACGTGCTTCCTTTTCTAGGGAGTAAACCTCACCATTTTGTCAACGAAAAACATGGAAATAGTCAATCGAATAAATATTTTTTCCTCAACTTCAATTCTTTGATAAATATGTCGGAGGTTTGGGTGAGATATTTTGGTAAGCCGACATAGGCCCTTGATGATCTGCTCTGAATCTCCTATGAAAATGATTCCCAGATTTGTGTATGCTCTGATGATATTGATCCCCATATATATACAACTAAGGCTTCAACTTGGTTATTCGAGGTACAACTGAGACCCCAAGAAAAATGCATGATTTGTTATCCATCGAGGTCATATTTGATCCCCTCGCACTTGCCACCCCATGTATGAAAGAAATTATCACATCAATTCACTTCATTTTTTTGCAACCCTAAACTTTAAATGGCAATAAATGTAAATATATATTCCCATACTATAGATAAAGAGGTTTTTGCAACCTTGAACTTTAAATGGTAATAAATGTCAAGATATATTCCCATATTATAAATAAAGAGGTAAGATTGAGAAGTCTCAATCTCAATGCTTTTTCACTAAGGTTAACAAGTCAATCTCTATGTCTCTTTCTCAACAACCTCGTAAATTGAATTCCTACTCTCACATTAATTCCAGATATGTTACCCTCGACACTAACATCATTACCATATCCATAATCCAATTCACTTGAAGTAGAAGAGACCACCAATTACCTTCATCCGTGGAAAAATCACCATCATCAAATCCATTATAAATATTTCCATTGTTAATGACATAGTCCCCAAATACCAAGGCATTAGAGATTGTTGATTGCATAGTACCAAGCACATCACCAATATTATTGTCTTCTTCTAACATCTGTGAATTTTTCTATTATTGGATTCTTCTTCTAATATTGGATTCTTTAGTAGATTATGTTGCAACAACATATTCTGCCTCTGAACTAGATAAAAAAACAATTGGTTGTCTCTTCTTCATCCAACTCACTTCTCCTCCAAACAAATTAAATACATATGTACTTGTGGACTTTCTCTTGCACACATATTTAGCCCAAACTAGACCAAACAATTCATGCAATATCAAAAATATCATTACTATGATTCTACTAACATAAGGCATAGTCCTTCTTGCAAGTACATAATATTCTTTTTACAACCATCTAAGATTATTTTCCTGGATCAACATATCACCACTCTGATTGAATGTGCTATGTATGGTCTTGTGCATGCCACGATATACATAAGAAACTTTTTAACTTTAACATATATCAATCTAGTTATGCATTTCTTTTCCTAATAAATTTTAGGACACATTTAGTAGGAAACTTAAGTCCCTCTTGAAAAGTTGTTTTCACTACTTTACAAGTCCCCATTCAAAAATCATTGAGAATTTTTTCAATACAATTCTTTGGACTAATCCATATCTTTCTATTTTTAACTTTATGTCAAGGCAATAATGCATTGCACTAAGATCCTTCATATCAAATGCTTTGGACAAAAAGGACTTAGTGCTTCTTACTAACTCTATATTGTCACCAATCAACAATATATCATCCACATACAAGACTAGAATAACAAATATATCACCTATTACTTTTTAATAAACCCAATTATGGTCCAAAAACAATTTTTTGGGAAGATCCCTACCAATTTTTTTATCATTCCCTTGGGGATTGTTTTAACTCGTATAATGATTTCTTGAGCTTACAAACCTAGCTCCTACCACAAAGCCTTTTTAGTCGCTCCATTAATACTTCCTCCTTCTAGTCTCCATGATGAAATTGTTCGACAACATAGGTATTCCAACAGAGGACGAACACCTTCAATAACCACTCACACAACCAGATCAAATATCAACACACCGATGTTTTGACGTGGTAAAACCCCTACGAGGAAACATTCACGGCCCTAGCCAACACAACCACTTGGAGGAGTTTATTAATGCAAAAGAAAAAGATTACAGAGATATTTTTCAAGAGAGTTTCTCACAATAGATCATCGATAAATGACCCTCCATGCTCTTTAAACAGAGATCATGGACCAATCGAGTGTTAATCCATGGATCAATGGTTGTTAAGATCAAGGAGAATATGAACCGCCAGATCACTCTATGTCGGGAACATATCGTGACCGTCGGATTTCCTAACTAAAAATGCATACTAATGCATACTAAAGAAACACACTTTTACCTAACAACTCATTAGACCAAGTAGATCTTAAAACTAACCCCTAAGTGTTTAAATATCCTAACATCCCCCCTTAAGAACAACTTGGGATAGGATTGAAGGATTTAAAATAGTGACACAATAGGAGAAGGAAGGAGGCATTAGAGCCTATCCCCACTTGATGACAACTTCTTGAACTCCTAACATAGATAGAAGTTTGGAAAACTTCGCTTCTGTAAGAGACTTTGTGAAAATGTTTGCAACTTTATCTTTTGTAGGACAAAAGAGAACTTCAATAACTTGATCATAAATGAGCTTTTTGATGAAGTGCATGTGTAGCTAGATGGGTTTGTTGCACTGATGTTGAACTGGGTCTTTGGGGAGCTTGATGGCACTCTGATTGTCGCACGAAAGGATGGTAAGATGTTGTTGTTGGAATCCAAACTCTGAAAGAATCTGTCAAAGCCATAAGGCTTCCTAACTTGCATTTACCATTGCTTGGTACTCTACTTCTGCTAAAGAAAGTGCAATAGCATGTTGTTTCTTACAGGCCCAAGTGACAGGTCCAGAACCAAGGATGAAAACATAACTTGCATTAGACTTCCAGTCATCAGGGTCGCCAACCCAATCTGAATCAATGAAACCAACCAATAAAGGAGTCCTCCATGAACTGTAACGTATCCCGAAACAAACTATACCCTATACATATCGAAGTATCCTTTTAGATGTTTTCCGATGGATTTCATGGGGTGTTTTCATATACCGAGAAAAAAGACCAACAACAAAGGAAAGATCAGGATGAGTATGAGTCAAGTATAAGAGGATACCAACTAACTGACACTACATGGTGACATCAACTTCGGGAAAAGTATAGGCGGAAGCTATCTTGAATCCATACTGGAAGGGAGTAGGGGATGGTTTACAATCATCCATGTTAAAGTGATGAATAAGGTCACAATCATACTTAGACTGGGAAAACAAAATTCCTTCATTGGTTTGAAAAACTTGGAGGCCAAGGAAATAGTGCAAAAAGCCTAAGTCTTTCATTTCAAATTTCTTCTTAAGGCTAGTTTTCACATGGTTTAAAAGTTTTGAGTCACTACCTGTAAGGATAAGATCATCAACATAAAGAACAAGGATTATGAGATGCCTTCCTACTTTCTTGGTATAGACATTAGGATCAGAATAACATCTAGAGAATCCAATGTCAATAAGAAAGTTGTCCATTTTGGCATACCAAGCTCTGGGAGCTTGCTTAAGACCATAAAGAGATTTATTAAGGTGGCAAACAAGGCTAGAGTCATTCTAGACTTAGCCAGGAGGTTGTTCCATGTATATTTATTCTTGCAGATCTCCATCCAAGAAGGTGGATTTAACATCCATCTAATGGACCTCCCATTTATGTGAGGCAGCAAGGGAAAGAGCAAGGTGGATAGAATTCATTTTGGCTACAGGGGAAAAGGTTTCATTATAGTCAATTCCTTCAACTTGGAAAAATCCTTTGGCTACTAACTGAGCCTTGTGTCTTCCAACACTTCCATTTGATGCATACTTAGTTTTGTAGACCCATTTACATATGACAATTTTTCTTCCTTTTGGAAGAGGTACAAGATCCCAAGGATCGTTTTCCATTAAAGAACGATACTCTTCATTCATTGTTGTATCCCAATCTGGATGAACTAAAGCTTCTGCAAATGTCTCTGGATCATGAGTCTCTGAAACTTGAGCCAAAATATAAGAGGCTCACTGGAACTATGAATGTGTTCGACACTAATACAAAGGATCATCGGCAAGATCATCAGTTGCTTCTCATGTTGAACAGACCCATCTAGGAAGCGGTGGAGTTGGTGCTGGTACTGGTGCATGTTCAAAGGACTCGTCTAGAGGAAGGTGAGAAGGCGTAGGTGGATTTTCATCCTCACTGTCATCATCTGAATAAGAAACTAGAACAAAAGAAGACACAAACTTCGAAGATGGATCATAGGCCGAAGAAGGCACAAACACTGAATTAGGCTCACAAGCCCAGGAAGGCACAAATGTCGAATTAGGTTCGTAGGCCAAGAGATTTTCATCAAATTTGACATCTCTTCTAATAATAATTTCATTACAATGTGGTTGAAGAAATCTATAACCTTTGACATCTTCAGAATAACCAACAAATATACACTTCTCACATTTAGGCTGTAATGGTTTCCTTTTCTCATTAAGAATGTGAGCCCATGCTATACTACCAAATATACAGAAGTGACTTACATCTGGTTTAATTTTAGACCAAGCTTCTTCCAATGTTATATTTTTAAGAGCCTTTGTGGGAGTGCGATTTACTATGTAATTTGCACAGTTGATGGCTTCCACCCAATACTTTAGACTTAGTCCCTTAGATTGGATCATACAATTAGCCATTTCTTTTAATGTGAGGTTATTTCTCCCCACAACACCATTTTGTTGTGGTGTATATGGAACAAACTGTTGCATTTGGATGCCCTGTGTAGTGCAGTAACTTGTAAAATTATTGTTCACATGTTCACCTCCATTATCTGTTCTTAACCTTTGAATTTGATTTCCAGATTGTTTTTCTACAAGGGCCTTGTAGGCCAAAAAAATTTCTCTTAATTTTTAAGAAGTAAACCCAAGTACGTATGGAAAAGTCATCCATTAAAGTTAAGAAATACTTACACCCAGAAAAAGAAGGAGAAGAAAGTGAACCACACAGATCACTCTGAACAAGTTGCAAAGGGCCCGAGGCATTCCAAGAAGCACATTTGTCAAAACTATCTCGATGATGTTTGTCAAGAACACAACCGACACAAACACCATCTCTGCATAAAACATGAGGAAGACCAGTCACAATCTATTGATTACATAGTTGTTGCAATGAACGATAGTTTAGATGACCAAAATGCTCATGCCAAAGTTTGCTCAAGTCATCTCTATGAGAAACAAAAACTGATGAAAAAGATGATGACACAAAATTGTCAAACTTGTACAACCTGGTAATATCATCAGCAATTCCAGTTGCAAGAACATGCTTAGTATATTTTAGATCCTTGATTACAACTTGGTGAGGTGAAAACTCTAAGGTTTTACCTTCACCTGGATGAGTAATTTGATAAACTGATAAAAGGTTACAAGAAAGGCTTGGAACACATAACACATCATTGAAATGACCATTTTCTAGTTGAATTGTTCCAGATATTTCAACACTAAAATATCTATCATCACCAACAAATATTTTCTTGGTGTTACATTCATTTAGAGTAGAAAATATGTCTCTATCCTTATCCATATGATAAGATTCTCCAAAATCAATAAGCCACTCATTATAAGAAGAAGTAGAAGTGGTATTGAAGGGGAAACCAGACGCAGAAACTGCATGTCCATGAGAAGAAGTAGAAGAAGTAGAATCAATACGGATGTTGTGCTTCTTCATCGTTGCTTCTAAAGCTGCCATCTTCTTGAAACATTTGGACTCATGATGACCATATTGATCACAAAAGTTGCAATGTCTGTTAATCTTCTTATTTTTATATTTTTCTCCTTTGTCACCAGTAGAGCGGAAGCTTTCTTAGTGGGTTTGGGACCCTTATGTTGCTTGTTGTCGTGGAGAGGATGTTGCTTCTTGAGATTCTTGGGTTTATCTTTTTGATGGAAGACTAAGGCTTTGTTGGAGGTACCTGCAGTGTTGATCATTCCAAGTTGTACAAGCGTATCTTACTCTCTAATTAAATCACCAAAAAAATTCTCAAGAGTGGGTTTTTGATAAGCTGTCCCTAGAGCCTCTTGCATTTCATAAAAGGTAGATACAAACACAGAATATGCACTACCTAGCTTAGAAAGAATAAGATAAATACAACAATCTTATTCTATAATTATCTTACATTATTCCCATAAAATTCTAAGTGTTTTAAACTTAGATAGATAGTCTTCAATGCAAGAAAAATCACTTGGACTTAAAGTTAGTACTTGATTTTCTAACTGTTGTGCTCAAATAATATTGTGTTTACCAAACACAGATTCAATCTTTTCCCAAGATTCTTTGGGTTTATCAATTTGTTGAAGATGAGACCTTAAATCATGAGAGATGGACATTCTGATTAGTCCTCGTGCTTCGTCATTCCTATTAGCCCATTGGACTTTATTATCAATATCAGTATGTTTTGTTTCCTTTCCCAAGGTAATTTGGTACAAGCCTTTACTTCTTAATAAGTCCTCCATATGGGATTTCCATTGGAAGTAGTTGGTGTTGCTAAGCAAAAGATTACTTGAAGAAGCCATATTAAATATGTAGATAATATGTATTTAAAATCTGAAACTGATGATTTGGATAGAAATATCTCGAAAAATTAGGCGGTTTAAAAAAAAGGCACTGAAAACGGACTTCGTATGTGAAAGTTATTCCCTTTTTAAAAAATGCATAAATTGTAACTAAAGGATCACATGATGGTATAAGTTGCTTTATAAAGTGACCCATTTTTATAAAAATAAGTGAGGTTGACTTTTACAATGAAGTTACTTTATAAAAGAAAAATTGCATGCAAAATAAATAACTCTAAAATAAAATAAAATAAAAATAACAAAAATAGAGACTTGAACTCGAGACCTCTTACTTAATAAGGAAATTTTTAACCAAATGGGCTAGCAAAACATATTGTATTGTTTAGCAAGAGGGTTATTGTTGTTGTTCTAAAAAAAAACTATTTTCACAAAAGAATGTTTTTTCGCTTCTCAATGACAACAAGGGTTAGATCTCGGTTAGCTTACCTGGAAAATGCATCTTTTCCTATATGTTTTGTATTTGTCAAGATCACAAAGGGTGTGGGGAAAAGATCATACGTAGATCTAAAAGAGTAACAACCCGGAAATAAACAATATAAAACTAAAATAAAACCGAAATAATACTCTGCACAAATATTCAAAAAGGGCGTATTCATGGTTTGTACCTCTGAATCTAGATGAAATGGCCGTATCTTGGGAAAACATAAACCTTTTCGAGTGAAACAAAAAGGGTTCCTAAATGAAATGAGCACTCCAGACACAATGGAACAATCCTCTTAGCCCAGAAATTTATTTAAATGGAAGAAAAGGGAGATGAGAAAACTTGACTTCACGATCTTGATCTACAACAAGAGTGGGTCTTCAAACAGGCTCTGATACCATATTCGACAACACATGTATTCCAACAGAGGACAAACACCTTTAATAATCACTCACACAACTAGATCAAACGTCAACACACTGATGTTTTGATGTGGTAAAACCCCTACGGGGAAACATCCACGACCCCAACCCACGCCGCCACTTGAAGCAATTTATTAATGCAAAAGAAAAAGATTGCAAAGATATTTTACAAGATATTTTCTCACAATCGATCATCAACAAATGACCCTCCATGCTCTTTAAATAGAGATCATGGACCAATCAAGTGTTAAGCTACGAATCAATGACTGTTAAGATTGACGAGAATATGAACCGCCATATCACTCTATGTTGGGAACATATCATGATCATCATATTTCCTAACTACAAATCCATACTAAAGAAACACACTAAGAAACACACTTTTACCTAACGACTCATTAGACCAAGTAGATCTTAACTAACCCCTAAGTGTCTAAATATCCTAACAAAATTGTTGTTTTGAAATCCATTTGCTAGACTTCTAGGTCATAGGTTGTTGCTAAATCCAACAATATCCTAATATAAGCAATTTTTTCTACAGGGAAGAAAGTCTAATGGTAATATATTCCTTGAACCTAAGAATATCCCTTTGCTACCAATCTTTCTTTATATCTCTCCACTATTCCATCAACCTTAAATTTATTTTTAAACACCCATTGGTAGCCAATAGTCTTCTTGCTTTGTGCAATTCTTCTAAAAATCCATGTTTTCTTTTGTTTTAGAGATTCCATTTCTTCATGGGTTTCCTTTTTCCATTGCAAACTTTCAAGTCAATTTATAGCTTCTTCAACAATTTTTGGCTCCTTACCAATGGAAGATGAACAAAAAAAATAATCAAAATCTTCACTCATATAACCATAGCTTTCAAGTTGATTCCAAGCTCTCTGGGTTCTTCCAGGGTGTTGAGTTGTTCTATCTAACTTATGTACACTCCTCCACTGGTATGACTGTGTTTTTCTTTTTGGGTTCCTTCAGTGCAACTATATCCTATATAGGAGTTGAACTAGACTTTGGTTGCTCCAATGGGATTGGATCTTATGTTGTGAGCTCTTGGATTTACTATGCGTCAAGTATGCTTTGTTTAGATTCATTTCCCCCTATGCTAAAAAAACATGAATGATTATCAACTTGATTCGGATTTTGATTCTCCACTACTCTTTGTAGCATAACTCTTTCATTAGGTTACTTATTTTTTTGTTCAACTTCTCTTGGTTTCATTACCCGTCTTTCACCTAGATTCTTGGGAAGTATGGGTGTCTTAGAATTTTACTCATGTATAAGGGTCTACTTTGTGCCCCTTGGTAAGACCTAGGAAAGTAATAAAACTAACCCCTTTGTTATGATGTGTTGAAGGATGTGTGCTACCAATTAATGGCTTACTAAAAGGCTAGACCCATCACTTCAAGCACATCAATGTATATTTCTTGGATCATTCAGTGGATGGAGGAAGAAATGGTTGGATCATTTGACTAGTCTTGAACCATTTATGTGGACATTAACATTTTTATTTGGGGACTCACCTCCATTAGATTCTAGTTGGTCCTTAGGGGTGGTTTTTATATTGTATTTGACCTTCTCTAAAAAGGGACATTGTACCTCGTGAGCATATTATTGTATTATTATACCTTGAACCTAGAGTCGGACAATGACCTACATTTCCTCCTCTTCTTTGAAGAGCCAAGGCCAGTGAGTAGGGCCTCTTGTATTAAAGATCAAAGGATGCACCAAAATTTATAGGTCCCCAGTTCAAACCTGGGCTGAAAATCTCTTTTCTATTTTATTTTCCAGCAAAGATTAATCTCGAAGGGCCTGGGCTTAAACATTTTCAAGAAGATGGTAGAGATAGTTCTCCTGGAAAGGAAAATAAAAAGTTAAAAATCCTCATGAAATTATGAATGTACAACCGTAAAATTCCAAGGTTTATTTCAAGGGACAAAAGATGTTGTGCACGCCCAGTGGGACTCAAACCCACAATCGTCTGATTAGAAGTCATACTCCTTATCCATTCGGCCTCATTTCATTCCTTATTGCTTTCTATAATTGTCAAACCATTTCCAACCTCTATAATTGATTGCTTCTATGACAAGTCACAAAGAATGTAAGCAATACAATATGCATATTAAGGGTGGCAATTGTTGATTAAGGTTGGTTGTCATTGATGTCAACCCTTGAAGAAAGCCCAGTAGCACAAAGGTTTGGGTAATGGACCCAATATTGTTTGATGTAAATATGATTCATTATTGTTTTTTCATGGTTTATAAGAAGTAAATATGGATGAACTCCAAAGTGGTCCCCTTATGGTGAAAGCCCTCATGGGAAGATGCTTTGTGGAGTAAGAGAACCCATGCTTAATTGTGGAATAATGAGATGAAGAAAAGTGAATTTCTCATGGAAAATATCCTAGATGGATAGTGCTTGTCATGTCATTTCCAGTGGTATGTGGAACGTCACATAATTCCTCACGGTTAGAGAGTTATGGCCATGAGAAGTTGGAGACCCTAGGTTTGGGTAATGGACCCAAGTTTGTTTGATTGGTAACGGTATGAGTTATGAGTTATTTTCAAATAATACTATTCTATATGGATAGTACATGTCATGCCATTTCAGGTGGTATGTATAACGTCACATAAATCCTCACGGTTTGAGAGTTATGGCCTTACAAAGTTGGAGGACCCTCATATGTCATCTAGAAGCCCCAAAAGGTCAAAGTAGTCAAAGTGGTTTAAGAGATTTTAAAAGGTAAATAATAA
>ML784604.1:402547-423563 GCA_009831015.1 Picea engelmannii
AAAGTGGGCCAAGTGACCTAGAAGATGTTTTTAAGGAAGCTACTTGGAGAGTATAAATAAGAGGCAAGGCTCTCTCATTTGAATCACACTTGAGCATATTGAATATATATATGTGTTTGAGGTAACCAAGGATATCTAAACCAAAATTCTGAGTAAAGGTGAAGAAAAAAAGGCCGAAATGCAAGGAAGGATAAATTCTTTTGATGGTGCTTTCTAAGGTATGTTATTTACAGGTCATCTCACTATTTTCGCTATAAAAAATTTTCTATAATTATTTAGACCGTGAAATTTATATAAAAGTGAGAAAACATATCCAAGTATCTGTGGTAAAAATTTCATCTTGTGGGTCGTTCTATTTTGGGAGTTACGCTCCGTGGAAAATAGGGTTTGTGGCCAATCCTGAAACTAGTCAAAATCAGGTGTTTACGGTAAAAACGTCATAACTTCTTCATAAAAGATCCAAATTCAGTGATACAAAATTTGTTGATTAGGGTACAGTTTGTAGTATTTTTTGTAACAGTTTCAGATCAATGCATCAAATATTTTTTTCGGGGCACGCTCTACAAGGTCGCTCTCTAGAATAAGCTAGAATTCAGCAAGGTATGCCATTTTTGCTATAACTCCTTTTCTGAGAGGTTCCAAGTAGTGACACTTGGAGGAATTGCATAAAACACACTGAAGAACATTGTATATCAGTTTTAGATCTTTATACATTACAGGTTAAAATTTATGATTACTTCAAGTTAGGGTTGTTGACTAGTCCAAAACTAGGCATGTGAGACTAAAGAAAAGTTTGATGAAAATGCTAGTCTCTTGTTTTTAAAGTAAGGAAGGTTTGCAGGAATGTGATCATATACACCAGGTTTATTATAGAGCTACAAATCATATTTGGATGATGAAATTGATGAGGGATTTTGGTTGTGGTACATGTTGAGTACATGGTTGAGACAAGTAGTTGATGAGTTGGCGCACATACATGAGGTGTATAGTTGATGATGTTGGTACATATTGATGAGTCATAGTTGATGAGTAGTTGATACATGATTGATACATACTTGGTACATGGTTGGATGGACTTGTTTATGGTACGGGTTGATTACAGGTTGGTGCATAGCTGATGCACTTGTTTATGGTACAAGTTGATTACAGGTTGAGGTACAGGGTGATGCATGGTTGATGAATGGTTCAAATTTATTGGTACAGGTTTACAGTGGTATATCTCACAGTGATAGTGTGACAATGGTTCCATCATTCTACTTCTACTTCAGGGTGGCATGACGGGGCAAGGACAAGTGTTTGTAGCCACCTTTCGGTTGTAGCCGGAGAACATTGGGGGTTGTAGCCTCCTTCTGGTTGTAGCCAGAGAATTGGGTTGTTGGAGCTTCCTTTAGATTGTAGCTTGAGAAACTAGGGGTTTGGAGCCTCCTTCCAATTGCAGCTAGAAAACAAAGGAAGTTGGTGCTTCCAATGAATGTAATTCTTCAAGACATATAAGAAAAATCATTATGTGGTTTTCTCCCGGTTTGGGTTTCCACGTAAAACACCGGTGTACTGTGTATGTGTGTGATTGTTTATTTCTTACTGCTCATTATTGGATAATAATTCTACATTGATATAAAATTTGAAGAAAAAGGATTATAATTACGCTATTATTGATTCACCCCCCCTCTCAGTAATCCAACAGCAATCTCTTGTGACCGCGACCACCTCTACAATAAATCAGAGACCTTGGGCGTCTCCCATGTAGGCAAAAAATCTGATTACTCTCATTTCGTCATGGAAAGCAAGAGACAATATTGAGGTGACACAAATGTGGTTTTGTTTTGACATTCCATTTTGAAAATTGAGAGCAACCATGTTTATGTAGCATGTACCTTTGGGGATTTTGTTCGTAGAGCCAACAGTGAACACCAATCAATGGGCAGTCCACTGGTTGCGGTTATTTGGAGATCAAGGTTTTGATTAGTCTCAAAGGCAGAATGGAGATTTTTTTGGATACATATACGGTATATGTAGTTTATCTTATTTTGCAAGTTATATATTTTCAACTCCACTGTTGAGGTAAAGGCGTTGGCTAAACTTTCTACTCGCTTGTTTTTTTTCTCAGAATTTGGTGATGCAAATCTAAACAAAATCGTTATTTTTTGTTGTTTAAATTGTATATATGAATTCCTGAAAAACTCTTAGGGCACTTCGATTATACAAACTTAGCCACTCAAATCAAATATGCAGATCCAACCATTCTTAACCAGATTTCGAACAACTCTGAGGGAGCTGTGACTGTATTTAACCTCTACGCATTGAGGTGACAATGTAGCCCTATATGAAAAATACACATTGTTGCATGCATATTGACCTAAAGAATCCCTACTTCACCATACTATGCATGTTTTCCTTGAAGCATGTCATACCTTTTGTAAGAGGTAGAGCTTTGATATGAGTTTGATATGAGTGTTCTCCCTAAAACTTTGTCACACTACAATAATAGAGTATTCTTCAATCCCTTGTCCTTTTCTTTCAACCTTGTTCTTTAGTTGTTTTGTCTTATTTTCATCAAAATCTTGGATGTTTTTAAATTCTCACACTATTCAATTCTAAAAAAATTAACATAATTATTCTCATCCAATGGCTTGTTCACACATCTATTACAGGAAATTAATTATTCTTCAACTAAAGCACTATCATCTCTTGCAAGACATTGTGCAACAATGTGTTGGGCAGCGGAATCCCACATAGAAATGTATAGCATAAACAAGAGATCAAGACAATCATAGCAATCACATATGAGACACAAATTTTATGTGGTAAAACCCTTTATAGGGAAATATCCACGGGGCAATGGAAATCAATCTTCTTATTGTTCAAAAACATGAGATTACAACCAACCAAGCATGCTTACAATTGATGACTCTCTCATTTTCCTCTATAGGCTACAAATTTATACACATCCTTTACAGTTACAAGAAACTATTGTAATAATTGATGTTTATGAATTAAGGCAATGTGTTTTAACAAATTGAACTAATCTCCAGATTTGTAGGATCTGCTAGAGAGAATAAAGGAAACCACCTTATCATCAAACATAGGATAATTGGTTGTCATATTCAACAATCTCCACCTTGACAACAATTTACCTGACCCCTTTCCCTAATTTATTCATCACCTTTCCTACAATCCTAGAGAAGCAAAGCACCACTGCAGCTTCTCTAACAATATTGGTTTCGTGAACACATATGTATGATTTCCTCAAGTATGGATTTTCTGATTGATCACTCCACCTCCAACGATAACGTATCTTTCAAAATAATACTTTGAGACATAACTTGAGGTGGGTCTCCTCATGTCCAAATCTCCTGTAAACATTGAATCAACATAACCACAAACTAAATCACTGCAACCACTATAGGTGATACTCATGCCTCTAAAATACTAAAGCACCCATTTCACTACTTTACCTTTTGCCATGTATCCATTGACAACACCAACTGCATGTGAAATATCTGACCATTTCATCACATATATCAAACTTCCTATTGTACTGACATATGATATATAAGACAAAACCTTTTCTTCCTTATAACCAAGACATAAAATTGAAGAAAGATTACAATGGAAAGCTAAATGGATATCTACCAGTTTCACAATGTTCATATTGAACTTCATCAGTACAGATTTCTGTTGTGATAACCACAACTTACCATTTCTCCTGTATTTGTGTACTTCTATGCCCAAGATTTGTTTTACTGCTCCTACATCATCCAACTGAAATGTCCTATTCAACTGAGCCTTTATCCTGCTGATCTCAACCATGCTTCGGCTTGCAACAATAATATCATTCACAAATAACATCAAGATAATGAATGTACCATAAAAACAATAGTCATACATACCGCTTGCAAGATTTTGGCTCACCATGAAGGAATCAAACCTCTTGTACTATTGCATGGGTACCACTAGGCCATACAATGAATCCTTGAGTTTGCAAACAAATATTCCTTTGCGATCTTGAACAAACCCTTTTGGTTGTTCCATACACACTATATCTCTGTTAGTGATGATTTTTGGTTAGTAGAATCCCACACTCTACATCCCTTTACTCCATCATCATAACTAGAAAATATATAATACAAGCATAAATTTTGAAACAAAGATTCTAAGTCTGGAAGTAAATTACAGTTTACCAATACCTGCAACCCTTTCTTGCTCATATGAACTTGTTTTTGATGTCATAAACAAGAAGATACATCTATTACCTCATATGCCACTTCGGTACTTCCTTCCAACTTATAAAGATTATCAATCGTGGTTTCCGTCATCACCACTAAATTGCCTTTCGACACTTTTAGTGCTCCACCTTGACTTGTATACTTATATCCACCAGAATCCAAAACTCCTAAGGAAAACAATTTTTTCTTAAGTTCGGGTACATGTCTTACATCCGTTAACTTTATAACAATACTATAGAACATCTTGATTCTAACGTTGCCAACCCCAACAAGTTTACAAGAAATACCATTTCCCATAAAAACAACACCTTCATCAAAAGATTAGTAAGAAGTGAACCAATTTCTATGTGAGAACATGTGGTGGGAAGCACCCAAATCTAACAACCATTCTTCCTGATATTATAATATACTAGAAACATATAAAACTTCATCAATCATCCCTAAATCTGTCTTAGCCAAATTTGCTTCATTTTTGGCGTTCTCCTAAGATTCTTTTATTTTCCAACAATCTTTCTTGAGATGCCCTTTTTTGTTGCAGTACCAACATTTTTCTCTACCCTTTCTTCCTGCTGACTTAGCTCTGGATGTACCTTGTGAATCCTCCCATATTTCTTTAGATCGACCTCTAGCCACCATTGCTTATGATGTTGAGGTTTCTTGACTGGATATTCTCCTCACCTCATCAGACAACATAGCTCCCACAACAATATCATAATCAATGGCATCTATTGTGCTAAACCACATAGATGTGACTATTTGTGATCCCAAGATTCAAGTAAAGAACACAATAGTGTGACTTCTTTGTCCTCATCTTCGTATGTTACTTCCATACTAGATAATTGACAAATTAGAGTATTGAAAACATTTTTAAATGATCAACAATTTGTGTACCTTCTTGCATCCGTAAGATATACAACTGCGTCTTCAAGAAGATTTTGTTCGTCAAGGACTTCATCATATAAAGACTTTCCATCTTGCTCCATAAGCCTGATTTTGTTTCCTCTCCAACGATGTTAAATAGAACGTCATCTTCCAGACACAGACGAATGGCACTGACAGCTCTTGAATCCAAATCTTCTTAGTCTTTGGCCGACATTTCCGCGGGTTTCTTTAACTTGCCCGCCAATGCCTTTTGCAATCCTTGTTGCATGAACAGATCCCGCATCTTAAGCTTCCATAACTGAAATTTAGTTTCTCGTTGAATTTTTCTATCTCAAACTTTACACTTTATAACTTTACCATTTAATATGCTACTAAACAAACACCACAAACTCTATATAGAAGATTTTCCCTTCATAGTTTTTCACCAATTAAAGTTATTGTGATAAAGTATTACAGTTAACCTTTTAATCATCCAAACCATTTTTTTTAGACTAAAAGGATGGTGAGCAAATTTAAATCAACCACCATGCACATAAGCTTATATTTCAATGTTTCAACGTAAGTTTGAAAGAAATAAACTTAACCATATTTATTTAATACAAAATTATCTTCTTACTTTACTATTTCACCATGCGTGCCTCTTCAATCCAGCTCCTTCCAATCCTGACAGCAAGGCCCTTAGAGCACTGAAAGCCTTGGCCCGCTCCAAGTAATGTTAATTCTCACTCTAAATATTCGGGGGATTGGAGGCACCCTCAAGGCTGCCTCATTCAGGAGATTATTAGACTGTTCTAAGCCAGACATCTTATTCCTTCAAGAGACTCTCTCGGCAGACCACAAAGCCAGAGATTTTGTGCACCTTTTCCGACCTTCGTGGGTCTCGGCAGTGGTGAATTCATCTGGTACTTCGGGTGGATTGCTGGTGGCTTGGGATCCCAGCCTGTACTCTCTGAAACCCTTCCTATCTAGTGGAGGAATCCTGATCCTCGGTAAGTGTCTAGCCTCTACTCAGGACGTTGCTTTACTAAATATCTACGGGCCCTGTGTGGATAAACAACTTTTCTGGTCAAAACTTGATACTTTGGGCCTGCTCTCCATCCCAAATCTCATTATTGGGGGAGATCTTAATTTCATTCTTGCTTCTGATGAAAATTGGGGCGGTTCTTTCTCGCCGGGCCTCTTTGAAACTTATCTCAAAGGACTCCTCGAGTCAAATAATCTGATTGATGTCCGGCCGATTCAACTTACCCCCACTTGGAGAAACGGGCGATTAGGACCTGCTGCTGTAGCCCGACGACTGGATCGCTTCTTGATCGCAGAGAGTATCATAACGAGGTCGGGTTTCCCTTCTTCGTGGGTTGAGTTCCCTTTTGTGTCTGACCATGCGCCCGTTCTCCTTCAGTTGCGTTTTCCAGCCCTCCACCCTGCTACACCTTTCAAGTTCAATCATTTTTGGCTATCGGTTGATTCATATTCGGAGTTGGTTGTCAAGGTTTGGAGGGACCCCTGCTATCTAGCTGAACAAAATCCCCAAAGGCGTATTGTCTGGAAATTAATAGACCTCAAGCACAAATCGAGAGCCTGGCTCCAAGATCATAAAGCTGCACAATATTCAAATTTAATTAAGCTGGAATCGGAAATTTCCCAGCTTTTACACTCCTCATTTCTTGCACCTCTGACACCGGATGAATCGACAGCCTTAAAGAAACTTGAGACTTGCCATGCCTCCCTTCTACTTTCTGAAGAGAACAGCTGGAGATTGAGCAGTAGAGCGACTTGGTTAAAGTGCAGGGATTCTAATTCAAGATATTTTCATAATTTGGCTAGCTTCAATAGAGACAAGAAGCATATCTGGTCGATTAAAGGAGGCGGCGATGCTTTGATTAGTGGACAGAGTGCTCTACAGGAAGCGGCTGTCTCGCATTTTATATGCCTATACAAAAAAGAAGCAAATCTGGACCTTCCGGGGATGGTGACTACGACAAACCTCTTTCCTAGATTTGTCTCTGCGGAGGAGGCTTCAGATCTGAACAAGCCTGTTACCTTGTTTGAATTGAAAAACATTCTGCTCCACTTCAATTCTGAAAGAAGTCCAGGCCCCGATGGCTGGACAACAGAATTTTTCTGCCATTATTTTGACCTAGTTGGCACTGATCTTCTCCAAATGGTGGAGGATTCCCGTACCACTGGAAAGATCGTCGGTAGTCTCAATTCTACCTTCCTAGTACTGATTCCAAAAGTTAGTAATCCACTCACCTTCAGTGATTACCGACCAATCTCCCTATGTAATCTCATTTACAAGTTAATTGCCAAGGTTATATCCAATCGTATCAAGCCAATTCTTGAAAGGAGACTATCTGCTGAGCAATTAGGTTTCTTGCGGGGAAGAAGAATTCAGGACGCGATTGGGGCTGCCCATGAAGGCATACACAGCATCAAAAAGAAAAATTTAAAGGCCCTGGTTATGAAACTCGATCTAAAACAAGCTTTCGATTGTGTTGACTGGCAGTTCTTAAGAATTATTCTACATTCAATGGGGTTTGATGAATCTTTCATCAACTGGATTATGTCCTATGTCTCTAGCTCTAATTTCGTTGTTCTGATTAATGGAGAGGCATCTAGATTTTTCACTAGCGAGAGGGGGCTCCGCCAGGGATGCCCTCTTTCCCCTTACCTCTTCATTCTGATTATGGAGAGTCTCAGCATCCTTCTCACAAAAACTTTTTCTGACCATCTCATCTCCGGCATAAAGGTATCAAGACTCATTAAATTGGTTCATATCCTATTTGTGGATGATGTTCTGCTCCTGTCAAAGGCAGATTTATCAGAGTGGTTGGTTATTCTAGAGGTGCTACAAAGATTCTGTTCAGTTTCAGGCTTATCTATAAATATCTCCAAATCCTCTGTTTACTATTGGGGCCTCTCGGAGGCCGAGCTCCAAATTCTCAAGGCTGCCATCCCCTATACCTTTTTAAAACTGAGCGATGGCTTCAATTACCTAGGTTACCTGTTGAAAGTGGGAGTCTCCTCCCCGAGCGATTGGAGATGGCTGGTGGCTCGATTTGAAAACAAGATAAATTTCTGGTGTAATAGATGGTTGTCCATGGGTGAACGTTTTATCTTGATCAAGTCAGTTCTGGAATCACTTCCTGTATACTGGATGTCTCTGCAAAAGATTACACTAAAAATTATAAATACTCTTCGGAGACTTATATTTAATTTCCTGTGGAATAGTCATCTTGGCAAATTTCGTTTTCATTTATGCAGATGGGAGATGCTGTCAAAGCCTAGGCGTTTTGGGGGCTGGGGACTAATGAATTTGTCCACCTTCAATACTGCCTTACTGGCAAATTCATTTTGGAGAGCAGTCTCTATTGATAGCATATGGCATCGTATAATAATGGATAAATATTTGGGGTCTTGGCCGCTGTCTACTTGGATACATAAGTCTTCTTTCCAGCTGAGAGGGGCATCTACCTTTTGGAAAGGATTGGTTGCTTCAATCCCTGTGCTTCTACACTGGTTTGTGTGGAATCCTGGCGCGGGCTCTGAAATCTTAATTGGAGGTGACAAAATTCTCGGTCTGGGAGACCGATCGCTCCTCTCAGCAGGTTTAAGATCACTGCTTATACAACAAAATATTTTTCATCTTAATCAAGTTTGTATTCAGCCCGTCAACAACTCCCTTCCGGGCAATTGGTGTAACAGTGGGGCGCTTAGACTGTTTGGTTCAGATGCTTGTGAATGGGACCTATACACTTCTGCTCTTAAAGCTGCGGGGATTACTCTTTCACCCACGCCCGATACTCTACATTGGGCGGGTGGTGATGCCACGGGGAATATAACAGCCAAGAATATTTACAATGCTTTACTCATACAGCAATCCTCTGTTGTGGACTGTTCTTGGATATCTCTCCTCTGGCGATGGGACCTGCCCCTAAAGGTTAAGTTATTTGTCTGGCTCGCTAGCAAGGAAAATCCGCTCACGTGGGATGCTCTACGTCGGAGGGGTTGGGAGGGGCCTGGGATTTGCCCTCTTTGCTGCTGTGCGTCGGAGAATATCCACCATATTTTGGTCCATTGCTCCTATACACAATCTGTCAGGACTCAAGTGTTAGCTCAACTCTCACTGTCTTTTTCTTGGAGCGGAAGAACCTTCTCGCACAGCTACTCTAGGTGGTTGGATATTCCATCTACGCCAAAATCCTTACCTGCTATCATAAGTTGGCTGATCTGGATTGATCGAAACCGTGCTTTATTTGACTCCAGCCCTCCCTCTTCACACGCAGCAATGCATAAAGTCTTGGCCCGACTTCACTGGAAACTGAGACTGTTAAAGACTTCATCGCCCACTGTTTGTGATATAAATTTGTTGAGCGATTACTCGGTGGTTTTTTTTTATGGTGCAGCGAAGTCCGGTGGAGGCTGCTGTGGGGCTGGGGGTATTTTCAAAACCCACCCAAATAGGACCACCATGTGGTTTTTAAATTGTGGAGAAGGCACAAACAACAAGGCCGAGCTCTTGGGCCTATGGGCCTCTCTCTTTCTCGCCTCCTGCTGGTCTCTTAGTCATATCCACGTCCTTGGTGATTCGCGGATAATCATTGACTAGATCTCCCATAAATCCAAGCTCCAAACAGTCCATAACAATTGCTGGAAGGATAAAACGATGGCACTGCTTAGATCCTTCACCGATGTCAAATTTAACCACATTTCCAGATCTTTCAATGGTGAGGCGGATGCCCTCTCAAAGAGGGCATTAACCGAGGTGGTTGGCAGGCTATCGGTTTTCCACAAGGATAGAGGCACAGTGAGTCCTATATCTACTATTAATGTATTTGAATGAGACGAGATGGATAGTTTATCTATTGTCTATGGTGGATGATTAGATTGGGCTTACTTCGCTCATTTGTATTTACTGTTGTTATGTATTCCCTTTGGGGTGTTCGGATAATGATGGCGATCCTATCCGGGAGGGTGCTGTCTTAGTTGGTACAGTCGGCAGACAGATTTGTAAAGGAATTTATACTTTATATAAATTTGAGCAATTTTCTCGTGGAAAAACAATAGGGACAAAATAGTGAGGATGCTTGTTTCAAACTTAGTCAAGGTTCAATTCCCCTTTCCTCGCGATGTCATTGGGAATTTTCTCCTCAATCGTGTGCCTCGACAACCCGTGTTCACTGAAGCCCTGTTTGGGATTGATGTGGTATAATCCGTGGTAAGGATTTAAAATATGGAGATAGTAAAAGTCTTTAGAAGAAAATGCCATTATAACAAGTATTGCAGGGCAATTTAGTCCTTTCCTGGTAGGTTTGGAAATAGGTATTGCATGGCAATTTTTCCTCCTATCATGAGCGTGGATTATTCCGAGTCTTTTTTTTTAATTTTAATCTTTGAGATCCGACAAAATATTATTTGGCGGTTAATAATACTTTACCCACTATGTAATACACAAGTGTTTCAATTATTTCTAATGGTATAATGGTATATAAGATGGAATGCAACAATTTCTACCATTATTTAACTTTCATTTAAAGTTATATTTAAATGGAATAAAAAAATATTGGAAAAACAAAAATTCCTGCCATTATTTAACTTTCATTTAAAATTAAAAAAATACCATGACATTTCTTCCATGATTTAACTTTCGTTAAAATTTATATGAATCTAACTAGAACAAGGGTAGTTGCGGAGCAACAAGTCCCTGCTAAGAAGGTAGACTTGTTGCTCTAATATTCGTAGACAAGTCTCCAATGGTATAGATGTTGGTATTTTATGTGAAAACTTATCCATGCTACATAGTTTCTCTCTAGTAGCCCAATCAACTAGTCCAAGTTAGAGTAGCATATGTGAAAAAATATATTGTATGCACATAAGATATAGAAAAATCAAAACGTAGCTCTGACCTAAATAAACATACCCCTGTCTTCGTTTTTTACAACAACAACCCAATTTTTGGATATAGTGGTTACTAAACTCTTGGGATGTGTCACTTCAGTATTCTAAGACAAAATGTGTTGAGAATCAAACCTGGGTACCTCAGTCCAACCAACTAAACCAACCAATATATCCTACTAAGTATAACCATGAAACTCTCACATTAAAAAAAAAAGGTTCAAACACACTCAAGTGAGGATGAGGCCAGAATGGCAAAGTTTGAGTGAGGATGAGGCCATATGCAAGTTCTGGTTGATTTTGATGGTATATCTATGCCTTTGGTAACACGACAGTTTAGCCAAAAAGAAAACTAATAGTGTTTTCCTCCATTTAAAAAGAAAAAATAGTTCAAAGAACAATGAATATTGCACTCTTTCTTTACATTCTCAACATCTTTACATAAACAAGCTCAAAGTTAGATTCGTTTCACATTCAAATTCGCACCAAAACTGACATTTCAATTGAATTTCATGGAAGGACACAACCCTTGACAATGTAAAGAACCCTAGAATCTTGAATATGTTAACAGAAAACCCAGACATATAAATTAATTAAGCTTAAATAGGGAATTTGCGCCAGACAGATAACACAATTAAGGAAAAAAATTCACGAAGATATATAATTCTACATTTTCTTAACAAATTAAAACATAAGATTAAAAAATAATAGAATGCGGGGCATAGAACCTAAGAACTCAGAATGTCTTCTACCATAAATTTATTTGAAACCTCCATCAGCCACATCCAGGATGAGATTTTCAAGTATGGTGGTGATTTGTACGTGAGGTCGAAGAGATGACCAGCTTGAATGAATAAATGTAGAGATTTGAAAGTGGAGTTTTCTATTGAAGTGTATATGGTGAGCAGCTGAAGGGTCATTTACATGATAAAATTTCTTTTGCTTACAAAATCATGTCGATACTTGCAGTTACTGTGCAGGCAGTGAGTAGCTAAAGCCTCTCTACTTCGTTTGAATTAACTGAGGGATGCCATTGGAAGACAACGTAATAAATCCTACACCAGAGTTCCATGTTTATGCATGGAAATCAAGAATAATTCCTCCCGGTGTTACCTCTAAAGGGTCAGATGATAGAACGACATCAACAAAAAAAACTTTTTAGTGTTTTTTAAAATTTAATTAAATAAAAATAGATAATGTGGGAAGCAACATTCAAATAAACTGACAACTGACAACAATGTCTGGTATTTTGATAACAGTTGAGTGTTTTCCCGTAGCCAAATGGCTCATGATTTGAAAGATGTGGTGCATGTATATACTCCTTTTTTCATGCATTTACAAATTTAAGTGTATATACCAAGTTCCATTGATATCAATCTGCTCTCACTAGGAACCATACGCGCATTTACAAATTTTAAGTGTAGATACCAAGTTCCATTGATATCAATCCTCTCTCACTAGGAACCATACGCCTATGTGTTGTGCGACTATCTAATTTCTTCATTACGTACATATATAACAACACCATCTAGACTCTGGAGATCCGATATGGGAAACCCTACTAGAGTTGTACCGTGGTGGGTAACAGCGACATCCTGCTGCTCAAAACCCACAGACCGTTGATCAATTCCCACGAGATGGTAATCCGACTCAAAAATGCCCGCACAAGGGGTTTCCAGGACAGCGTGGGCTCCAAGACCACTCTTGCATTCACCAACAACAATATTTTGCATTCCTGCGCCAGGAGAGTCGGGTGCTTCTACCATCCATACGGGGAAAATATACCAATTATGATGTACATCTGTGATGCCGTTCATTTCATGGATTTATCCCTTTGCAACGCGTCCCACAAAGACCCCACTGCTCGTCACATATGCTCGATTCAACAACCTTTGTGGCACAATAGTGAAGTACTATTCTCTCAAGAATTTTGTGGAGACCACCGGGAAGCATTCAGATGAATGGAGTGTGGCACACGAGGGCCCCAAGTTCCATTACTCTTTCTGGATGCAGGCGGTGATGCTCGCATTAGGTATTTGCGAGAAGGTGAGTCTCTTCTGCTTTGGCAAGTAATTTCTTGTCGAGAGAATGTTTTCTTTGTTTTCTGGAGATAGACCAATTTCTTGGTAGGAGAATGTCGATAGAACCAATGTTACCAGAAACCGCGCAATGGGAAGTGTCGGTAGCGTGTCCACCAAGAGAGCAGAATGAGGTCCTTAACATTTAAACATTTGCTCGTGAAAGAGGACTTCAGCTGCTACGACTTTGCAAAAGGAGGAGGAAGGTATAAAGTAACTAACCTCTTCTTACCTGCTATGGTATCCGGTTGAGCCTACTACCCTTGTTATTTCATTGAATCAAGGTAGCATTTGCTTGGTTTATGTGCAGACGTTGATTCATAGAAATTTGGAGACGATTGCAGAGGAAACAGTGACCATGAACTAGAGGTGAATTCATATAATCATTTATTTCTCAGTGCTTGATGGCACAAGATCCTTCCTATAAACTAGCAGGCAAGAGAACCTTGAGTCTTTATAACGTGAAGCTGAAGAGGAAAGCTAGGGCTTCCATAGAAGCTAGCAGGGAAGCTAGTACTATCACTGAGCGAGGTGATGGTCACAGGCACGGGCAAGGTCACAGAAATCGGTTGCAGAATTATAGAAATTGGTCGTAACACCTGTTGAAGCTCAAGATCACACCTGGTGAAGATCGCAACACCTATGAAGCCATCGTTTCCACGAGGAGATGTACCTAACTCTAAGAATTATCTATGCATAGAAAACATTTAATGTTATGGAAGTAATGCTAACTTGAAAGTTAGCATTACTTCATCTTGAATCTGAGTTCCTAACTTTACATTCAAACTAGTTAAATTATTAGTCCCTTTATCCTAACTTTGCCTCATATTGCCTCGATATGAGGCTAAATAAGATGTCAAATTGAAAACTTACGGTAAAATAGGAAATAGAATTCCACAAATTTATGAAATAGCAAAAACTTTAGGTTAAATGTTTTAGTTTTAATGCCAGATTAATAGATCGGTAGAGAAACGATTACTATAAGTCCCCACCAGCCCGAAGGGCAGGGACTAATAAAAAAAAATACCATTAAAAAAATAGCATGACAATGTCTCTTGATAATCATCCTAAGATTCTGCGTAACAAAATTTCTCACTACTACAAGGGATTGGTTGAAAAAACTTTGAAATAAAATAATTTGTTTATGTTTTTTTAATGTAATGGTATTTAATGGTTTAAGGCATATAAAACATCAAATTTATATAATATGATTAATTGGTTAAGAATATAAATTATATGATTATATATATTTTTTAATTAATTAAATTGGAAACAATAAATAAAATAATCATCATTAAAATTAAATAAAAATTTTAACCTGCAAATTGAAAGAAAAATAAGCATTACGCATAGTGTATTATGAGTTACATAGCTGAAAGTAATAATCATTACTCATATTCCATATATACTGTATATATGGATATTAAAAAGTAATGAAAATAATCCAAATAATATTATAACAAAATTTGAAAACCTTGAGCTGCCCCTTTATATAAATACAATAATGATCATCAAGATATAATCAAATACCACCAGTCATGTGTTTGAAAGATGATACATGGACTCTGAACCGTAAGCTGGAAAATCCTTTTTTTTTTTTTAATATAAAACTCTGGTTAAAAACCATATGGCTATCTCTTCCACCTCGTGCGTCATTGCTATATTTATCATACCGTTAACCATTTAGCTTGTCCTAATGTTTTTATCCGGATGTAACCCAATTCCTGCATGCAACATAATAACTCTACCAACTGTCCCAAAGAATATTTCTAGCTCTGGCTAGCCATGGCATGTGGCCTGTCGGCCATAACACATGGTCAATCCTGGTGATTTGCCATGGCTAGCCATGGCATTTGCTCTTATCTCCTTAAGCTGGCATTAATGGAACCCATTGAACATGAAGGAGGGAAGGAAGGAATTGGGAATTCACGGTTGGCACGAGGAAATGATTTATGAATCATTATGGCTTGCTTGGAAACAATGGGAAATAAAGGTGGGCAATTCGATTCCTAGCATCAATAGTGGCAAGAGAAGCAGAGGTAAGTGGTGGCCTGTCTATTAATGCATGACAACATCCCCATAATAATCGTTAATGCATGCAACCACCCTTATAATAATGCTTTGAAGTTGAAAAACAATAACATGGTAGGAAAATGTATTTTTTCATTTATTTAAAAAGAAAAAAAAATATTATCAAAAATTTTCTAAATTTAACATTGGAAACAAGGAATTTTTTTAAGTCAAACACAAAACTAATGATTGTTCAATGACCAACTCATTGTTATAGTTTGGCCTTTAGAAGGGACTAATAAAAGAGTATGTTATCAATGAGATATAAACATAATGAAAAACCTTTTTGTGAGTACATAGATACAAAGTTTCCAAAACAGTTAAAGTGGAAAAACATGTATACATTGAAGCATGAGATAATATTTCTTACTCTCAATGCATTTAAATGCAACATCTATAGAGTTGTATGTCTAACTAACATGTCAAAAAAGATTCATTTCTTTGTGAATATGTTAGGAAAGTGAAGGAGAAAGGAGGAACCGAGGAGGATTCGAGACCTACAACTTGAAACGATTTTAAAAATAGTTTTGGCGGGGAACCTATCTCTCTAGAGTTACTAGCTCGGGGGTTTTTTTAAGTGTTTTTCGTTGGGGTTTTTGGTGAGGTTTCTTCTTAGTTGGTAGCAGCAGACCTTGTTTGGCGAACCACACTTAGCGGTGATGGAATGGTGTTATCAGAAGTTAATCTTACTTTATTCCAGGTCCCATCCATAGTTTTGTTAAGACTGATGGAATTAAACTCTCCCACCCCACTTAACAGAGGGTTCATTTAAGAGGTTGACATGGTTTTGGGGCCTGTAAGCGAGGTTTGAATCGAACATTAATTGGTATTTGTTCCATTCAGGCGTCATATGGGGGGCGAGTTTAGTGGATCCCAAGTGGCGATCTTTAAGTTACTTCCTAGAGTTTTTGGGATGGAGGATGAAGTCAACGCACTAATGGGTGCAGTTGACGAGGCTCTCTGGAAGAGGGCCGATCTTTTTGCCTCGACAAATGTGTTGGGTGCAGGTACAACTTCAGTAACTACTACACTGATCGACTTGGAACAACAAACAAAAAGGCTTTCGCGCATAGAGGAGGGACTTTAGGTGTTACAATCCCTGCGATAGTTAACCTGTCTGGTTATTCCGACGGTAAACAGTGAGTGAATGTGCCTTTGCCTGAGAGAGGTCAGGTGGATTTGGGGAGGGAAACTGGCATCCTTCGCTCAAAGGGTAAGGTAACAAAGGTGTTAGTAAATTCAGGTGGAAGGTGAAGACTGTGGAAGTCGAATAAGACAAAAAGAAGGATGGTGTTGGGATCAGATATTAGCTTAGAGGAGACCTGCAGGTTATCTTTGTGTGGTCTGGTCGGAAGGCTATCATACCGAAACTTTTGTAAGAGTTTGATCCTTTAATGGGTAGAATAGAACTTGTCTCCTCTGTTAGGTTACATGCCAAATTTTTTAATATTGACGAAGGGGTGGTTTGTCTTCCTTTTCAACTCGCCTGAAGACGCGGTCCATGTTTTGGGAAAAAACTTGGTGGTAGAAGGTAGTAGCCTAATGATAAAGCGTTGGGGAGTCTCCTTTGACCCAACTACATAATACTTTCAATACCATCATCTATGGGTTTTACTACTCGGGCTACCACTTCATCTCTAGAATGTGAGGGCATTGGAGGCTATCAAAAACGAGTTGGAGGAGATTTATTAAGGTGGATGAACATACCTTATCTTCTCCTTCCAAAAGGTTAGGAAAAATTCTAGTGCAGATTGATATCCACATGGGGTTAACAAATACAATAGAGATCGAATGGAGAGGTTGGACGGTGTGTCAACGAATGGACTACTTGTGAATCCCTTTTTAGTGCAGTTTATGTCAAAGCACGGGCCATTTGCAAAGAGACTGCAAAGGTCTTGTAGAGGAAGAGGACTCATAATACTCCATGCTGCAGAGAGCACCACGTGAAACCTTGCCGGAGATCGACTCATTCAATTCCATAGAACTACACTTTTCACAGTAGGATTATAGTCAGGCGGAGCAGATGGACACTCTCTCGGGTAAATTAAAACTATTATGTCCATCTCTATATTCATTGTTATCGTCGTGGGAATGTGACACATTGTATTCTTCAAGCTGGCTGGGGAGGTTTTCGTCGAAGGCCTCTTCTAGTCGCACCTTGCCGGACATGGTAGGTTTAGTTACTGAGTTAGTGAGTCCTACTAAGTCGGTTGTGTTGATGATTGCATCTATGTGAGACATTCTCCAACTTAAAAACCTATGAGATGTGGATCATTGCAACTATGTCAGTCTTTCTCTCAACATACAAACCTGAGAGAAAGCCCCTAACAAGGGTATGTGGTTCATGCCTAAGACAGAGCTAGGAACATAGATATTGTTCGACAACACAGGTATTCCAACAGAGGACAAACACCTTCAGTAACCACTCACATAACCAGATCAAATATCAACACACCGATGTTTTCACATGGTAAAACCCCTATGGGGAAACATCCACGGCCCCAGCCAACGTGGCCACTTGGAACAGTTTATTAATGCAAAAGAAAAATATTACAGAGAGATTTTACAAGAGAGTTTCTCACAATCGATCATCGACAAATGACCCTCCGTGCTCTTTAAATAGAGATCATGGACCAATCAAGTGTTAAGCCATGGATCAATGGTCGTTAAGATCGAGGAGAATATGAACCGTAGGATCACTCTATGTCGGGAACATATCGTGACCGTTGGATTTCCTACCTACAAATTCATACTAATGCATACTAAAGAAACACACTAAGAAACACACTTTTACCTAACGACACATTAGACCAAGTAGAGCTTAACTAACTCCTACGTGTCTAAATATCCTAACATCCCCCCTTAAGAACAACTTGGGATAGGATTGAAGGATTTACAATGGTGACACAATAGGAGAAGGAAGGAGGCATTAGAGCCTATTCCCCCCTTAATGACAACTTCCTGAACTCCTAACATAGATCGAAGTTTGGAAAACTTCGCTTCTGTAAGAGAATTTGTGAAAATGTGTGTAACCTGATCTTCTGTGGGGAAAAAGAGCAATTTAATAACTTGATCATGAATGAGATTTCTGATGAAGTGCATGTGTAGCTCATTGTGTTTGTTACGTTGATGTTGAACTGGGTATTTGGTGAACTTGATGAAATTCTGATTGTCACACCAAAGGTTGGTCAGATGTTGCTATTGGAATCCAAACTCTGAAAGGATCTGTCGAAGCCACGAGGCTTCATGACTTGCATTTACCGATGCTCGGTACTCTTCTTCTGCTGAAGAAAGTGAAATAGCCTATTGTTTCTTACAGGCCCAAGTGATAGGTCCTAAACCAAGGCTGGAAACATACCCTGCAGTAGACTTCCAATCATCACGGTCGTCGACCCAATCTGAATTAGTGAAACCAACCAATAAAGAAGTCCCCCCTGAACTGTAATGTATCTCGAATTGAACTGTACCACAAACATAGAGAAGTATCTTTTTAGTTTCTTTCCAATGGCATTCATGGGGCGTTTTCATATACCAGGCAACAAGACCAACAACAAAGGAAATATCAGGACGGGTATGAGTCAAGTATAAGAGGCTACCAACTAACTGGCGGTACAGGGTAGCATCAACTTCAGGAGAAGTACAGGTGGCAGTAAGCTTGAATTCAGACTGGAAGGAGAAGGGGTTGGTTTACAATCATCCATGTGAAAGCGACGAAGAAGGTCACAATCATACTTAGATTGGGAAAGAAAAAATCCTTCATTGGTTTGCAAAACTTGGAGGACAAGGAAATAGTGCAAAAAGCCTAAGTTTGTCATTTCAAATTTCTTCTTAAGGTTGGTTTTCACATGGTTTAAAAGTTTTTTGAGTCACTACCAGTAAGGATAAGGTCATAAACATAAAGGACAAGGATTATGAGATGGATTCCTACTTTCTTGGTATAGAGATTAGGATCAGAATGGCATCTAGAGAATCAAGTGGCAATAAGAAATCTATCCATTTTGGCATATCAAGCTTGGGGAGCTTTCTTGAGACCACAAAGATATTTCTTAAGGTGAAAAACAAGGATAGAGTCATTCTGAACATAGCCATGAGGTTGTTCCATGTAGATTTCTTCTTGCAAATCTCTGTGCAAGAAGGCAGATTTAACATCCATCTAATGGACCTCCCATTTATGTGAGGCAGAAAGGGAAAGAACAAGGTAGATTGAATTCATTTTGGCAAAGAGGCAAAGGTTTCATTATAGTCAATTCCTTCAACTTGGGAAAATCCTTTGGCAACTAATCGAGCCTTGTGTCTTTCAACACTTCCATCTGATGCATACTTAGTTCTATAGACCCATTTACATCTGACAAGTTTTCTTCCTTTTGGAAGAGGTACAAGATCTCAAGTATCGTTTTTCATTAAAGAACGATACTCTTCATTCATTGTTGTATCCCAATCTGGATGACCTGAAGCTTCTGCAAATGTCTCTGGATCACAAGTTTCTGAAAAATTGAGCCAAAAGAGAATAGGCTCACTGGAACTGTGAATGTGTCTGACGTTGATCTGAAGGATCACCGACAATATCACCAGTTTTTTCTCGTGTTGAATGGCCCATCTAGGAAGCAGTGGAGCTAGTGTTGGTTCAAGTACAAAGGACTCGGCTGGAGGAAGGTGAGCAGGCGATGGTGGATTTTCATCCTCACTATCATCATCTGAAGAAGAAACTAGAATAGAAGAAGGAAAAAACATCAAAGATGGCTCGCAGGCCAAAGAAGGCACAACCGTCGAATTAGGCTTGCATGCCAAAGAAGGCACAAACGTCGAATTAGGCTCGCACGCCAAGTGATTTTCGTCAAATTTAACATCTCTTGTAATAATAGTTTCATTACAATGTGTTTGAAGAAGTCTATAACCTTTGACATCTTTAGAATAACCAACAAATATACACTTCTCACTTTTAGGCTGCAATGCTTTCCTTTTCTCATCAGGAATGTGATCCCATGCTATACTACCAAATACATGGAAGTGACTTACATCTGGTTTAGTTTTAGTCGAATATTCTTCTGGTGTTATGTTTTTAAGAGCCTTTGTGGGAGTGCATTTACTATGTAATTTTCACAGTTGATGGCTTCCGCCCAATATTTTAAATTAATCCCTTAGATTGGATAATACAATTAGCCATTTCTTTTAATGTGCAATTCTTTCTCTCAGCAACACCATTTTGTTGTGGTGTATATGGAATAGTGTGTTGCATTTGGATTCCCTGTGTAGTGCAGTAACTTGTCAAATTATTGTTCACATATTCGCCTCCATTATCTGTTCTTAACCTTTGAATTTGATGTCTAGATTGCTTTTCTACAAGGGCCTTGTAGGCCAAAAACTTGTCAAAAAATTCACTCTTAAGTTTTAAGAAGTAAACCCAAGTACGTCTGGAAAAGTCATCAATGAAAGTTAAAAAATACTTGCACCCAGAAAAAGAAGGAGAAGAAAGTGGACCACACAAATCACTATGAACAAGATGCAAAGGACTTGAGGCATGCTAAGAGGCACGTTTGTCAAAATTGCCCGGATGATGTTTGTCGAGAACACAACCAACACAAACACCATCTCTACATGAAACAAGAAGAAGACTAGTCACCATCTGTTGATTACATAGTTGTTGCAATGAGCGATGGTTTAGATGACAGAACCGCTCATGCCAAAGTTTGCTCAAGTCATCGCTATGAGCAACGAAAATTGATGAAAAAGATGATGACCCAAAGTTGTCAAACTTGTACAACCTGCTAATATCATCAACAATTCCAGTTGCAAGAACATGCTTAGGATCTTTTAGATCCTTGATTACAACTTGGTGAAGTGAAAACTCTACGGTTTTACCTT
>ML784605.1:12292-25440 GCA_009831015.1 Picea engelmannii
CCAACTGGATGGAAGCACCAACTTCCTGAAAGTTCCAGCACCAACTGGATGGAAGCACCAACTTCCAGTTACACAGGCTCCAACCTGCATAACAGAGAACACGTGTTCTCCCTAGCACCACCCTGCCACCCTAGTTTCTCTGGCTACAACCAGATGGAAGCTACAAATTCCTGTGTTCAAGCTCCCACTTGAACCTCTTAGGACAACAGTCCTCCTGAGCACCTCCCAACCACCCTTAAATATGAAATAATGAATACACAGACAACTACTCAGATAAATCAAGTCTTACCAATCTTTCTCTGTATCTGAACTTCAGCAACCTGTTATGCAATTCTTTTCTTCTTTTGTTTGTTTAGCATGCCTGCTCTGCATCACCTTTTCTGTCATTCTGCTCTGCTTCTGTTCTGTCTGTCATCTCGCTCTGCACTTTTGCTTCATTTCTTGCTATGCCTCTGCTCATTTTCTTTTTCTTACTGTTTACTCATTTTTCATTCAGAACGACCAGCCCCATATAGTGTCACTCATTTTCTTTTATACACCCTGCCTTGACGATTCCACTTCCCATCTCCTTCGGCAAGAACAATGACAATTGTCCCTGTAACTGAAACGTTAACACATTTACAATCACAAGTTCGTTTCACTTAACATATTCGTAACAGAGGAATTAACTGCAAGAAGGAACTATAACCCTCCGATCACAATCAAGGTTTATCCGCACCGTTGGATTATCTTTATTATTCTTGCCTTTTAAATCGGGTTTCGTCATTCTTCGTGTTCAATGTTCTTTTCACTTATAAATCCCAATACAAAAAATTCCATATATCAGTCGAATCAACGATCCAGATGTAATTTTGGCTCAACGGCTACGATTATGTCGCGATATCGCATATCGCGATTTTGTAATTCATGTTGCAATCCTTGTCACTTCCAAATCGCGATCCCTGAAACTCCGATGAGAGGTCATATCAACGGTCTTGATCATTTCTGGATCTGACGGTCTGGATTCAATCGCGATTTCGCAAATCGCGAAATCGGAGTTTTCGTTGCATTGTGTTCTTTGTATAATGAAATCCTGATCCCCGATAATCCAATACGGGCTGTGATCAACGGTCCAAATCACTTCTTATCCAATGGCTATGATTCCATCACAAAATTGCATATCGCGATTTCGGGTTTCTCGTTATCAAGAGATTTTGACATTTCAAAGTCCCGATCCCCAATCCCCGATACTCCATGCAGAGATTCAACGGTCCAGATCACTTCTAGCTCGACGGCTCAGATTAGATCTCGCGATTTTGCACATCGCGATTACTCCCACTTCTCCTTGTACTTTAAAGGGCGTGCATGTTATCTTTGATCCGACGATGATCAGGTCTTGCGCTTGGATCTAACGGTCACTAAGTCATCTCCACAACCATAATTGTACTCGCACTCCATGCAGAGATTCAATGGTCCAGATCACTTCTAGCTCGACGGCTGCGATCAAATCGCGAAATTGCATATCGCGATTTCAGAGTTTTCGTTGTAATTGAACACGGGACTCGTGAAACTCCGATTCCTGATTCTCCGATGAGAAAAACTCCGACAACGCCCGATCCTTTGCCACATGTCCTTGCAAATAGACGGTCCCTATTCATCCAGGATTTATCCTCTTCACCGTAGGACTTAACCCCTGCGCTTAACCTCTGTGCAGCTTCTACAGATCTGACGGCTATCGGCCTTTCGGGAAATTTGAATGGGATCCAACAGTCACCATATTCCTTCTCCTCTGCAAACTCCTTTATCTCGAGCTTTGTTGCATGTGTCTTCTCCATGCTGTTCCTCCTGAGCTTTTACGTTCGAATCTCTTATCCTGCCATCTCCACTGTTGTCATCAATGACAAGCATTCGTTGTCTGTTCACTGAATTTGCCAACAGTGTTGTAGCTCTTGTACAGCTCTTTCATCCTTAATCAAATTAATGCAAGTACATAAGAATTCCATAAGCTTGCTTAACTCTTTTCCTTGCCTAGCAGACTGATCAAATGCCAGAGGCATTCCACATTCCCTTACTTCTAGTTGTGCCTTAGATGAAGAAGATGGTTCTTCTACAAATTCTTTCCTTGCTTCTTCAAAAGTATGTCTCTCCCTCCTTGTATCAAACAAATGTTCCTTCTCTACATCTCTTCTGATCCTTGATCCTTCTACAGTCTTTCCTGGAGTCACTATGTCTTTTTCTGTAACAATGCCTCCTCTAATAATAAAAATGACTCTGGGCTCTTCACCGTGAGGTTCTGCTGATATTAGTTGTACTTGTTGGTTTCCTCCTCTCCTCTCTTGGAGTTTGGCCAACAATACTGGACAATCCTCGATGACATGATAAAACGAGTTACAATAGTTGCAAGTGGTACAAGGGTTATGACAATCCCTTGCCAAATGTCTTGGTTGTGTGAAGTTATAACATATAATTTGACCTCTACCTCTACCCATACCTCCTCCTCATCCTCTTCCTCTAAATCCACCATGGGGATTGAAGTTTCCTCTTCCTGGGGAGTTGAACTGCGCATTATTTCCTTCTCGTTGTGTTTCTCCTTGAATTCTATATGTATCCCTTGATCTTTCATGAATGAGTTCATAAGACCTACAATCCTTCTCATCATGTCCCACAGACTTACAAAATGTGCAGTAAATATTGGTAGGTGTATGGACATATTTTTTCATATAATGACATTCACCATGGCAATGTCTAGTTCTACATACCTCGCACCAGGGTACAGTACTCTACTTCAAAGGACTTGGTGCTCCAGAGGCCAAGTATTCATGGAATAGGGGACAATGCTCCTTATCACGGCCCTATGATTTACATCTGATACACCAGATATCTTCTCTTTTCTCCTTTCCTTTATCTTTATTCATATCTTCGACCTGTAAAGATAAACTGGTTAACTGATTAAAGATTTGACTCATACCTGGACTGGATTCTCCTATAGGGGTTGCTTCTAATTTCATGGAAATCTCCAAAGCTTTAGCCTGTGAAGCGATTTTATGTTGCATCAGAGGAACTCTGATATGTGGCAAGAGGGCAACAATGAACCATTATTTATTCTGTTCATCTGGAGTCTTAAAAGTCAAGTGGCCTGTGAGGGTCTTAAACCTCTGATCAAACTCCCAAACAGGTTCAGTGACCTTCTACTTGATGTATTTCAGCTCTGTAATACATTGTGACTCTGACTTAGGTTTCTTGAATTTTGTGCTCAATGCAGTCTTAATGTCGTTCAATGGTTTAGGTTGTGCATTAGTTGTAGAAAACTTCATGTACCAGATCAGTGCACGATCCCTCAAGGTGGTACTGAACTGAGCTCTCTTAACAGTTTCGTCGATGACTTGCTTAATGCTCCAAACAACTTCACATAGGAACCAGTACTAGTCAGGATCTTCAAATCCATCTCTTATGAATATGGGTAACCTCATCTCATCTGCCATATATCTTCCTTGGTTTCTTGACTAAGTATGTACTAAACTGCTTTTAATAGTACTCTGATTTCTCTAACTACTCTGATTACTCTGGTTACTTAATGCTTCTAAAACAACAGGAGGAGTGATATTACTTACTTCAACAGTAGGCGTAGTGCCTGAAGTTTCTAGTTCTCCTCGACGAGGTTCTTCAGATTCTACTTCCTATGTTCTTGCAGACTCTGAATATTCTTCGTCTGTTAGATCTACTTCTTCTCCACTATAGAATCCCTCGTCTCCGTAGTTTTTCTTAAATAGGTTCGCGAGAGGAACCTCTATGAAAAGTCTCCCACTATGTGTGTGTCCAGCCTCTGTGTCATTGTCGTTGTCTGAATTCTTGAACATTAGCTTTACTGTATCCTCGGGATATTCTTCTCATGCAATAGCATCTTAATCCTCAGCTTCAAGAAGTGTAGGAACTTCCCTTTAGGTCCATTAAAGAAGTACCTCTCTGCTTGACTATACGATTTGACTATGTCAATGGAAAAMTTAGTAATGTACCCTCCAATAGTGTTATCAAACTAGAGATCCACTRCTCTAGACAYAGCRTTATCAACTCTCTTGAMCTTCTTGATCAGCGTCMTTGTCCAAACCACRGGTGGTATAGATCTAATCTMAAACTGGGTATCTTCTAGTCYGGCTAACCACTTGTATAATTCTTTGTGAATTCCTCYGAAGAAAATCTTGTGTATGTCATTGAAGATGTACCTTCCCAACCAATCTTTTGTACTAATGATATGGCTCTTGTTCTGGGCTTCAACGAAGTCCTTCTCTTATKATTCTATCCACTTTTGAATTTCTGTCTTCRATGGAAACCACCTTGACATTCCCTCAAGYAGATCTYGKTCCCTACAACRRAACCATTTGTTGGCACAGGGGCAGACCCAGGGTTCAACTCTAAYAGCGCACCAACAAGACCTAACTATTGGCCCTTTCGGCAACACCTGCGAAGCAGATGCAGTCTCACCCGAAGTAGAAATAGGGGGTTGCAGGAMACAGGTGCCTACAACCAGAGGAAATGCAAAGTRGGTCCAGGTCAACTACATGCAACAATCTAGTTATTCTTTATCTCGCTTAATCCTACTTCACAAKTTATATCTCTCATCTAACACAATAATGAAATAACAGTRKATCAAATGGAAAATAACACAACATCAATCACAAAGAAMAMCAAGATATACATGGTTCACCCTCTCCCTAGGGYTACATCCACATAATTKTGTTTCTTGATATATTAAATGKAAATATACAKTTCTATATGCGCACTTAGCTTGYATATTTCTCTCTCTTTCTCTCTCCCTCTTCCCTCCTTGTGCACCCAGCTACAGGGTTGATATTCGCACCCAGTTGAAGATATTACAATACATTCTYGATACTTCTCTCAAAAAYAGTAATCAACAATGAACAATCACAACCATAGTATCAACGAACCAACCTAGAACTAACCCTCCCAGGTCTTCTAGACATKTATTTATACATTACATAGMAAAGTCTAGGTGTCAAAACCCTAGATCCAAAACCTTAGGCACCAAAACCCTAGGTCAACTTGACCTGTKCTTTAAGGGATTCACCAGCCTATCCTTCCTCCTTTTCCACGTGGTGCTCCAAAGCACTCATTGATATCTTTTTTTGCTTGTTGAGTTKTCCASGATCCCTTTTCTTTGTTACTTTGTCTTCCTCGRTCTTGTCTTTCAACRGATRKCTTTTCTTCCTTAATCTTAGCTTCCTTCTATAACCAAGGGCCAACARATCATGGTTGCAGAACAGGATGCATGGAAAACTACCTTTAAAACCAAACAAGGATTGTTTGAGTGGTTAGTTATGTTGGTTGGGMTTTGTAATGCTCCGACAACCTTCACGTGTGTGATGAATGATGTATTTAGGCCATTTCTAGATGATTTTGTGATTGTATATTTAGATGACWTTCTTATATTTAGTGGGACTTGGGATGAACATGTAAGGCATGTAAAGAAAGTATTGGATACTTTGCAAAGGGAAAAGTTGTATGTAAAATTGTCCAAATGTGAATTTGGTAAGACTACACTTATGTACTTAGATCATATTGTAGGAGGAGGACAATTGAAAATTGATCCTTCCAAGATTGATGTAATTGTAAATTAGCATGAGCCCAAGAGTGTAACTGAAGTACGAAGCTTCTTAGGTGAATTCTAGTATTGGAGGAGGTTCATTTCAAACGTCTCTTTTATTGCATCTCCTTTGCATGCCTTAACCAGTGTGAAGAACGCTTTTCAGTGGGGAGGAAAGCAACAAAAATCTTTCAACACTTTGAAGGAAAAGATCAGTATCGCACCAGTATTGGCACTGTCTAATCTTCAACATCCTTTCAAGATCGAGACATATACCAGCGGATACACCATCAGTGCAATATTGATGCAATATTGTAAGCCTATCTGTTATCACTCTGAAAATTTTAACCAAGTTGTTGTTAACTATCCTACGTATGATAAAGAGTTGTATGCATTAGTTCAAAGCGTAAAGAAATGGAAGCACTACTTGTTAGGGAAGAAAACAATCATACATATAGATCATCAACCCTTACAGTATCTCCAAGCACAAACCAAGCTGCAACAATCTCGACATTACAGATGGATGGGTTTTCTTCAACAATTTCATTTGGTAATCAAATATAAAAAGGGTACAAGTAACAAGGTAGTTGATATGATTTCTAGACCTCCTATTTATGCTTCTATTATTTTGAAGAATGCTTTTTTATATCATGATAGTTGTGTGGAACAATATGCCATTGATGAAGATTTTAAAGAAGTATATGAGAAGCTAACCCATGGTGCACAGGTAGAGAACTATTGTATGTAGGGAAAACTACTCTACCATCTTAGAAAGTTATGTATTCCTACAAGTGAACGAGTCCACGTAATACGAGAATCTCACACTTCTCTTGTGTCTGGGCATTTTGGGGTAGGAAAAACTATGGCTCATCTACATAGGTTTTGTTACTGGCCTCAGATGAAAGAAATTGTAACTAAATATGTAAAGGGGTATGTGATGTGTTCTACTTGTAAGCCCACTAATAGAAAATTGGGGCTATACTCACCACTTCCTATTCCATCCCATCCATGGGAAAGTATCTCCATGGATTTTGTAGGGGATCTACCAATGTCAAAAAGGGGTCATGACTATTTGTATGTTGTAGTGGATAGGTTTAGCAATATGTGTATCTTAATGCCATGTAAAAATTATATCATTGCTGAGAAGACTGCTAATATCTTCTTTCAGTATGTTTTGGTTCACTTTGGGTTACCCACATCCATTATCTCGGATCGAGATACTCGATTCCTTGGGGATTTTTGGACAAGTTTATGGAGAATGACAGACACCAAGTTGAAGAGGAGCATTGTTTTCCATCCATAGACCAACAGACAGACAGAGGTTGTTAACCAAACAATGGTACTTTTTCTTTGAGGCTACTACAGCAAGCATCCCAAGTTATGGGATGAACATATACCCTATGTACAACATTCTTACAATCGAGGCTATAGGGTGGTCAATGTCTCCTGCACCCATTTGTGCTAAAAATTCTCCTAATGCAATGGATGAAGCATCGACATGGACATTGAACTCCTTACTCCAGTCTGGAAAAACCAATATTGGCGCAGTGACCATTTTTTTCTTTAGTGTGTCGAACCTCTGCTGGCATTCTTCTGTCCATTGGAACTTATTATCTTTCTTTAATAGCTTCTCCATGGGTGTTGTTATCTGTGCATACCCCTTAATAAACTTCCTATAGTATCATGTGTTCCCTACTACAATGTGCAGCTGTCTAACTGAAGTGGGAAGAGGTAGATCAACAATGATGGAAATCTTGGAAGGATCCACCAACAATCCCTGCTTACACACAATCTGCCCTAGCAGCACTCCAAAGGGTGAAAAGAAAATACACTTTTTCAAATTCAGGGAATCCTGACATTGCCTACACTTATCTAACATCAATCTCAAACATTCAATGTGGTCTTTCATTAGGCTAAAAACAGTCCAATCGTCAAAATCTGCTTCCAAGAACTTGTCTATAAAGTCCTTAAATGCTTCAACCACCACCCTGCAAAATACGGTTGGTGCATTCTTCAATCCAAAGGGCATCACTGTGTACTAAAAAGAACCCCATTATGTCGCAAATGTGGTCTTATGTTGATCTTACTTAGCAATTCTGATCTGGTGATAACCTGAAAATCCATCTGCAAATGAGTAGACCTCCTGTCCTCCTAAGTTATCTAGAACTTCATCGGTAAAGGGTGTAGGGAATGGATCATGTAGACATGCATCGTTCAACTTCCTTAGATCTACACAAATTCTAATTTCTCATATCTTCTTATCTTGGACCACCATAGGGATAATCCATTCAGATTCTTCAACAGGTTCTATGATTCTTGCTTCCAACATTCTATCTAATTCAATCCTAACTTTCTGCTTATATTTAGGATTCAGTCTGTAAGGTCTCTACTTGATAGGTCTTGCATCTGATCTCAATGGGATCTTCATTTCTCCCATGGGCTCTTTAATGCCCTTCATGTCTGAGAACTTGGTTGGAAACAAGTCATGATATTCATGCAATAGCTCTGTGATCTTGTTGATAGTAGCATCATCCCAATAGTCTCCCACATTTGCTAGTTTAGGTGTTTTCTCTATTCCAATATTAACTTTCTTAATTTTAATGGGTTTTCCAACAAAAGGTAGTTCAATCCTCGGTCCTTCTATGTCTCTGTGACCTTCAGTTTCTACAATGTTTACATCTCTAGGGTCATCATCCTCATCAGCATTGATGTTATAACATTCTTGTAACTGTTGAAGAGGCATAGTACATTCATCTTCTTCTTGTTCAAAAGGGAGGTTAGGTGCCTCCTCAAAGACCTTTTGTCTCATAGTTTGTAAAGCCTGATCTACTGTAGGGTACTAACTCTCAAATAAAAACATAGCTATAAAGTTTTGAGTCATTCCATACCAGTATGTAGTGATGAGGTGCAGTTTTTCTTGAAGATACTAGTTGATAGGCATAGTATCCAAGGTGTTAATGGACTTATGCACCCATTGCTCTTTAGGAGTGTTTCTCCAGGCCTCCTCACAACTTCGCATGTGGTCCTTAGGACAACTCTGGCATGTGTAATGAACTTTGCATCCTTCTGCTTGGTCTGAAAATCACATTGTCAATAGGGTGTGACATTGTGTCCACTCCGCGATGTTCCTCTTATGTGCTTCCCACCATCTAGCTGGTGTGGATTTCAATGCCTCATCCAATGCCAACATCCTCTATTGTAGTGGTATAATTTTCTCAAATTCAGCTAGAAATGTCTCTAAATGATTTAAACCATCAATTGTTGGAAGATTACTTACTTTTGTGCCAATCTAGTGAACTTATCTGGTCAATCTAGCACATCTCCTTGAGGAGACTTCATACATCCTATTCTACCAGTTTTCTAATGCCTCTTTTGAATCTGATGAACATTCACTTTCACTTCGCCATCTAAGATTTCTATCTTCTGTAGGATTAATGTAATCATGTTGTCTTGTTGTCATCTTGTAGATGTTCTCTAACTCATATGCACGATCTTCTTCCCTGATAGGTTTTGTTTACCTATGACCTTCATCTGGGTCCAAAGGTGCAATGAATTTAAGGCCATTACCCTCAAAGGTCATTCTTCTCTTCTTTAGGTCAACAACAGTCGAACTGTTGAAATCCCAATCAATTCCTAACAGCGCATGATAGGGACAGTTGTCATCAACAATTTCAATCACTTTGAAATCTGCAAATGTCCTTATCCCATCAATGTCTACAGGAACATGCTCTAGTATTCCAAAGGGGCTCACTGCCTGCTGATTAGCCATCCTGAGCTTGATAGGAGAATAAATCAGTCTAGTTTTTCCCATCAGTGCGCAAGTCTACTTCGTCATAACATTTACTTCTAATCCCAAGTCTAGAACCACATAGTCCACATCATAATCTCTAATCTAAGAACTAAGGTGTAATTCCTTGTTTGTTCTCCTTTTCCTTGATACTTGATGTACTACTTTATTCAGTAGAGGATCTACCCTTCCTATCTCATATTGTCTTATCAAGTATTGTAGCTCTTGTACAGCTCTTTCATCCTTAATCAAATTAATGCAAGTACATAAGAATTCCATAAGCTTGCTTAACTCTTTTCCTTGCCTAGCAGACTGGTCAAATGCCAGAGGCATTCCACATTCCCTTACTTCTAGTTGTGCCTTAGATGAAGAAGATGGTTCTTCTACAAATTCTTTCGTTGCTTCTTCAAAAGTATGTCTCTCCCTCCTTGTATCAAACAAATGTGCCTTCTCTACATCTCTTCTGATCCTTGATCCTTCTGCAGTCTTTCCTGGAGTCATTATGTCTTCTTCTGTAACAATGCCTCCTCTAATAATAAAAATGACTCTGGGCTCTTCACCGTGAGGTTCTGCTGATAGTAGTTGTACTTGTTGGTTTCCTCCTCTCCTCTCTTGGAGTTTGGCCAGAAATACTGGACAATCCTCGATGACATGATAAAACAAGTTACAATAGTTGCAAGTGGTACAATGGTTATGACAATCCCTTGCCAAATGTCTTGGTTGTGTGAAGTTATAACATATAATCTGACCTCTACCTCTACCCATACCTCCTCCTCATTCTCTTCCTCTAAATCCACCACGGGGATTGAAGTTTCCTCTTCCTGGGGAGTTGAACTGCGCATTATTTCCTTCTCGTTGTGTTTCTCCTTGAATTCTATATGTATTCCTTGATCTTTCATGAATGAGTTCATAAGACCTACAATCCTTCTCATCATGTCCCACAGACTTACAAAATGTGCAGTAAATATTGGTAGGTGTATGGACATATTTTTTCATATAATGACATTCACCATGGCAATGTCTAGTTCTACATACCTCGCACCAGGGTACAGTACTCTACTTCAAAGGACTTGGTGCTCCAGAGGCCAAGTATTCATGGAATAGGGGACAATGCTCCTTATCACGGCCCTATGATTTACATCTGATACACCAGATATCTTCTCTTTTCTCCTTTCCTTTATCTTTATTCATATCTTCGACCTGTAAAGATAAACTGGTTAACTGATTAAAGATTTGACTCATACCTGGACTGGATTCTCCTATAGGGGTTGCTTCTAATTTCATGGAAATCTCCAAAGCTTTAGCCTGTGAAGCGATTTTATGTTGCATCAGAGGAACTCTGATATGTGGCAAGAGGGCAACAATGAACCATTATTTATTCTGTTCATCTGGAGTCTTAAAAGTCAAGTGGCCTGTGAGGGTCTTAAACCTCTGATCAAACTCCCAAACAGGTTCAGTGACCTTCTACTTGATGTATTTCAGCTCTGTAATACATTGTGACTCTGACTTAGGTTTCTTGAATTTTGTGCTCAATGCAGTCTTAATGTCGTTCAATGGTTTAGGTTGTGCATTAGTTGTAGAAAACTTCATGTACCAGATCAGTGCACGATCCCTCAAGGTGGTACTGAACTGAGCTCTCTTAACAGTTTCGTCGATGACTTGCTTAATGCTCCAAACAACTTCACATAGGAACCAGTACTAGTCAGGATCTTCAAATCCATCTCTTATGAATATGGGTAACCTCATCTCATCTGCCATATATCTTCCTTGGTTTCTTGACTAAGTATGTACTAAACTGCTTTTAATAGTACTCTGATTTCTCTAACTACTCTGATTACTCTGGTTACTTAATGCTTCTAAAACAACAGGAGGAGTGATATTACTTACTTCAACAGTAGGCGTAGTGCCTGAAGTTTCTAGTTCTCCTCGACGAGGTTCTTCAGATTCTACTTCCTATGTTCTTGCAGACTCTGAATATTCTTCGTCTGTTAGATCTACTTCTTCTCCACTATAGAATCCCTCGTCTCCGTAGTTTTTCTTAAATAGGTTCGCGAGAGGAACCTCTATGAAAAGTCTCCCACTATGTGTGTGTCCAGCCTCTGTGTCATTGTCGTTGTCTGAATTCTTGAACATTAGCTTTACTGTATCCTCGGGATATTCTTCTCATGCAATAGCATCTTAATCCTCAGCTTCAAGAAGTGTAGGAACTTCCCTTTAGGTCCATTAAAGAAGTACCTCTCTGCTTGACTATACGATTTGACTATGTCAATGGAAAAATTAGTAATGTACCCTCCAATAGTGTTATCAAACTAGAGATCCACTACTCTAGACACAGCGTTATCAACTCTCTTGACCTTCTTGATCAGCGTCCTTGTCCAAACCACAGGTGGTATAGATCTAATCTCAAACTGGGTATCTTCTAGTCCGGCTAACCACTTGTATAATTCTTTGTGAATTCCTCTGAAGAAAATCTTGTGTATGTCATTGAAGATGTACCTTCCCAACCAATCTTTTGTACTAATGATATGGCTCTTGTTCTGGGCTTCAACGAAGTCCTTCTCTTATGATTCTATCCACTTTTGAATTTCTGTCTTCGATGGAAACCACCTTGACATTCCCTCAAGTAGATCTCGTTCCCTACAACAAAACCATTTGTTGGCACAGGGGCAGACCCAGGGTTCAACTCTAATAGCGCACCAACAAGACCTAACTATTGGCCCTTTCGGCAACACCTGCGAAGCAGATGCAGTCTCACCCGAAGTAGAAATAGGGGGTTGCAGGAAACAGGTGCCTACAACCAGAGGAAATGCAAAGTGGGTCCAGGTCAACTACATGCAACAATCTAGTTATTCTTTATCTCGCTTAATCCTACTTCACAATTTATATCTCTCATCTAACACAATAATGAAATAACAGTATATCAAATGGAAAATAACACAACATCAATCACAAAGAACAACAAGATATACATGGTTCACCCTCTCCCTAGGGTTACATCCACATAATTGTGTTTCTTGATATATTAAATGTAAATATACAGTTCTATATGCGCACTTAGCTTGCATATTTCTCTCTCTTTCTCTCTCCCTCTTCCCTCCTTGTGCACCCAGCTACAGGGTTGATATTCGCACCCAGTTGAAGATATTACAATACATTCTCGATACTTCTCTCAAAAATAGTAATCAACAATGAACAATCACAACCATAGTATCAACGAACCAACCTAGAACTAACCCTCCCAGGTCTTCTAGACATGTATTTATACATTACATAGAAAAGTCTAGGTGTCAAAACCCTAGATCCAAAACCTTAGGCACCAAAACCCTAGGTCAACTTGACCTGTTCTTTAAGGGATTCACCAGCCTATCCTTCCTCCTTTTCCACGTGGTGCTCCAAAGCACTCATTGATATCTTTTTTTGCTTGTTGAGTTGTCCACGATCCCTTTTCTTTGTTACTTTGTCTTCCTCGGTCTTGTCTTTCAACAGATGGCTTTTCTTCCTTAATCTTAGCTTCCTTCTATAACCAAGGGCCAACAGATCATGGTTGCAGAACAGGATGCATGGAAAACTACCTTTAAAACCAAACAAGGATTGTTTGAGTGGTTAGTTATGTTGGTTGGGCTTTGTAATGCTCCGACAACCTTCACGTGTGTGATGAATGATGTATTTAGGCCATTTCTAGATGATTTTGTGATTGTATATTTAGATGACATTCTTATATTTAGTGGGACTTGGGATGAACATGTAAGGCATGTAAAGAAAGTATTGGATACTTTGCAAAGG
>ML784605.1:37944-59046 GCA_009831015.1 Picea engelmannii
AACCTTCTTAGTTTCTAGGTTCCAAAGCTTAAAACATTTGAGACCATCTTGTTGGAGTTACTTCACACACACCTAGGATTTATTTTTCCTAAGATTTTTCCTTGTTTATTAGTCATAATTAGTCATTATACAGTCTCCTATATTTTAGGGGAGAATATTCTCTTTCAGGTGACACTTCATCTTGACTAGTTGAGTTGAGTTTAGATGTTGCATTGGTTTTGTCACCATGCAACATTGGGATCATCACCATGCTAATTCTACCTTGCCTTGGTATCATCACCATATTGACGCAATACCCTTGATTCCCTGAGTTAACTCCTCACTAATCTTTGTTCAGTCAGTTAACTGAAGACTAGTTGACTAGTTAACTCAACTATTTGGTAGTTCACTCCTGTAACTGCTTGAGAGACTAGACTAGGTGGCAGTTCACTCTCGTAACTGCCTGAGAGACTAGACTAGGTGGCAATTCACTCCCATAATTGCCTGAGAGACTATACTAGGTGGCAATTCACTCCCGTAACTGTTGGTGTGTGTCTAGATCACTCTAGACCACCACTATGGCACATTGGTTCTCCTCCAATGCGCACTCATTGAGTTATACAGAGTATATCATGTGTAAATTATTCATTATTCATAACGGTTAATGAGAATTATTTCATTCTTTCTCTCCTTCTTCTTCTTTCTCCAATTCTCTCTGCAAATGTGTGTATCATTGTTTAGCTATATCTATTATGTGTAGGTTCAACACATTAACATTGTATCAGAGCCGACGGTTTGCTAAGCAAAAGCTACACCAAAAAAAATTGCAGTTACAAAAGATTAAAGACAACGAAAAGATGGATTTCCAAAAAGAATTCATTCTTACACCTTACAACTATTTTGCATGGAAGGAGAAAATAGCCATACATCTCTGTACCAGAGGGTTGTACAGGTTAACCTTGAATACAAATACAGAACCAACATCAGTCATAAAAAAAACCAAGTACTTAAATCGCATGGATGAGGCACTCGGAATAATTTGCAGTCTTATTTCTCCTTATCTCCTTTTTCACATATCTTCTTGTAAGACTCCCAATGAAGCCTGGACCAGATTGGAAGGGTTCTTTGGAAAAAAGGATGAGATGAGGGGACACATGCTGGAGGTGGAGCTGCTCACATTGGATCCAAATAGCTTCGAAAATATCCAAGATTTCTTTACAAAATTCAAGGATTTATTGTTGCAACTCAAAGATTGTTGGGTTGATAAATCGAAGGAGGAGAAACAAATGGTTCTCACCATTCTCTCCAAGTTTGGTCCTTAATTCTCTGTATTCGTATCCACATTCCATTCTGTCAGATTCGCCTCTGGAGCCACCTGGAAGATGCCTTCTCTTGAGGACTTTATCGAATCCTTGACACAAGAGAAAACCAAGCTCATCAACATGGGCACAATCAAAGGCCCAAGGGTGCACGCACTCACTGTGCATGATGGCAGCCACAAATATCAGAAATCTAAAGATAAATATAAACAGAAATCTCATGCACATCCAAAGAAGGAAGGGTACACAAAACCCTTCACTGATGCCTCCTGATCCAAAGGGGAAAAGGGGAGAAATGCACGTATTGTCACAAAGGATTCCATTCGGAATCCGCATGCATGAAAAAACAAATAGATTTTATGCCTCAAATACTTCAGTAAAACAACCTTGGAGATCGCATCCCCAAGGGTGCCAAGAAGAAGAAGCCAAAAGAATTGAATTCCAAGAAAGGTAATTCTATCCATGCCTTGATTTCCATCAAATCCTCTCTCGATGCTTGGATCGTTGATTCAGGAGCATCACATCATATGGTTGCATCAAAAGCAGTATATTCTTCTTTGGATTCATGCAAAGGTCCTCCTATTCTGATGGGGAACAACTCTTCTGTCGAAGTCACCAGAAAAGGAAGGATTGAACTCACCAACGGAAGCTTCGAGAATGTGTTGCATGTTCCCAAGCTTTTTGTAAACCTTCTCTTTGTGTATCAAATGACGAATTACGGCACCAGAAATAAAGTCATATTCACACCAAATTACGTGGACATCTATGACATGCAAACCAACTCCAGGGTTGCTACCGGTGAGGTAAATCATCAATCTAGATTGTATACATTTTTTGAATTCACTGAACCTGGTTCTGCTTTACTGCTTCCTCATGCCGATGAAGTAGTATGATATGGCACGAAAGGTTTGGACATTTGAATTTCAGATACATGCAATAGCTTAGCAAGCACAAATTGGTTGATGGTCTATTAGACATCCATTTCTACAAGGGAGTGTGTGAGGGATGTGTTCTCGGGAAACACCCTCAAGAGAAATTCGATAAGGGAAAGTCTCAGAGAGCTTCTGCACCTTTAGATCTGATCAACAGTTACCTTATGGGTCCTTTTCCGCATCCATCGATCGGAAAAGTGAGGTTAGTTCTCATTTTTGTTGATGATTTCTCACGTTTTACATGGATCTACTTTCTCAGGCAAAAATCTGAGGTCTTTCAACACCTCAAAGATTTCAAAGCCTTGGTTGAGACACAGTCTGGAAAGAAGATAAAAGTCCTCCGAACTGATGATGGGGGAGAGTATGTAAATCATGAGATCCATAATCTTTGCCATGAGGCAGGGATTCAGTTGCAGCACATAGTTCCCTATACTCCGCAGCAAAACGGAGTTGTTGAGCAGAAAAACAAATCTATAAAGGAGATGGCATATTGCATGTTGCATTCAAAGTCACTACCACAAAGACTATGGGTCGTGTTATCACTCCAGGAAACTTTCCTAGGCTGTATTTCAGAGATGCCTGGTAACTTAACTTTTTTTGTAATTATTTTCTCAATAATGGGTGTGGGATTGGATCAAGATGAATATCTAAATCACTGAATTGGATCTTCAAGACAGTGTAGTTATATTCACACAGTACAAGGCCTTCAAGATCTATTATCGGATAGGTTTGTAGATCAAATAGATAAGAAACCAATCAATTAACCAGAACATACATAAACCATATATATGATGGGTCAACAAACTAGCAATGGATGCTTATGATTCTTGTTTAATAATCAAAGGTAAGATGACAATCACCATAGGAAATTTAAACAGAGACAAAGAAATGATTTCAACTCATAGGCATAGAATAGAAATGAAAAGAGAGTCTGACAATAACAATGAAAGAAGCTTGCAGGCTGAATATAGTAAAAAAAATGTCTTAATCGCAATAACAGTAGAGTGTAGAACTCAAAGTCGAACCCTGTGTTCATCAAAATTTCTTGGCTTTATAGCCTTTACAAACAGTTTCAAGATCCTAGGATACTGGATCGAATTTTGCCTAAAATAGAAAGTCAATGACTGGCCCAAGAAAATAGGCAAAGATCCTATAAAATAGGTCAATTCCTATCCTTGGATGATCTTTATGTCCTTCATATTCTTTGACAGGTTTAGTGAGCCTTCCGAGGCTGCTGGATTTTTATGTGATATGAGAGAAGTCGAAAATGACACCTGCTGACAATCAAACAGCTTTTATCCCTGAAAATAGCTAACCAATTTTGACCTTTCCACCTTGTAGAGCATCTCCAAAATCAAAACAGACTCTTAATAAGGATGTCATTAATTATTGTCTATCGATTGGAACTATTCCTGAGGCTTTTGGATGAGGAAAGCCTGGATCTGTGCGAAAATACTAACGTTTTGCCCTGTCAGTGCTTTTGGTAGTTAGAATAGACAAAATCTAGACCAATTATCTACCGAAATCTTTTCTTCCGATGGCTAATGAACAATCGAAATGTTCTCCTAAGCCACCGAAATTTTTGTCTTAGTGAAATTATCAAAATTTCAAAAATACCTTTTGTCTTAGCTCTGAAACGCCTTAGAGCTGATCTTCTTAGGCTTTTGCACCTTGCTCAACTTCTAGAAAGCCTGTAGGACGGTTGGTTGCCTCTGGATCATTACACTGAACTACTACCTCTGCTAGGGTTTCAAGAGTAGCATGTGTTTGAGACTGGTGTTTTGAAGACATAGCTTTCAACCTTAAATCTCTGACCTTTTTCTTCAAACCCTAAGCTACTCTCCATAAGCTGTTGTAATCTTTTACAATCTTCTCCTTCTTTTTCTTTTCCTTTATGCTTTCATGTGCTAATCTTTCCAAGGCTGAGTTGCTTTCTGCAAAATTCTTCGACAGGGTTTCATATCTGGTTTTAATTACCCTTTCTAGTACTTCTTGTTGAGCTAACTTCTTCTTAAGCTTCTTGATTTCCTTTAATTTACTCTGCTTCACTCTTTTGCTAGATGAGGCATCTGCAACTTGTGGTTCTTGTTCTTCTTGAGGTGTAGGTGATGGAAGGTATTCATACCTTGTTGTGAATACATCTACATAAACTGAATTTTCATGCCCTGTGGTAATTGAATCTTCGTGCCCTGTTTCAATCTGGTCTTCTTCATCTTCCGAGTTTGTGTAAGGAAGATTAAGAATGCTCTTGTTCACTGGGAGTTCTTTGGCCTTATTTGTTTCACTGTTGAAGTTTAGTTTCTTCTTAGTTCTATTAATCTTAGAAGAAGGAGAGGGTTGATTAACTAGAACTGGAGAGATAGCTCTCCTCCTCCTCTTTCCACTTCTGAAAGTAGAAGACTTCTTGGAATGAGGACTCTTTTTTCCCTCTGGCTATATATCAGTCTGAAAATTATTCCAGAACAAGAAGTAATTCCACTCTTTGCTTCTTCTCTGCAACAGCTCACAAACCAAGAGTTTAATTAGACCATGGTGGGATAGTCTACCTGCAACTTTATTGGGCTTGGCCTTGACCTGATGGGCCATCTTAGATAAGCTTCTGTGGAGAAAATAGGGAAGATTGAGTGGGTTTCTACCAGTAAAATGATTCATGAGTTTGAAATGGTAAATCATCACCCTATTATATCTGCCTTCACAAGTTATATAGACCATAATGGCTTTTAGTAACTGTTGCCATTTCTCTTCAAGGAAAGACACAGGAATGTCTTTCTTCCATATCAAATCCTTCTATTCTAGTTTCAAGTAAGACATGAATTCAACATTCTTTGTGACAGTGGTTTTGAACCATTTTTCTCTAGTCCTAGGAAGCTCTATCACCTTGGCTATGAGGGCTTCATCAACCTTGAATTCATCTCGATCGATGACTGCTTGCCTTCCATCGAACGTCAGGGAAAAGGATTTTGTCACCTGCTGGTGAGAACTCTGTAATTTTTTACAAAAATTATAGCAACCTGCGTCCCTGAAAAGTTGTCATACCTCCGGGTGCGATTCCAAGTAACTGATATTCTCAATCTCTCTCCTCGGAGTTGATCCTCCTTTCTTCATTTGTCGCAATGCTCATGTATGTCTGCAATTGGAAAATCGGATTTTGTGGGAAAGTTACACAGCGTAGACTTAGGGAGATTTGGCTCGGCTGTGACAGGGATGAGAAAAATGAGGGGAGCATTAGATCGTGGCGTTGATTACAAGGGATGTGAAAGAGAAACTTGTGATTTGAAACAATCATGGTTGATGACTGTAATGATGGAAAGTACGTAACCATGTGTTTTGATGCAATAGTGATCCGAAAAGATTCGCTACATCATGTAGATATCATCTCCCAATCTTAAACGGTTTCTTCTCTTGTCTTTTCATCGGATAATTGCAATTATAAAACTTCAACCTGACGGTTTAAGCGTGTGAAAGGACGTGTTTACTCCTCCCCTGCTCCTGCGATTTTGGTGGCTAAAATAGCCCTGAATTTCTTTGTTTAAGTTGTCGAAAGCTAAGGCTTTCGGTGGCTAATGAACAATCAAAATGTTAGCCTAAGCCACTGAAACCTGTGATTTGAATTAGATCAAATAAAAACTAAACAAATGTTTATTCTAACTTTATTACATGCATAAATCTCTCAAAAATGAGCTTTAAAAATTTTTAAAATGTATTTTTTAAAAGACATCCTATCATCTAAAATGAAATAACTCGATTGATTTATTTGAGGAGATAACACTAGCTCCTATTGGGGATGAAGCCTCCCTGTGAGGTTTCAAGAACCACAGAACCAATGCCTTTCCTGTAAGACAAAAAATTCAAACCTATCTACTAGTGCTTCCATTGTGCATGGAGTTATTTTGCAAAAACAAAAACTGAAAATAAAATTTACAATGGCAAGGCTTTGAAGCCTTAGATAAAATAGAGTTTCAGAAAATGCCCATTGATTGGGCCACCAAACATTTCTTCACCTTCCAGACTTTGCAGAATGAAGGTGTTGTTGTGTTGTACTTGATTTATCATGAAAGGACCGGTCCCCAAAGAGTCAAACTTGTCGTGCTTGCCTTTATCTTGTCTGAGATCATCCCATTTCAGAACCCAGTCACCAACCTGAAAGTTTTCCACCTTTTATTTTCTGTCAAAAGTATCCTTGATCCTCTTTTGATGAGCTTCTGATTTATCCACCAGCTGTTCTCTGACTTGTTGCAGTTCTACCAAGTCAATAATTCTTCTCACCATTTCATTTGATTCAGTTTTTTCTTCCTAAAAGAACTTAGCCACTGGCAAAACTAGTTGAATGGGGAAAATGGCATATGTGCCATAAACCAGTTTGAAAGGAGAAGTTCCTATAGATTTCTTGATAGTCACTTTGTCGGCCCAAAGAGAAAACTTTAGTTTAGAATCCCAGCTCCTTTGATTCTCCTCCAACAGCTTTCTGATGATTCTGACTAGACTCTTATTGGATGACTCGACAAAGCCATTGCCTTGAGGGTAGTAGGAATTAGAGTGTACCAATTGAATGCCCATTGACTTACACATGTCAACCAATGCATCAGCTTTGAATTCTGTTGCATTATATGTCACTAGCCTTTTTGGGTAACCAAATCTGATCAGAATGTTTTCATAGAGAAACTTCATGATGACATGATGAGTGGCAATTCTAGTGGGGATTGCCTCTATCCACTTGGTAAAATAGTCAGTGGCTACCAGGATCCACTTATGCTGACCACTAGATGAAGGATTAATCTCACCTATGAAATCTAAGCCCCGTTGTTGAAAAGGACCATTCACTATAATATGTCTCAGAGGTAGAGATTTTAGTTGTTGCTTCCCTGTGAATCTTTGGCACTTATCACAAGATTTCACAAAGGTGCACACATCTGAAAAAAGAAAAGGCCAATAATACCCAGCCCTTAGGATTTTATGAGTTATGGTCTTCCAGTAATGATGGCCTCCACAAATACTCAAATGAAACCGATGCATGAATTCAGCTGACTCATCTTTGTCTAAACATCTCAGTAGTAAACTAGAAGGATCTTTCCAATACAAAAGATTATCATTAATGCATAATTTAATTTCTCTCAGCTTAAGGGCTCGGGCTTGAGTCATGCTAAGTTCAGGAGAAACCTCCAACTTCTGTAAAAAATGAACAATACCTGAATACCACTCACATGAAGACAAATTCTCGACCACCTATTGGTTTTCATGTTGCTCTTCCACTGCTACCCCTGTCTGCAAACTTGGTGAACTTTCCCCAATGAAATTTATGTCTAAAAGATCACATTTCTCTTTTGTCATGAGCTTGTTAAGGCCTTGGCCTTTTACCATCTTGGTGGGCTTCACTTCTATGTCAAACTCAATCAGCTTAGTGATCAATTTAGCTCTCTTTCCATCAATATCAGGTTGGGTCAAGACATCCTTCAAAGAGGCTGAAGGAACATAGGAAACAACCTTTGCATGGAGGATATAAATTCTGAAATCTTTTAATGACTTAATGAGAGCGTAGGCTTGTTTTTCTATAGGATCATACCTTAGTTCAGCATCCCTGAGTGATTTGTTGAAGAAATCCACCGAGTGATCAAGACCTTCATCATCTTTTTGTAACAAGACTATTGCCACTATGTCATAGGAAGCAAAAGAGAAAATATAGAAAGTATCGGTGTAATCCAAACTGATTAGAGTAGGAGATTCCATGATATCTTGTTTGATATCATGAAATGAACTTCTTGCATTGTCTCTCCATTTTATCTTAGATCCCTTTTTTAGCATGGAGGTTATATGTTTCACTAATTCAACGAAATTAGGAATAAACCTTCTGACAAAATTGATCTTACCAAGTAGGGATTGGATATCCTTCTTTGACCTTGGTATGGACAACTTCTGAATTTCTTCCACCCGAGTTGGGTCAATTTTCACTCCCTCTACTGAAACAATGTGGCCTAGGAGCTTACCCTTCTTGAGAGCAAATTGAGACTTTTTTGGGATCACTGAAATCCCGAACTGTCTGCATTTCAAAAATACTTTTTTCAGATGCTTCAGATGCTCTTCATGACTGTTGGAATAAACTGTGATATCATCGAGATAGATGAGGACAAACTTGTCCTTCTCTCCCACAAAATCTATGTCCATGGCCCTCTGAAAAGTGGCCCTGGCATTCATTAGTCCGAATGGCATCTTGGTGTACATGAAGGTACCCCAAGGAGTAGTAAAGGCAGTTTTTTCTTGGTCATCGTGGTGTACAGAAACATGGTTATAGCCTGAGAAGTCATCTAGGAAAGACATGACACTGTCTCCTGAAATTATTTGCAGCAAGTGTTCCATATTGGGTAGGGGATAGTTGTCTTTCTTGGATCATTTATTTAGGTTTCTAAAATAAATGCATAACCTGATCTCACCATTTTTCTTTCTCAATATTACTAGGTTTGCAATCCATTTAGAGTATCTCAGTGGAATTATGATTTTGGCATCGAGGATCTTTTTTATTTCTTTTTCAATTACAGGAAATAGGAGAGGGTTGATAGGTCTCAGCTTCTGTTTGAAGGGGATGGTGTCTTTCTCAAGGGGAATCTTATGTTGAATGACATAAGGATTATAGGTTTTCAGATCACTATATTTCCAGGCAAAAACATCAGCGAATTCCTTCATAATGCTACAATATTCTGACCTCTGATTAGCAGTTAACTCAGTGGACAGATTTATAAATTTAGGATGACTCTGGCTTCCTATATTGTGCTTATGGACAGCAGGATCCTTCTCCTTCTTATCAGGTTTGTAGGGGACATCGTTTTGGTCAAAAAGCTTCTCAAGAGGCACCAAACCCCGAGGTATATAATTGTTAGGCAGCTGAACGATATCATGTTGACCCATTTTTCTCTTCAGCGTAGGATTTTTGGATTCCTCTACATTTTTATTTTCCTGGTCAATATGCATATCAGAAAATTCATCTACAAACTGGAGAAATATACTAAGCTCATCATCATCTTCAAAGACTTTCCAATATTTGATATTGTTAGGCAGGGATGGTCTTTATTTGACTTGGATTTCATAATTCAGTCTAGGAGGCATGGGAGGAATGAACATACTTGCCGAGACAGCAAGGGAATCAGCTAGGTGATTCATATCTCTGAGTATATAAGAAATATCAAAAATGGAAAAAGAGTCCCTGAATTTCCATACCTCATCCCTGTAAGCTTTCAACCTAACATGTTTTTCTTGGAAAGTACTGTTCACTTGTTGTATAATGAGATCTGCATCTCCAAACACCTTTAGACCTTTGAGTCCCATCTCCTTGGCAGAATTTAAACCCAACAGCAAAGCCTCATACTCTGCTATATTGTTAGTAGTCTTAAATCAAGTTTAAAAGACAAATGAATAGCCTCCTTTGAAGGAGAAATCAAAACTACACCTTCACCTGTTGAGTCTTTGGTACTGGCACCATCAAAGAACATGCTCCAGATGGGAGTACTCTCTCCATCAAACTGTTGATAAGTAGGCTTTGTGAGCTACAAAGGAGGTGGTTGAGAATCATCTATTTGCAGAATGAATGCCCCAAAGTCTGTGTCCAATGCATAGATGGGATGGTTTACAGAATTCTTCTCATCACTAATGATGTAGGCAATATGATTTTCTCTGTAAAGTCTCTTTACCTCTCCTCCAAACACTGGGACTGTAGCATAAGAAATATCCATCTGCAGGGTACCACCTATCCTTTTGCTCCATGAACATGACAACAGGAGGCCGAACTTGGGTGGAATATCAGCCACTACAACATCCATTACCATGCTTCTCATTGGCAACTGGGCAAGGTTTATGACAACATCTTTTATGAGTCCAAGGAATATGACTTTCCTAGAGTCGAAAGAGAAGAGATCATGGTAAGGTTTTGTGATGTCAAGCCCAAGCTCATCCATCACTTCTTTAGGGATAAGATTGTGTGACGCTCCCGAGTCAAGCAAGCAATTGTGAAGGATCTCGTCATGGATATTCAGGGATATGTAGAAGGGTGGACAAGAATCATCTTGGTCCTCTACCATAGGTCCTATAGTCATTGTGGGCTTGTCATCTTGAAGGTTTACATAATCAGCAGCTGGGGGAGTCTTTGGTTGAAGGACTTCAGGATAGCAGACTTGAATATGTCATTCTTCATAAGTTCATTCAATGGCATAGGTATTTTTACCTTCTAAATTTCTGATTCGAAATTAAATGAATATGATATTTTGTCGGAAGGTTTTACCTCGTTAGAAGGAGCTCTGAGGGACACTTGTTCTTTATCTTGGGGATAAAATTGCTTCTGTTGTTGTTTTGCAGGAGTGGAGATCTGCTTTGTAGGAGCAGCAGGTTGCTTGGCAGCAGCATCTTTTTTTTTTCGGGGGCAGCAAGCAATGGCTTTGGAGCAGCAGTCTTAGATCTTAAATGATAACTTGGTTGATCATCTGTCTGATAAAGATATTCTTCAATGCTTGCCTCATTAATCTACTCATTCATGAGGGCCTCTTCATTATTTTTTTGTGTCAAGTAGGAGGAATAAGCATCATCCCCAAAGCAATTTATGTCATCTTCTTCTTCAACTTCACCATGAGATAGCTCCTAATCTTCTTCTAGCATGGCATTTTGGAAAGGGGCCCTGATCCTTTGGTCTTCAGCTGCATTCTTGTCTCTCTGAAGGATCTGGACCTGCTGGTTGTTCCTTCTGTAAGGGAATGCATTGGGATTCCTGGGAGCATAGGTATTAGGCTCTTTACTTCTTGCTGGTTGTTGACTCTGAATTTTTAGCTTTGACATCTCTGAGGTCAAGTTGTCCAACATCTTGGCCATCTTTTCTATTTTGGTATTTGAAGAAGAAGGAGGATCAGCAGATGACTTCTTTCTCTCAAACTTTCCTTTAAGTTTATGGGATGCCACAATGTTAGATTCAACCTCAAGAACGGCATCTTGCATTAAGGCGAGTGTGGTTGACCTTCTTTCTCTTAGGATTAAGTAGAATTTTGGATCAAAGGTAGAAGAGTAAGTAATCTTTGTTGATGCATCGGTTGGCTTGATCTCTGCAGGGATCTTGCAAAACATCTTATTGAATCTTTTGGTGAAGTCTGAGACAAATTCCCCATTTTCTCTTCTTAGATTTCCAAATTCAGTAATATAATACAAGAGGTCTCTTCTTTCTCCCCCAATGTTTCAAAAACACTTCATCTAATTGCTCAATGTCTGCCACTAAATTAGTTGGCAGTTCCTTGAACCACTTCCTAGCTTGACCATCCAAGCTCTGCACAAAAATTCTAGTCCCAACATCTTCCTCTGAAATGTTAATGTTCTCAGCATAGGCATAGAAAGCCTCTATATGTTCTTCAGTAGTATAATCTCCAGATCCAATAAACTTGGGCATATATTTCTGATAATCTCCTGTTGGCATGGTTGATAAGGGATTGGGCAAAACAAGAGGAGCATACCTATTGGCTAAGATCTGTTCCATTTTTTTCAAAGGGATAGCCATGGCAATCTTGGGGGTTGATGCAGAGGAAGAAGTTTATGTAGATGACGGTTGAGATCGGACAGGTGGGATTATGGACAATGGTGATCTTACTTCACTGAGGAATGAAGTGGAAGCACTGGTAGGATGACTACCCTGGAATGTGGTTTATGGATAAGGTGGGAAATAAGAATCTCTGTAAAATTGGTCGAGCAGCAAGGCCAAGTTTTCTTCACCCTTAGAGGAAAGATCTTGTAAAATATCTTTAAGAAAGGGAAAACTAGTATGAGTATGGAAAAAACTTTCTACATGATCAGTTTGGAAGAATTCAAGGAAGAGTAAGAGTCTTCTTCTTGGATAGATTCTTCTCCTAAGTTGGATATATTAATATGCTCAGAAATAGGATCTATAACATCAAAAGAAATTGAAGGCTCATCACCCTTCAAGCTTTCTGACAAAATTACAACTTTTTGATAACTAAAAGTTTCAACAGAAGTGGATTCAACAAGAGGTTCTCTAGAAACAAATGAAGAAGTGTTTCTTGAAATACCTAGTCTAGATGCTCTTGCAAATCTGTAAGTTTGTCTTTGCAATGATTTTCCACTTCTGATGATCTTCTCAGGGTCTGAAACTGGTGTTGTCAGTGGCCTTTCTTGGTTTGTTGTGGTATGAGCCCTTCTCGGAGCCACTTCATTCCAATGGAGTCGCCAGATAGATGATTACAACCAAAAATGTGTCCAGACTTTGTCTATCATCAAAGTTGGATCTATGTTGTCTCCCAAGGAAGCTGAGTTTCAATATCTGTTCCCCGGCAACGACGCCAATTTGTTATCACTCCAGGAAACTCTCCTAGGATGTATCTCAGAGATGCCTGGTAACTTAACTTTTTTTGTAATTATTTTCTTAATAATGGGTGTGGGATTGGATCAAGATGAATATCTAAATCACTGAATTGGATCTTCAAGATAGTCTAGTTATATTCACATAGTACAAGGCCTTCAAGAGATATTATCAGATAGGTTTGTAGATCAAATAGATAAGAAACCAATCAATTAACCAGAACATACATAAACTATATATATGATGGGTCAACAAACTAGCAATGGATGATTATGATTCTTGTTTAATCATCAAAGGTAAGATGACAGTCACCATAGGACAATTAAACAGAGACAAAGAAATGATTTCAACTCATAGGCATAGAATAGAAATGAAAAGAGAGTCTGACAATAACAATGAAAGAAGCTTGCAGGCTGAATATATTAAAGAAAATGTATTAATCACAATAACAGTAGAGTATAGAACTCAAAGTCGAACCCTGTGTTCATCAAAAGTTCTTGGCTTTAAAGCCTTTACAAACAGTTTCAAGATCCTAGGATATTGGATCGAATTTTGCCTAAAATAGAAAGTCAATGACTGGCCCAAGAAAATAGGCAAAGATCATATAAAATAGGTCAATTCCTATCCTCGGATGATCTTTATGTCCATCATATTCTTTGACAGGTGTAGTGAGCCTTCCAAGGTTGTTGGATTTTTATGTGATATGAGAGAAGTCGAAAATGACACCTACTGACAATCAAACAGCTTTTATCCCTGAAAATAGATAACCAATTTTGACATTTCCGCCTTGTAGAGCATCTTCAAAATCAAAACAAACTCTTAATAAGGATGTCATTAATTATTGTCTATCGATTGGAACTATTCATGAGGCTTTTGGATGAGGAAATCCTAGATCTGTGCAAAAATACTAACGTTATGCCCTGTCAATGCTTTCGGTAGTTAGAATAGACAAAATCTAGACCAATTAGCTACTGAAAGCTCTTCTTTCAGTGGCTAATGAACAATTGAAATGTTCGCCTAAGCCATCAAAAGTTCTATCTTAGTGAAATTATCAAAATTTCAAAAATACATTTTGTCTTAGCTCTGAAATGCCTTAGGGTTGATCTTCTGAGGCTTCTGCACCTTGCTCAACTTCTAGAAAGACTATAGCATTGTTGGTTGCCTATGCTTCATTGCACTAAACTAGTACCTCTGCTAGGGTTTCAAGAGTAGCATGTGTTTGAGACTGGTGTTTTGAAGACATAGATTTCAACCTTAAATCCTTTCTTCAAACCCTGAGCTACTCTCCATAATCTATTGTAATCTTTTACAATCTTCTCCTTCTTTTTCTTTTCCTTTATGATTTCATGTGCTAATATTTCCAAGGGTGAGTTGATTTCTACAAAATTCTTTGATGGGGTCTCATATATGGTTTTAATTACCCTTTCTACAACTTCTTGTTGAGCTAACTTCTTCTTAAGCTTCTTGATTTCCTTTAATTTACTATGCTTCACTCTTTTGCTAGATGAGGCATCTGCAACTTGTGTTTCTTGTTCTTCTTAAGGTGTAGGTGATGGAAGGTCTTCATACCTTTCTTTGAATACATCTACATAAACTGAATTTTCATGCCCTATGGTAACTGAATCTTCATGCCATGTTTCAATATAGTCTTCTTCATCTTCTGAGTCTATGTAAGGAAGATTAAGAATGCTCTTGTTCACCGGGGGTTCTTCGGCCTTATCTGTTTCACTGCTAAAGTTTAGTTTCTTCTTAGTTCTATTAAGCTTAGAAGAAGGGGAGGGTTGATTAACTAGAACTGGAGAGATAGCTCTCCTCCTCCTCTTTCCACTTCTGGGAGTAGAAGACTTCTTGGAATGAGGACTCTTTTTGCCCTCTGGCTGTATATCAGTCTGAAAATCATTCCAGAATAAGAAGTAATTCCACTCTTGTTAGGACCCTATAATGTACCTTTTTTGCTCATGCTTTTTGCTATCATTACATCATTTTCCCGCTCATATTTAATCTTACATTATCACCTTGATCTATTTTTCCAAAGGTATATAACGCTTCTTCGCTTTGCTATATGTTTAACTTGTTTTACATGTAAATTTGCATTACTTTCATACTTAGCCATTAATTAGAAATATATAGTTGCTAAAATAGTTTGAAGACTACAGTTAATATATCGTTGCTGCTTGAAGACCACGTTGTTGAAACAGTCAAACAGTACGCAAATCTCGTTGCTGAAACAGTATGTGATTTGTGATGTTGAAACAGTATTTCACATACAGCGGTAACAAGAAAAGATAATTAAAGAAGATGATACACTAGCCGCAAATGTTGTACCTCAAGCCAGCACCATTACAACCATCGTTGTTGCTTGAAGACCACGTTTCTGAAACAGTCAAACAGTACACAAATCTCGTTGTTGAAACAGTCTGTGATTTGTGATGCTAAAATAGTATTTCACATACAGTAGTAACAAGAAAAGATAATTAAAGGAGTTGTTACACTGGTCACAACAGTTGTACCTCAAGCCAGTACCATTACAACCACTGTAACATCATTTTGCTACGGAAGATCAGAATATCCTATTCCAGCATAGAAGATTAGATCAGACTAAGAATAGGATTTGTATGTACACATGTAATTTTATGCTTAATTGTATTAAGAGGATTCTCCTCTTTAAATAGGGGAGAAATTAGCATTAGAAGGGGGATTACGAAAGGCTTAGCTAGAGGGGAATTACAGAGAAGGAGTGTGTTCACTTTTGATATTGTAACTTGTCACATTGGACAGATGAATAAAAGATCATTCTGAGCATTTCTTCTTAGTTCCTTTCATTTATGGGGAATCTTGTGAGTAGGAGAGGGCCCACCTTCTTCACAAGATTCACCCATTAGTTTCTGTAGTGTGTTAAGTATTGTTTTTATTCATGCCTTGTTAAAACTCAGTTTCAACTTATTGTTGCATCATTTTCATACAATTCATTCCTAGGTAATTGTTGATCATTTTGATTAGTAATTTTGTTTGCAGAATGAGTTTATGAAAGTGTGATAGTCAGAGTCAGGTGCTGAAGATTCCTACTTTTGGGAATAGGGTCATGTTCTTTTTTACAGAATAGTTATTCTTCTTTGCAGTATGCTGAAAGGTTCCTTTTCCCTAGGTTGTTGTTTCTTAATGTAATCAGGATTCTTTTGATAATTATTTTCCTTCGAATCTTGAATTCTGCAATAGATAGATTGTTTTTACTGTAATTCAAAGTAGAACTTCAATCTGTTCAAAGCAAGGTGTGATTATTGTAAATTTTACTACAACTTTGGATTGCTTTTGAGATTGAGCATATACAGTGTGTGATTTCCTTTGAAATAAACAGATTTCCCTGGGTTGACAATTTATGTAACACTTGATTGTTTTAATTAATAAACAATTGTAGTGAGCAACATTTTGGCGTCGTTGCCGGGGAAGGCAATTATAAATTTCAAAAGCATTTATGTTTTTCTTTCAGATGTACAGATTGCATGAGAGGACATGGACCCCCCAAGGAAACTGACCCTACAGTTGGAAGGGGCAGAGGAAGGGGAGGAAGAAAGACTTTTATCGATAAGATTATATCAAAATCTAAATATTTTGTTCCTCAACGACCAAGCTCTCGAAAACTAAGGCCACAACCTTCCTTTCAAGCGAAATTTGAAACAGAGACAGTTGAGAAACCAGCAGAAAACATTGAGGATTGAGCAAGTGCAGTAGGGGAACAAACAAAAGAAACCATGGATGGGTATAATGAAGAACTGCACCATGAAGAACAGGTAGGTCTTGAAGGAGAGGTAAACGATGAAAACTCTTTTTCTACCTTAGGATTTCCTATTGGTGATATTCCTAGAGGAGTAGCTCCCATGAAGAATATTTCACTTTCAGCTTTACCTAACTTTCATGGTTTATCTTCTGAAGATCCTGATGAATTCCTTTTCAAGTTTGACATATTATGCAGAAGTTATGATTACATTTCCAATGCTCAAAAATTAAAGCTATTTCCAGCAACATTAAAGGGAAATGCATTAAGATGGTTCATGAGTCTTGGAGGTCATGTAATCAGAACATGGGATCAGATGAAATAGAAATTTCTGCACAAATATCAAGACTATTGTCGAACAAGAGAAAAAATAGAGGAACTATTCAAGATGATACAGAAAGAGGATGAAAATCTGGAGGACTTTGTGGAAAGGCTACAGTATAATCTACAAAGATCCAGTCACCCCAATGTAAGTAAAGATATTCTTAAAACAATATTATTAAAAGGAGTAAGGGATGATTGTCTAGATATGTTGAATATGCTTGGAAATGGGGACATATCTAAAGAATCATATGATGAAATTGTTAACCTTTGTAAAAGATGTTCAAGAGGAGCTGCAAGGAATAGATCAAATAGCAGGGATACCACATTTTCAAGAGTTCAAAAATCAGCCAGTGGAGGAGCAACAAGAGCCAAAATAGATAATTTACTTGAGGATTTTAAAACTAAAATGTTAAGTTCTTTTGCTTCACAAATTGACACCTTGCATATTAAAAAGAAACAAGTCGATGCAGAAGCGGCTTTGTCCATCTTTTGTTCCAAATGAAGAGAAAAGCACCCACTAAGGGAATGCCCATTGGACAAAAAGCCAATTTGCACCCTTTGTGATAAGGATCATGAAACTCAACAATGCCCTTCTTTACCAGGAATCAAAGTAGCATTACAACCAACCAATGAAGAAGCTAAAGCAGTCCATCTATTGACACAGAGAAGGTAATGGCAACCGCGGGGACAAGGTATGAATCCTAATATGCCATTTACATCTTCTAATCATTGGAATAATTACCCTTCTTTTAGTCAAGCAAATTACCCTCCCTTTAACCAAATGCAATACCCACCCTTCAATCAAATGAATTACCCACCCATGAAACAAACAAACCCTCCCTTTGTAGACCCAACAATATCGACACCTTGGCCTTCACAACAACAACCTTACCTTAAAAAATGGAATCCAAATTGTAGAGGTCAACAACCCCCGTTCCCAAATCAATTTCCTCAATTTCAATCACAATTTCAGCAACCACTCCCTTTACCATAAGGTGCTCCACCGAATAATCAAATGATGCGGCCCCAACTACCTGTATAACCTAACCCTAACCCCAATAATAAGGCTATGCAGTGTATTGATATTCAAAACCAGCCTATACTTTATGTTTTCCATGCACAATGCAATGATATTCATTTACGATCTAGGAAAATAGTAGAACCTATCATTGATGATGTTACCTCTTCTGATTCTGATAAAGAAGAAATAAAAAAGCACGATTCACCTGAAGAGGTACAACCATCCTCAAATATTGTTGCTGAAACAGCAGAACCACCATTCCCTGAGCGTTTAGCTTTGACTAAAACTCCTGAGCCACCTGCTTTCAATCTTCTAGGGGAATTACAAAATCTCTATGTCAAAATTCCACTATTATAAGCACTAAGAGATGTACCAATTTATGCCAGAACTATGCGAGACATTTGTGTTAAGAAACCCGGTAGGAAAACTAAAGATCCCCTCATAGTTCATGTCATGGGTGATTTGTCTGCACTAATGTCAGGTAAAGCTCCTCCAGTTAAATATGGTGATCCTGGCCATCCTACTGTCACAGTGCAAATTGGAAAAACAATAATTCATCGAGTTCTGGTAGACTTAAGCGCTACTATCAATATTATGACTCTTGAAACTTCACAACTGTTACAACTGAAGAATGAAATCAAAGATACCCCAACCATTCTAGAATTAGCTGACCATTCTACAATCAAACTGGAAGGAGTTATTGAAGACCTAATCATCTCAGTTGAGTCCTGGAATTATCCAGCTGACTTTGTGGTATTACAACCTAAAACAAAGTTGGGGGGTCATCCTCTAATTTTGGGTAGGCCTTGGCTAGCCACAACAGATGCCTTTATCAGCTGCAGATATGGTTTAATGACAATTTCCAATGGATATGAGACCAAACAGCTTACCCTCTACCCTCACGCTACACCCTTGATTAATAATGACAATTCCTTATGGGTGGACTATGATGATCAAACTACTCAACCTATCTTGACTATCGGACAAGCCCTAAGCCTTAAAGATGCCACTGAGGATGAAGTAATCAATAACTTTATTTGTGAACCCTCCTCTATGACTCTAGAAACACATAATCAACTAGTTGCACTTTTGGAGTCAGATACCCAGGAAAACCTTAACTCTGAATACCTACCTCAAACATCAGCTACCCTCTCTTCTAAAAGTATACCAGTAGAAATTGAACCTGGCAAAACAATGAATATAAACCCCAACTTGACAGTTGTTGAAACACAGCAATTAATGAAGTTACTTATTGAACATAAGGAAACATTCGCATGGGATTATACATATATGGAGGGAATCTCTCTTGAATTATGTACTCATTGTATCTATATCAAGGAAGATTGTCGACCGATCTGCCAATCTCAACAATGAATGAACCCTAATTTAAGAGAAATTCTTAAAGAGGAACTTCAAAAATTGCTTAATGCAGGGTTTATATATCCTATATCTGACATTGAATGGGTTTCCCCGTTGGTAATAGTCCCTAAGAAAAATGGGAAATGGAGAGTGTGTGTAGATTATAGAGCCTTAAATAAAGCCACTCAAAAAGATCACTTTCTGTTACCATTCATTGATCAATTGTTAGATAGTTTGTCAGGGAAGAAATTCGTCTCTTTCTTAGATGGTTTCAATGGGTATAACCAGATCAAAATTTCACCCCAAGACCAAGATAAGACCACTTTTACTAGCCCCTGGGGAACTTTTGCTTATAGAGTTCTCCCATTTGGACTATGTAATGCATCAGCAACCTTTCAAAGAGCAGTTATAGGAATCTTTTATGATATGATTAATGACTCTATGGAAATTTTTATGGATGATTTTACCCCTTATGGTGTCTCTTTTGAGGAAGCACTACAAAATCTTAAGAAAGTACTTAACCGATGTATACAAGCCCACCTCTCCTTAACCACTGAAAAATGTCATATGATGATGAGTGAAGGAGTGGTACTTGGACATTTTATTTCATCTCAAGGAATTCAGGCAGATCCATCCAAGATACAAGTCATTGAGAACCTTCCTATTCCCAAAACCCAAATAGATGTGAGAAGTTTCTTAGGACATGCTGGATACTATAGAAGATTTATCAAAAAAAATTCCAAAATAGCTTCTCCTTTGTTTGTGTTACTTATGAAAAATGTTGAATTCAAGTGGACTAATCTTTGCCAGGAAGCATTTAATGCACCCAAACCTTTGTGCTACGGGGCTTTCTTCAAGGGTTGACATCAATGACAACCAACCTTAATCAACAATCTCCCCCTTTGGCATTGATGGAAACACTCTGATGCAATACTGAAATCATATCACTCATGCTCCCCCTGGAACCATGCCTTTGTCCTCTGCATCTGATAAATATGCTCCCCCTGGAACCATGCCTCTGTCCTCTGCATCTGATAAATCTGCTCCCTCTGGAACCATGCCTCTATCCTCTGCATTTGATAAATCTCTCCCCCTTTATCATCAATGGCAAAGGTATATTTCCATCCGGGGCTGCTCCCCTTGACATACTGTCCTCTTATGGTGCTTCCTCGTGTACATCTAAGACATATGAGATAAGCATTCAAAAAGCATTCATTTTTGGAGTAGAAATAACTCCAAGTCTTTGGCGAAGATATTCAAAGGCTTCACGTGGAAGTGGTTTTGTAAATATGTCAGCCACTTGTTCTTTTGTGCCCACATACTCAACTTTGATGTTCTTTTCTGCAACCTATTCTCATAGAAAGTGATACTTGATTGGAATGTGCTTCGTCTTGGAGTGCATCACTCGGTTTTTTGAGATATTGATGGCACTTGTATTATCACAATATATTGGAATGGGCTCATCATACTCAACCTGTATATATGTCAAAGTTTGTTTCATCCAAAGAACCTGTGTACAACATGTTGCTACTGCAATATACTCTACCTCAGCTGTAGATAGAGATACCGATGATTGTTTCTTTCTTAGCCATGATACCAAACACTCACCTAAGTAGAACGCTACTCCACTGGTGCTTCGTCAGTCATCAATACAACCTGCCCAATCTGCATCTGTGTAGGCAATAAGTGATAGATCTTTTCCTTTTGGATACCATAATACAAACTCTTTTGTTTCTTTGAGATATCTGAAGATCCTCTTTACTGCTAATACATGTGATTCCTTTGGTGTTGCTTGAAATCATGCCACATGTCCAACTGCCTACATTACATCTGGTATGGATGTTGTTAAGCCCTAATATTGGCTCATTACCCCTTAATTGGGGCATATTAGATTAGTAATGCTATTTTATTTATGTCGGATCTAGGCCATTAGTTGTAATTTAGATTAGTAATGTTATTTTAATTATGTCGACTTTAGGCCATTATTTGTAATTATACCTCCTAGTCTCCTATATATACCAAGGAGACATTTTCATTTTGAATCATCTTGTACTTGAACATTT